>CAJZBQ010000063.1:360000-761448 GCA_914767885.1 Blepharisma stoltei | reverse complement strand
ACACCCACACCCAACACCCTAACAACCCTAACACCCTACCACCCCCTAACACCCTAACACCCACAACACCCTAACACCCTAACACCCTAACACCCTAACACCCTAACACCCTAACACCTAACACCCTAACACCCTAACACCCTAACACCCTAACACCCTAACACCCTAACCCAACCCCTAACACCCTAACACCCTACACACCCTAACACCCTAACACCCTAACACCCTAACACCCTAACACCCTAACACCCTAACACCCTAACACCCTAACACCCTAACACCCTAACACCCTAACACCCTAACACCCTAACACCCTAACACCCTAACACCCTACACCCTAACACCCTAACTCCCCTAACACCCTAACACCCTAACACCCTAACACCCTAACACCCTAACACCCTAACACCCTAACACCCTAACACCCTAACACCCCTAACACCCTACACACCCTAACACCCTAACACCCCTAACACCCTAACACCCCTAACACCCTAACACCCTAACACCCTAACACCCTAACACCCTAACACACCCTAACACCCTAACACCCTAACACCCTAACACCCTAACACCCTAACACCCAACACCCTAACACCCTAACACCCTAACACCCTAACACCCTAACACCCTAACACCCTAACACCCTAACACCCTAACACCCTAACACCCTAACACCCTAACACCCTAACACCCTAACACCCTAACACCCTAACACCCTAACACCCTAACACCCTAACACCCTAACACCCTAACACCCTAACACCCTAACACCCTAACACCCTAACACCCTAACACCCTAACACCCTAACACCCTAACACCCTAACACCCTAACACCCTAACACCCTAACACCCTAACACCCTAACACCCTAACACCCTAACACCCTAACACCCTAACACCCTAACACCCTACACCCTAACACCCTAACACCCTAACACCCTAACACCCTAACACCCTAACACCCTAACACCCTAACACCCTAACACCCTAACACCCTAACACCCTAACACCCTAACACCCCTAACACCCTAACACCCTAACACCCTAACACCCTAACACCCTAACACCCAACCCCCTAACACCCTAACACCCTAACACCCTAACACCCTAACACCCTAACACCCTAACACCCTAACACCCTAACACCCTAACACCCTAACACCCTAACACCCTAACACCCTAACACCCTAACACCCTAACACCCTAACACCCTAACACCCTAACACCCCTAACACCCTAACACCCTAACACCCTAACACCCTAACACCCTAACACCCTAACACCCTAACACCCTAACACCCTAACACCCTAACACCCTAACACCCTAACACCCTAACACCCTAACACCCTAACACCCTAACACCCTAACACCCTAACACCCTAACACCCTAACACCCTAACACCCTAACACCCTAACACCCTAACACCCTAACACCCTAACACCCTAACACCCTAACACCCTAACACCCTAACACCCTAACACCCTAACACCCTAACACCCTAACACCCTAACACCCTAACACCCTAACACCCTAACACCCTAACACCCTAACACCCTAACACCCTAACACCCTAACACCCTAACACCCTAACACCCTAACACCCTAACACCCTAACACCCTAACACCCTAACACCCTAACACCCTAACACCCTAACACCCTAACACCCTAACACCCTAACACCCTAACACCCTAACACCCTAACACCCTAACACCCTAACACCCTAACACCCTAACACCCTAACACCCCTAACACCCTAACACCCTAACACCCTAACACCCTAACACCCTAACACCCTAACACCCTAACACCCTAACACCCTAACACCCTAACACCCTAACACCCTAACACCCTAACACCCTAACACCACCTAACACCCTAACACCCTAACACCCTAACACCCTAACACCCTAACACCCTAACACCCTAACACCCTAACACCCTAACACCCTAACACCTAACACCCTAACACCCCTAACACCCTAACACCCTAACACCCTAACACCCCTAACACCCTAACACCCTAACACCCTAACACCCTAACACCCTAACACCCCTAACACCCCTAACACCCTAACACCCTAACACCCTAACACCCTAACACCCTAACACCCTAACACCCTAACACCCTAACACCCTAACACCCCTAACACCCTAACACCCTAACACCCTAACACCCTAACACCCCTAACACCCTAACACCCTAACACCCTAACACCCTAACACCCTAACACCCTAACACCCTAACACCCTAACACCCTAACACCCTAACACCCTAACACCCTAACACCCTAACACCCTAACACCCTAACACCCTAACACCCTAACACCCTAACACCCTAACACCCTAACACCCTAACACCCTAACACCCTAACACCCTAACACCCTAACACCCTAACACCCTAACACCCTAACACCCTAACACCTAACACCCTAACACCCTAACACCCCTAACACCCTAACACCCTAACACCCTAACACCCTAACACTCCACAAAATGCAGATTTAAATAATAATTTGTTTTTAATAAGCAGTCATTATAATAATTATATATACATGCCTGTACACCTCTTCTTTAACTTTATCCTGTGAACTGCACTTCGGGAAGCATTTAAAGCTTCCTTTTAAGGCTCATGCCATTGATAGAATTTTTATGGAGCTGTTTAAAGGGAATTCTTAGATTTTTCACAAAAGAGTAGTCAAAAAATAGCAAGTAGAAGGGAGTAGTCCTAGCACCCTCTAGCCATGCTAGTTGAATCAAGGGAGTGCATAGAAGAGCTTTTGGAATCAGGTTCAAATGACCAAAATTCTTAATTAAAAAATTATCAAAGTTACCAATTGTAGGACTACTAAGCATCTTTCATTTAATATTTTTATAGTCAAATCGATTGCTTGATCTTTGGAATCCGCCATTTTGCCAACCTCTTTGTGACTAACTTATTGTCCCCTACTATAAATTTTAAATTATGAGCGCCATCAAATGCTATCAGCCTATGTGCGACAGTGAGGTTGAGCTTTCATGCAACTGCACTTCACCTGCGACTTATTCTTGCGAAAAACACATAGTGAAGCATTGCCAACCTAGCAGCAATCCTCATAATTTCAGCTCGATTTTTGTAGAGCCTGTTGAAGGCACAAAAGAAGCAATCCTTAGTTTTCTTTCTGAAGAAAAGTCAAAAATTAAAGAAATGAAGGCTAATATAATTGCTTCCTTTACTCAAATTCTTTGTCGCTATAAAATAATTTTTGAGGAAGTTTTAAATGAAATTGACTCTGATTCTACAAAAATTAGCAGCTATGCCGGAAAAATCTGGCAAGCACAAAAACTATCGAGAATAGAGAAAGATCCAGCCTTAAATTTGTTAGCCTTGCAGCCTCTTGAAGCTGTTGAAAACCTAAAGAAACTTTTGCAAAAATATCAAATAATAATATTAGGTTATTCAGTAAAATAGGAAGACAAATTGATGCAGTTTTAAAAAGCTTTCGCCAAGAAAAGTCTAGAGTTATTCCGCAAGAAATGGAATTAAAATTGAAAAAGCATAATATGAACTTTGAAAATGAATGGGAGATATTACAGCCAGCATTATACAAGTATGAAGAAGCTGGAATTGCTGATACAAATCATGCATACGCTAGCGATTGTATAGGATGCATTTTCTATAATGAAAAAAGGTATGAAGAAGCACTAAAACATTACAACGATGCAATTAGGATCGATCAAAACTGCGCAGCTTATATTTCAAATAAAGAAAATGCTCTTGGAGAGTTAGGCAGAAGAGAAGAAGCGATAGAATACTATAAAGAAGCTATCAAAGTCAATCCAAATTATGCACCTGCATACAATGGCATTGGAAACATTTTCTATAATGAAAAAAGGTATGAAGAAGCACTAAAACATTTCAACGATGCAATTAGGATCGATCCAAATCATACAGTTTATTATTCTAATAAAGGATATGCTCTTGAAGAGTCAGGTAGAAGAGAAGAAGCTATGGAATACTTTAAACAAGCTATCAAAATTGGTCCAAATGATGCATATTTATACAATGGCATTGGAGATATCTTTTATAATCAAGAAAAATTTAAAGAAGCTGTAGAAAATTACAACGCTGCAATTAGGATCAATCCAAACGTTGCAGTTTATATTAAAAATAAAGGATATGCTCTTGTAGAGTTAGGTAAAAGAGAAGAAGCTATGGAATGCTTTAAACAAGCTATCAGAATTGATCCAAATGATGCATATGCATACAATTGCATAGGAGATATCTTTTATAACGATAAAAGGTATGAAGAAGCAGTAAAACACTACAATGATGCAATTAGAATCAATCCAAACGATGCACTTTATTTTAGAAATAAAGGATATGCTCTTGGAGAGTTAGGTAAAAGAGAAGAAGCTGTTGAATGCTATAAAGAAGCTATCAAAATTGATCCAAATTGTGCACTTGCATACAATCGCATAGGAATTATTTTATTTAATGAAAAGAGATATGAAGATGCAATTAAGCTTTACAATGATGCAATAAGGATCAATCCAAACTGTGCACTTTATTTTCGAATAAAAGGAGATGCTCTTGGAGAGTTAGGTAGAAGAGAAGAAGCTATGGAATGCTATAAAGAAGCTATCAAAATTGATCCAAATGATGCATATGCATACAATAGCATTGGAGAAATCTTTTGTAATGAAAAGAGATATGAAGAAGCAGTAAAATATTTTAAGAATGCAATTAAAATTGATTCAAATTGTGCACATTATTTTAGAAATCAAGGATATGCTCAATATGCGTTAGGCCGAAGAGAAGAAGCTATTGGATGCTATAAAAAAGCTATCAGAATTGACCCAAATGATAATTATGCATACAATTGCATAGGACTTATCTTAAAAAATGAAAAGAGATATGAAGATGCAATTAAGCATTACAACGATGCAATTAGAATCAATCCAAACTGTGCACTTTATTATTATAATAAAGGAGCTGCTCTTAGAGAGTTAGACAGAAGTGAAGAAGCTATGGATTGCTATAAAGAAGCTATCAGAATTGATCCAAGCTGTGCACCTGCATATAATGGCATAGGAATTATTTGTTTTAATGAAAAAAGATATGAAGAAGCTGCAAAGTATTACAGCGATGCTATTAGAATTGATCCAAACTGTGCGCTTTATTATTATAATAAATGAAATGCTCTTATAAAATTAGGCAGAAGAGAAGAAGCTATGGAATCTATTACTCCTATCTCCTTATGTGAACAAAAAATGTTATTTAAAAAAAAAAATATAGTACAAGTTATTATTCCCAATTCGCAAAAATTGAAAAAATATATTTATTTAATTTGTAAAATTTCTATTTAGAATGCAAGCTGTTTTTATTAAACAGAGTTAGCTAGAGATCTCATTATACTGATTATCACTTACAAAATTTTTATTTTCGCTCACTCTGGTAGATTTTTGAGCAAATAATAAGATTTTTCCAATGTTTTGGCGCATATGGAGAGAAGCGGGGAGTTAATAAAGCAAAGAGTTTATAATCCTTAATCTTATCAATAATAAAAAATATTTTCATTGAACTCGTTATTATTATATATAATATATAGATTTATTAATGTAACAGCTAAAGCACAATTTGTACTTTTACGCTACAAATTTATACTAATTTTAAAATAAACGCACCAAGGAAGATGAATCTATTACTAAAATAAAACAGAAATGAAACTAAAACATTATGATGGCCATTACGCCTATTCAAATAGCTTTGAATCTATAACTTAGATCATTAATAGTGCTGCTCAAGCTGCTATTGAACATATAGGATTTGCATTAAAGTCGCAGACTCATTAAAAAAGCAAAACGGACACTATAATTTATGGGATATAGGGAAATAATTTAAAACAAAATGCACATTTAAAAAACTGAATAAAACTTTTTGAAAATGAATTAAAAAATCAAGATATATAGAAGGCGTTAAAAATAAGTATTATGTGTAGGATAAAAGATATAACTCCTCTTAAAATGAATTTCTAGTATACTGAACTATAAAAGATATATAGGATATGATGCTATTATCTTATAGAGCTAATATTACTATAGAGACGTGATTAACGGAAAATTATATGATTCATACTAATTAACCTACCCTTCTTTTGTATGTAGATGGTGACTTTATTAAAACTTAAACTTGTCTAACTTGGAGTTAAAATCACTATATTTTTATTAATTTGCAGACTCTTTTGATATTTTATTTAATAGATAATAAAGAGTAAAATTGAGAGAAGTATGATTTCATTTTTAAGCTCCATAAATACACATCATATTAATGTCTGTTCTAAGATTTTCTCAAAGTTTTACCTTCATCTAGAATCTTGAAATAAAATTCCTAAACTATTTAATCTGGCCATAGATAGGGGAATAAAGTCATCTATAAATTATGATTGAGTAGTGGAGAAATGCATATACTAAGCATATATATAATAACAATGGAGAAATTTTCACTTGGTCATACTTTTTACTGACAACTGCTTTCACTCAAATTATTGCTATGACTCCTTTTTATCAAATTAAGCTACTCTATTGAAATTATTTTGGCCCGAGATAATTCTTCTAAGAATGCCCTTAAAGAAGAGATTATGATAGAAATTTATCAATCTTTCAAATCAATAGAATGGCATGAATGCAATATATCTTCTCTAAGAACTTGCATTTTAGAATATGCAAGCAGCTCACTGGTATTAGATCTCTCTGAGGAGATTGGAGTTCAGATTTCTATTTCTGAAATTTGTAAAGAGCATTCAATGCTTCATTTAGTCTATCAAGATAAGCTTTTTTATCAAGCAAAATGAACCTATTCTATTATTCCTTCTGAATCAGAGCTGCTAAATGCCTTTTTAGCAATTTTAAAGCATTTTAATTGGTCACAAGGAATTTTCCTTAGTAATATATTAAAATCAAACTGAAAAGAAACAATTTTGCAGTATTATGAGAATATAGAATTTATGATAATTGAATCAGAGACGAACATTGAAGAATTTGTAAATAAAGTGATTTTTCCATCAGGTTCAACTTTCTACTTCCTTTTTACTGAATCTTTTCAATCAGCTGAAATTCAAAATTCGCTGAAAAATAAAAAGCTATTAGGAAGTGGAAATGGAATCTTGCTTGATCAAGAGAGTGGCTATAACTGCAGCTATAATGGCTCTTTAATAATAACAGAAATTGGCAAGGAATATACCCTTTCAGCCGAAGACAGTTTTAAACACTCTATAATACAAATTATTGAACTTCTAGCAAGAAATGAATCTGGAGACCTGAAAAAGTTATTGGATTCAATAATTGAAAATCGTTGCCACTTTTCACTAGTGAATATTCAAAATGGCAAAAGGGTAATAGTTGGAGAAATCATGAATGATAGCGTCACAGTATTTAGAGACTTGGAATTCCCAGGGTTACAGAGTTTAATACCAATACCCACTAAAAAGGTTCTTCACTTGAGCATAAATGCTGGCACAACAAATCCTGGCAGTCTTCCATATCAGAATGCAGTGATAGCAGCCAGAGGTGCTTTTGCCATTCAGGACAAAATCAATGAAGGAAATGACATTTTACAACACTTTCAAATTAAGTTTTTTAATTTTGATTGTGGAGTCACAGTGTTCAATCGAACTTTTGCAAAAGATTGTTTCAATAAAGATATATCTCCATTTATATAGAATAAAAACTTGAAAACTTGGCTCGATAAAGACCGATCTTTAATATATTTGCAAGCACTCCCACTAATCAGCATGAAAAGCATAGACCAGATTGGGCTTTCTCATATCTCTGGCTTTACCTCTGAGGTGGCGATCGGCTCTCTTCAGATATTCAAAGAACTTAATATATCAATCCCGAATGTTGGAGCTACAAATACAGATGACCTGCTAAGTTCCACATCAAATTTTCCTATGTATTCAAGAGTGCAGATGTCAAATTCTTATATTTGTTCAAAGTACCCAATTTTAATTGCAGGTATGGGCTGAAAATCAGCTGGAGTTCTATATCAAAATGATGCATGAGGCAATGCTGCTTTGTCTAGTATTATGCAATATTCAGAATACAAAGGACTAAAGCTGGTGAATCCAGATAACAGCAGCTTTATTCCTCCAAATTTAGATAGAGCTGGCTTAAGAAATTACACACATTTGTTACAGAAAATTATTGATTCTCAAGCCAGACTTTTAATTTTAATTGTTCAGACTCCATTGGGAAACTATGTTCTTGAGCTATTATATGATTTAGGTGTAAGAAAAGGGGATTTAGTTATTTGTGCAGGGTATTCTGATCTTCTATCGCAAATTTCGACTAATGACACCTACTTATACAAGCGATTGGAAGTTGGGATTCCAATGTTTTCAATTATAAGTAATGCTTGAGCAGGTAAATTCGGCCAGGATATGTTCAATAGAATGATCTCTATTTATCATTCAGAACCCAGTCCTATACCCTGCTATTATGTAGACGCAGCTTATTTGATTTCAAATGCATTAGATTATATGATCAATAGAGGGGATGATTACACTGACCCGAGCAAATTAATGAAAGCAATAAGAAGCACGAGATTTGATGGCTGCTCTGGAAAAGTAAGTATAGAGAAAGATAGTAATGATAGAATTGTTGACTGATTGATTATTCAAGGTGCCAAGACTTCTGAAGACGGAAACGCTCAGGTATACACAATTGGCAATTTCCGACCTTTCAGCTCACAAGTTATTTCTATTATAAATCCAATTATTTATGGCAATGGGTCTACAAAGAAGCCAACTGACTTTAGAAATGAGGATTCTGGGTGCCCATTTCCCGCGAAAGAAATTAGAACTTTTGAGAAAGGAAGGGTTCTTTTATTTGGAATTTGCTTTTTTGTTGCTTTAGTAATGATTCTCATCACACTTTATATTTGAAAGAAATGGTGAAATACTTCGGTTAGTCCTCTCATCACAAGAGAAGAAATATCTATTGAAGACGCAATTGTGGGGTGTAGTATTGCAATTGAATTTTTTCAATATGCATCAATGGGTCCTGACTTTAAAGTTATCAGTCCCTTTTTATCAAAATTAAGTGATGTATTTTCTATGAAATTAGAAGATGCTTTAAAACTGAAAAATGGAGTCTTTTGATTAGTTGTAGATGGCGTTTACTCAGGAATTGGACTCTGAGTTCTTCTTTGTTTGATTGTGCTTTTGCAGCTTGACGAGAAATTTCCCTCAATATGACTGCTAAATTTTTTAAGATGGCTTTCTGACTATACGATGCCTATTTTAGGAAATCTGTGCTTTATTCCATTTATTTCTATCTGTCTTGATATTTTTCAATGCGACCAATCAATTGGAGACAATTTCACTGATAGTTTTCTGGCTAAAGATTGCTTTTATTTTTGTTGAAAAGAAGAGCATTTAATATATTCAGCCTTATCAGTTTTGGCATTGCTATTATATGAGCCATTAGCTATATATTGCCGCCCACTTTGGCAAGAACTGCAACTTAATTTGCATGTAAAAACTGTTCCTCTATTTTTTATGGCCAAAACAGTGATCCAAACCTTTGTGATTGTTCTAGACCAAAGTGTCAAAAGATCATCTAAAATTGTTCATGGGATAATATTTATTATAGTTATGTCTGCATATGCAGTATTTATTTTCAAATTCAAGCCCTACAATTATCCAAGATTTAGTTGATGACAAGGACTGAGCATAATTGGGGTTATATGGCTTGCTTTATTATCTTTGACTGGCCTAATAGCTAATATCAAGAACAGGGAAATTATACTTTTAATGACTCTAATTTTTGGTTGAGGTGTTATTATAGCGATTGGGTTGCTTGTTCAAAAGAAAAAGTATCCTAGCATGCTTTTTAGGCTAAAGGGGACTGACACTGGGAATTTATTCAAGTTTGCATTTAGTTTTGGCAAAGCTTCCCAGATTTCATTATCAAAAATTTCTCCAACTCATAAGCGCTTAGAAGCTATTAGATTCCCATAGGGCTATCATTGTTTTTATATTCGATAAATAATTAAATCTTTCCAACAATTTAAGCAATTGGTCTTAGTTTTATATCATTGAAGGATAATGCTATAAATTGCCTAATTTATCCATGATGGCTCTTATTGGAGAATTTTAAATTAATCTAATCTTTCACAATTATTTTAGAATTTTAGAACGTTTAATAGATAATTATTTTTTGATGGCTTGATAATCCTTATATACCGTTTTTCTGACTTGCTTCAGCAAATACACAGATTTGAAAGGGTTTCTTTGTGTCTCCCTTACCAACTGCTATGCAAAGTAAAGGCTCTTCAATGATGTTGGTAAAAATCTATATTGCGACCTTTAAGAAAAATTGAGTTTAAATTCTAGGTCATAATTTTGAATATTTTTGAAGAGGATAATAATATTTCTTTTTAAATGATTTTTAGATTTTGATGGCTCAATTTCTACTGATTGAAATGAGATAGCTTATTTTTATTAGGTGCCATTTATTTTTAATTAATTTTAAATTGGTAATGCTAATATATATCATATCAAGTGCAAATGAAAGATATTACAAATTGATTTAATTGCAAAAATACTGTTTAGATTTTAATAGAGATGAGCATTAAATATCTTAACTCCCCTCCATGTGTGAATAAAAATATTCATATATAAGTGATTATTAGTATAATAAATCTCTAGCTAATTCTGTTTAATTTTAAAACAGATTGCATTTAAAACATAAATTTTACAAATTAAATTAAACTTTTATTACAAATTGGAATATTTTTAAATTTTGAAAAACAAATTTACTATAACATTTATCTGTAAACTAAAAAAAAAATTAATCCACTCCATGAGCGAGCAAAATATTTTTATCGCTAGGGGGAAGTACGTATTATAAAACTAATCAAGAAATTTTTACCTCAAAAACATTTTGAAGCTTAAATTTAATAAACCTTTTAAAATTTTAATAATGATTTATTAATAAATCTTTTCATTGTCTTTTAAGCATCGTCTTTTAAATGCGAATTAGTTTTCTTTTGCTCAATTGAAATTTATAATGTTCTATCTTTGAGTGTGCTCTCAAGCTTATAATTATATGACCTACAATAACTTTTAGCGTAGCCTTACTATTCACCATACCGCGCGTCAACATAGGCTGCCCAACTCCAAAAATTCAAAGAGGGTAATTTTTTGATTGAATTTAGACAAAAATGGAAACTCGAAGCCCAGGTCTCAATCCCTGTATCGTTCTAGAGAAAGCATTTCCATTGGCCAAGAGACTAACTTTTGACACTACTTGGACATTCATTTCTAATCTCGACTCCGCTTTCGATGAGGAAAGCTTGCCACTGGATTTCCCTTTGGCTGATTAGCTCAGTAATGTTTATCCATCTTTTTCAAATGTCAATGCACATATCAGATTCCATCCTTCCTTCCCAAAGTCTCTAGTGTCCTTGTGTATCAGCTGCAGCAGTTAAGTTGGCGTATTGATTCACAACGCAATTTAATGTATTTCTTATAATTTTTGCAATAAATAATCTTTTATGATATAGTGCTTTGCAAATATTTGAATACTAGTAAAATATCTTACTGTTCTAAAGCAGGCAACTGGTTGTGACTAGTAGACAAGCTCACTGGCGTTCAAATATTCACAATGTTAATATCTTAAAATTATAATTCCATTTTGCCCAAGTGGCAATGATTATATATTCTAGCAATTATCTTCATGTTAAATTGAAAATATAAAATCTCCTTTTTTTGGAGAATAATATCTGTAGCTTGTAAAAAAATTGTTATTATAATAAATTTTTTTCTTAATTCTAATACTTAATTAAATGGTGTACAATAGGTTTATAATGTCCTGTTGGTTTACTCAGGCCTATGGCAAGAGGGACCAATCAACTAGGTATCTGGAGTAAGTTTTTGGTGTGTTGGAGCAGAGGACAATTTTCATCGCAACCTTGCCATATTACAAGATGATAATGCTTATGCTACACTCCTACATGAGAAGAGCTGTGTTAGGACTTTAATTAGGATCACGGGGAAAGAAGGAGAATCAACCCATCACTTGTAGCCACACCCTAGCTACAGAGGAACCTGGATGCAACGGGCTAAGCCCAAAATTCGACTGAATGAATCCTTAAGACTGCCCTACATAACCATTTTTTGGTGGACATGGTTGGAAAATGGCGCTAGGTGGAGTTAGCGATTAACTCCCACAAATTTTAAGCTGGCTCTCAACGGGGGTAGACTGAAATAACTGCCACGACGCCTTACTCTAACTTAATCTAATCTTAATTCTATTAAGCTTTGAGGTTTATTCTAAAATCATCTATAATTGGATCAAATATTTATCATTGAGATTTTTGGAATTGAAATTACATTAATAATAAAGATTTCATAAAAATTATTTCGCTTAAGAATAAACAAAAAAATTGTTCATTTGCAAAGACAGCAAGAAGAAATGTATACATCTCTTTATTCATTTATTACTAATTGATGAATTCTATAATTTTAAATAAAATTTAAGATAGAAGATATCCCCAATCATCATTTTTGTATGGAAATTTTATTTATTATAAGTATATAATTGAATGAAAAGAATCCTAGTAAACTTATTTATTAGATGAAGTTTATTTATAAATGCAATTAAATCTTGCATATGAATTTATTTATTCTGCTAAAATTTTCAACTTCTCGCTATAGGAGCCAATAGGCATATTTGTTATTCCTTTATTAAATGAATAATAATCTCGGAAAGGCCAAAAACTTATTATCGAGTTTCCTATTGCTTCCCAAACATACTCGTTTCCAATTTCACTTTCATATACTGAACCATTCGGGCTCTCAATTAAATATAGCCTATCTTCTGCATTAATAAGGATATTTAGTTTATCAAGTTGAAAGTTATAAGGAGTTGTGGAGAAGGAGTCAGTATCAATTGAATATATCAATATATTTCTTTTTCCTCAGCCTGAAATCAAAACGTTCCCATTAAATATTACACTACGGCAAGAAAGGTCAACTCTTGGCATAGGAGTTAATTTAATTCACCTATTTCCAACTAAGTCAAATTTACTAGATAGAGTTGAAAAGCTATTATAGCTTCTTCCTCCAAAACAATAAACGTTTTTGTTGAAATAAATATAGGATTTTAGCTAAATACTCTATAAGCAAGCTTAAAATATAATAAATACTTGACCGTCCAATTCATTTAAATAGATGTTAGCCGATGGGCATCCATAAGCGGGTCCAGATGGCTTAATCCACCTCTGTGAGCAAACAAAACAATTTATCCGCTAAAGGAATGGCATTAATTTTTTTTTGAGATTTATATATAAATCTCATAGTATTTTTTTTTTTTCGGATTTAAAAACATCCCCATAGCAAAATTGTAAGGTGAAAATTAATTAATTTATAAATTTATGCTCTTAAATGCAATCTCTTTAAATTAAATAGAATTAGCTAGAGATTTCAAATACTAATTATCACTTCCCAGGGTGGATTTTGGCCAAAAGATAGGTATTTTCAATGGTTTTAATTCACTCACCGAGTGGAAGTTAGTAGATTTGTTTTAAATGCCTTGGCTATGCTTAATCTTTGAATACAATTAGAAACCTATTTTCAAGGCCTAACTTATTAAAACAAGTAATAAATAAAATTTTTGTTTTATTTACAGCTCCAGATGGCAATCTACGGAATTTTAGGTTTCTATCTAATATGAATGCAATTCCAGAAGGTTGCCATTTGCCAAAACAGAATAGCTCGCCATTTGGAAGTTGAGCAATGCATGTACCATGGTCTAACATTTCTGGAGTTTCCAGCTCGCAGGTCTCTTCTCTGTCATTTTCAGTGCCATAAATAGTCAAAATAGTTCTCTCATTATTTTTGTCGATGAGATAAAGAGAAGTGATTTTGCGATAGGCATCAACATATTCTTGATAAGCTTGGAAAAGTGACTGATCAGAAGAAGAACTCTGAGTCTCATATAGCGAGCAAATTCTTCTGAAATCTTGCTCTGTTTCTGGATCATTCTTGGCTTTACTTAAAATTTCAGATGTTTTAGCTTTTAGGTCTTGAATAGTTAATAGTTTATTTGAATAGTTTTGACTTATTTGATTTTGGGTTCGTTTTACAACATCATTAAGACCTTCTATGGCCGAGTTGAGTTGAATACTAAGTAAATTGGCTTGGCTTTTGTTTTCCATTTATAATAATGCTTAAAATCGTGATAAAATCATTTTTTATATTGAATAATCTTCTATTTATATGTACCTCTATAGTTTCTTATTTATATATTTATCTTTGCTTATATTGCGGCGTTTTGAATATTAAGAGTGGCAGGCAGCGAGTGGCTATTTCCATATGTGATAAATCGGTCCGCCCTCTTAGCTAGTGTTGTTTACATCCCACGGATGATGCGGGTGCCTTGCGGGAGGATGCGTTCAAGAATGTGCATTCAGCAAGATTTTTCTTAAATCAAATAGAGCAGTAATGCTGAGCTGATCAGCCTTCAGCTCAGTATATGCTCTTTATATATAATTATAGCTGATTACTCGAAATTTCTATCAACCATTTTCTTACAGATGGAAAACCCATCCTATCATAAACTCCATTTTCTGTTTGGTATAGATTTAAGCTATGGCAAGTTTATAGGCTCTAAGCATTCCTAGAAGGAGACCCTGCGTTTATTCCTCTATTAAGTAGCCAAATAATTAAAATCGCTAAACCTGAAAATTTCTTATTAATTAATTTTCATTCTAATCTTAATTAGCGTTGCTTTAAAAGATTAGATGAGCTATATTAAATGTTCAGGCATAAAGCAAGATGATTGCGCTCTATAAAAGTCAGCTCATTATAAAAAAACCCTACCAATTGCTTTATTCTCTTAACTAATTATAGTCTATAAAATTATTATTTTCCAGTTATTTTAAAATAGTTTAGTCAATAATTCTTCACTTAAACTAAACTTGTAATATTTGATGATATTGATCTTGCATCATCCAATATAGTCAGAAATTCTTTGTAGCATAAGCTTAAACTATCTTGAAGTGGATAATGAGAATTTTTAATATCTAGATTGCTGTTCTAAAATACAGTAAGTTTTTATGAAGTAAGCATAATGATCAAAGAGCTTATGTACAAATATATGGCGGAGAAGGCCGCTTGACTTACCCACCTGAATGTTCCCTGTAGGCCTTGAGAAAATTACGCTAAGTGGCGGCTAAAGAAAAAGATTAGTATCCTTGGTTTATATAGGGTGTGGGCTTTCCTTGAGCCTCAGAGAGTTCATCCCTGGGACATGAGTTTTAACCTCCGACGATTCTTGAAAGGGCATTGTCAGCAAAATATAAAGATGAATAGAGCGGCAAGACCTAGCATGATGGGAGCTGTGTCATGGGAACCAGTCGGAGCCAGAAAGTCCAATTAGGTTGTGCAAGACTCTCCCATGGCGCGGAAGGCTGTAATGGTGAGCGATCCAAATTTAATTTATGATCAGGGAGCTATGTAGAAGTTTGATTATCTAGTCTTCAAAATTTTTTATAAAAATTAAAATTCTCATCTTCAATTATTTTTATTTTAAAAAATATAAATATTGAGACAATAATTTAATTTCATGAAAAATTAAATAAAAATAATTGATTTATGTGAAAATGTTTAAATAAGATTTTACAATCTATTTATTGCGAATATGCTCTATTTATAAAACTTATAAAAATCTTTCATAAATTATTTTGCTACTTATTTTCTTTGCTTGATTTGGTAGTCGAAAACTCGAAAAGCGAGTTTTCTGGCCAATTTATTGACCCAGATGAAACTTGTAGTCCAAGATGCAGCTACCTGTGTCGCGCTGGGAAAATAGCCATTTAAAAACAAGAAAAAGAAAATAAAAAGTTTATCATTATAAATTTAGCAAGCCAAATTAATTTTTCATGTTTCATCTAATGAGGGGGAGTTAAGTTCGATCTATAACCGTGCTCGCGTGATATTTAACTAAATAGCCAAGAGCCACTAGATAATATGAAATGCGTTGTCAAAATCCTAAATGGTCAGCTTTTCCGTTTTGACGAAATGAACCATTAAATATCTACTTCAGCAGGGTGGTTTAGGAGTGCTTGAGTCCACCCTTTAACTCCTGACTAGTGGTATTGTGCTTAGGCAATCTAAAATTTAGACCATACAACACCCCGTTTTTGATTTAAACGAGGCTACCTAAAAATTAAAAAAAAAACTAGCACTTATTCTTGATCCAGCGATTTTCATATAGTAATCATGATCAACTTGCCTATCTTTAATAGTAATTAATATTAGAGATATCTTATATCTTATAATTGTTTATTCATAACTCTGATGCGGTTAATAATATTTACTTATGCAATCTCTTATGTCTTAGTGCACAATATTTTATATTTAATGATAAAATTTTCAAATGAATTAATAGGTTTTTCTGATAAATAAAAATCCCGATATTCATTTTTGTAATATTGGATTTATCTCATTAAAAGAGTGCTGAAAATGAAAAAGCAATTCTTATTCTTTAAAAGACAATTTGTGAGAGGAAACAAATTAATTTTTTGCCATACAGAGCCTGATGAATTTATAAGAAAACTATGCAATGAAACAGATCAGCAGCTTCAAATAAAATTGCAGTTACCAATAGGAGAATAATTTTCTTTAAAAATGGAGCAACTTGGAGACATAGCTGCTTTGTATAATTCGGAAAAAGAAAAAAATCTATTACTCGAAAGAAAGCTAACCGCATGCAAAAAAATAATGCAGAAGCATGTGAGCCAAATAGAGTCCCTCAAAATAAGTTTAGAGCATTTAGCACAAATAATTAAAACAAAAGATAAGGAAATTAAATGGCTCTATGAAGAGCTGGGAAGATTGGGCATCTCTGAGACAATCTCTAGTTGTTTAAAAATTGATAAACCAAGCGGAATTATTGAAAAGGAATTTTCTAAGCCAGATGAGGATAAGATTAAGTTGGTGCCAAAAGTTAAAGATTCCAGTTCTGATATTAGAATCAAAGAAATAGAGCAAAATTTTATAAGAAATTTTCAATTCATTGAGAGCAAGATTTCTGCTTCTGATCCATCACTAAAGCAAGATTGCTTTCAAAATACTTCTCTTTATCTTATTGGTGAGGTTAATAAGAAAACGAGCTTAATTGTGTATAACACTGAAGAGGAAAAAGAAAACGTAAAGCTGCTAGATACTTCATTACAATTGAGCGATTATACATGTATAGCGCAACTTCCAGATAATGAATTATTCTGTTTTGGAAATTTTCCAGCTTCTGGAATTACTTCGATAATTGATAGAAAATTGAGAGTCCGAATTTTGCCATCTGAGAATTTATTATTAAATTATCTTGCTTTTAAGATGGATAAATAAATTTAAAAAAATTATTAAACCATCTGGAACTGCTTGCTCTTGGTCGTCAGCTATCTCTTATTATTTGTATTAAATAATAATTTGATAGATTCTAAATAATAAATTATTCAGCCTTAAGTAAATATATATTTTAACAGAAATGTCTACTGCTTTGGAGGATCAGATAATACAAGTAGAAATTTAAGCCTATCAGAAAGGTTTAATTTAGATGAAAATCGATGAATTAAATTATGCCCAATGCCATGAGCTGATGCATGTTGTCATAGTTTAATATTTAATGAAAATGTTTTGATTGCTGGAAAATTTTCATGGAGTATTTGGCTATATTCAATTGCTACTGACTCTTTCTCGAAAATTCCTTACGATTTTGAATATTTTGCAGCTAAGATCTTGATAAATGCAGGGAGCTTGTATTTGATCGAGAGTGGCAAGCGCAAAGTCTATGAGAGTGAATTTGGAAATGAGTATGTGTGGAAGCCAGTAGGAATTTCAATAATACCTTATCATCCAACTCAAATGTGTTGCTTATATAATAAAGGAGAAATTTATATAGGCTGCGGTTCAAAACCCAATTATTTCAAATTTAACTTGAGTAAAAAAGTGATGATTAAGCTCTAACTCCAATCCCCAATTAGCTTTGAATTAAAAATCTAGGAATAAAAAATATATAGAAAAATATAGGTCTTAATAAAACAAGATTTTGACTCAAAATTAATAATGACCACCAAACGTTTCCCATTTTAAAGACTCCCGAAATTTCTATTCCTACTTCCCTTTTCTCGAATCATACTGCTAGAAAACTCAACTGCTTGTGCATTGTTGGCAGAAAAACAAAAACAACTTGAGCAGGTTCATCCCTCCTCCATATCGGACACTCACCTGGCAAAGCGCTTCTGGAAATAAAAGAATACACAATTGCCCTAGTAGCCAAGCCACAATTTAGCGGACTTGTGAGTTAGACCTCTCACTTTGAGATTCCTGAATATTGCTGAGCCGATATCTATCTCTTGTTATTATTTACAATTTTTATTTTTCATTTCAAGCTAATTTCATTCAATAATATAAGAAAACATAAACTCACTATAAAAATTTATATATTTGAATATTAATGTAATTAAAAATATTATGATAAAGATAATAAATTGTACTTCCATTGAAAGTCTATTTGATATTCTTGCGTTATTTAATTGCAATATTGAAGCTTATATGAGCTTAATATTATTTTATGATCATAAATAGCACCTAAGTCTTAAAATCTAAATACCAAATGAGAGCTCTCCTTCTCTTTTATGCTAATGGGCACAATAAAAAATAAAGTATTTAAAGTTTAGAAAGCCATGAGAAAAGGTTACTAATAATAAAAATTTATATTTCTAAAAGAGAAATATCTAACTCCCCGCGTGAGTAAACAAAACAATTGGAGAAATACCTATATTTTTTTAGGTAAAAACCCATCCTCTGTGAGTGAAGAAAAAAATTGTTCAATATATGGATGTTTTATCAAATAATGTTTTGATATATAATGAAATCTCAAGTAATTCTGTTTAATTTTAAGCAGCTCGCATTTAAAATATAAATTTTACAAATTAAATTAATATTTTCTTTAAAATTAAAATAAATTAATATTTTCTTTAAAATTAAAATAAATTTATAATAAAATTTATATAAAATTTTTAACAAAATTTCCTTTCACTCACGGAGGGAGTAATTATATTAGCCAAAGCAAGCAACACTACAATATATTTTATTGGCATTTCAAATTTATAAATGGACGTCAAAACTCTTTATCAAGCTAAATTACTTAATTTTCAACTCGATTCTTTCTCAAAAGATTTCGGCAATGCAGCAAGTCAAACTCACAATGAGCCCAATCTAGATTATCCAAACCAATTATTAATTTTCACGACATAAAAGCCAAAACATCTTCAATTCTAAGCAAAGTCAGCAATGACCCAGAAACAGAGAGAGATTTCAGGAGAACTTGCTCAATGTATGAAAACCAGAGTTCAGTTTCTGATCTATCACTAAGCCAAGCTTATTATGAATATGTCAATATTTATCATCACATTACATCTCTTTATCTTATTGACCAAGATCCAGGGTGCACTATTTTGACTATTTATGATACTGAAAATGAAAGAGAGGATACGAAAGCATTGAAATTTTCAGAAAAATTAGATGATGGAACATGTATTGCTCAGCTTCCAAATGCAAAGCTGTTTTGTTTTGGTGGTGGCCATCCAATTACTGCTTTATTTTTGGTCATGATGCTCCTCCTTGACTCAGCTCCTGCGCGTGCTCTGCCTAAGGGTCACCTTCCTGGGGTTTGCTGAGAGTTAAACTTCGAGCCTCTTGATTTACTTGGAGCAGTGCCTCGACTTATCTGTCAGAGCTAAACTGCTGTTGCAATACAGAAGTTATCAGAAAAAAAAATCCCATGAGGGAGAGAAAATTAGCAGAGCTAATTTCTCTTGAGTGCCATTTTATTTATCAATAGGCTATCCAATCACTGGAAATTCCTACATAATTGATAGAAATTATAAAGTTCATTCACTAGCATCTGGATTTAGAAGTAATTATAAATTTTAAATTTTACTTTCTAAATTAATCTTCATGCTTGGAAATCATTTTCTATGAGATGCATTTCTAGAGCAAAAGGATTAATCATTCAAACTTTTCAAAAATAATAAAAGGCATCTGGGCCGCCTTGTGCATATTCCTCAGCTAAACTCTCTTGGATTAAACGCAATAATTAAAAATTTCAAGCAAAATTGTTCCCTATTCAGCTAAAGTCTCATATATACTTCAATAGGAGCGTCTATTGTTTTGGAGGAAGAAACTTATTTTATTATTTATCTATATCTAGTAGATTTGATTTGGATAGAAATCAATGATTTAATTTAACCCCAATGCCACTTGATGAGCTTTGCTGCCATAGTGTAATATTTAATGGAAACATATTGATATCAGGATCACTAAATTCATATATTTGGTTGTATTCTATTGATACTGACTCTTTCTCAGTAATTCCTTATGAGTTTGACTATTATAAAATAAAGATATTAATTAATGCAGGAAGGCTATATTTGATTGAAGACTCTTTAGGAAAGATCTATGAAAGTGAAGACGAGTATGCTTGAAATCAAATAGCAAACTCAGTAATTGGCAAGGATTCGGACTGAATTTATTGCACATATAATAAAGGGTGAATATATATTCTTTTACCCTATTATATAATGTCTGCACATTTTTAGCGCGCTTTGTAGTAAGCTACTTCTCTGAATTGGAGCTCTGGCAAGCTACTTAATGATGACAGTACAAAATCTACTGAAAGTTGGCATATAATGGTTGAGTTGTATTGCCATCTTTGGTGGTTTGTCAGAAATTCAAATTAGGAAAGGGAAGTTTGCATTAAAGCGATTTAAAAGCGTTCAGAGGCTATAGCGGACGGTGAAAATATATTTAAATCAGCTGAGCCATGTAAGCACATTGTCAATTTCTATTTTACAGGAACTTAAACTAAATATTGTTCAAATTTATATGGTTAATTTCCCAAAAAATGAAATTTTACCGATATGTGCTCTTATTTTAAATTAAGAAATTAAGATCTCTTATATGGCTATTTGCTAATAATTTAACGTGCTTTCATTGCCCATTTCAAGATAAATTCATTCTATGCTATTAAAAGATATTAATTATAGTGCTTGCTATATAAAAAATAATATCAGCTATTCCAAATTTAATTTGAATGAAAAATTCATGATTAACTTACTTTAAAATAAGTTTTTTAATATCTTACATTATTTACTTGTAACATGGAAAACTGTAGCGGTTAAAGCAATTAATATGCCAGGCTAGTGCTAAGCAGCCGCTTTTGCAGCAGAATCAGCATTCCTGATCATCCTGCTATTATATAAAGGATATAGCGCTTTCCCTTGAATAGCCTGATAAACGGGCCGGCTTCATCCCGTTATCGGGCTATTCAAGGGAAAGAGCTATACCTTGGAAGAATCTATTTTCGAATTTCTACTAATGATTATATCCTTTCTTATTTACTGTTAACAGTAATATGACAGCAGAACTGTTATTATTTATTATAAAATTGATATATTTACATAATTCTTTAATCCTATTTTGTTATTTTGAGAATCATAAAAATACTTATATTCATAGAGCATCTCAATTTTAATATTTATACCCACCTCCTTCAAATATATTAGCTTTTTTTGTTGATTATAAAATTTAATTTTTACTATAAAATTTAGATGCGGAAATAAATTAGCATAGATACGTCTAAATAATGAGTCAAATTTATTTTAGGCTATAAAATAAATAATTGATGTAATGTTTATCCTGAAATCAAAAATCCTGTTTTAATTTAAAAGTGGGGTTAAATTTTCTCCATATAAACTTTTTCTCATATAGTGAGGAGTATTGGCTCGCCATATATTATAATCCAAGCATATTTATGGATTGATATTTGATATTGGTGATTTTCCAAGAATTTACCAGTCTCTCTTGCTGCATTAACTGTCGACTTGCATTCTTTCATTAATACGACTTTATGACTCCTTTCAAGGCTTATTTCCTATCATGTATCGAAATTACCATTTTGATATATCAAAAATTTTCATTCTAGTGGCTCCTCTTGAAACTAGGCTTTTTCTTCATATAGGAATAATGATATTTAGAAATTGCATATCAAGTCCTTATTTCAAGCTACAAAAACAATTTATACTCTATTTTGACAGCAATTGAAGTGATACATGTTTAGGCCTTTGTGATAGAAGATTTAACTTGACTGAAAGAAAGCTCAAATTTGAACAGCTTCAATTGTGATTGAAATCTTGACCGTTGTGGCTTTGTTCCTGAGACTATCATTATGAATTCTCAGAAGAATGATTAGTCAGCTTAAGATTCTTTTTGAAGTATCATACTGAGTTTTATTTTAAAAATTTATTTTATTCAAAGTTTTGGGACTTTGAAAAATATATATTATCTTTTGGAAATTCCTAAAACACATTTAATTAATATTCTAAATATTTTCATTAACAATTACGTTTCTCGATTATATTTTCTTCTTGGGCAATTTTGTTGGGTATGCCCATAATCTCCACAAAAATAGCAAAGTTGGCATCTCTCCGTTCTATGCCCACTATCTCCACATCTTCTACAGCAGTTTGGGAACTGTTTTTGCAATTCTTCTTTTTCTCTCTTAGAAATAAATCTAGCCATAGACATATAAATCAACTTTAATTCATTGTTATCTGGAAGTCCAGCTAAATAGATTTGAACTTTTTCTCTTTCCATTAAGGTCGAGTTGTGTATGAAGTAATTCAGTTCATATTTCGCCTCCAAAATTCGCTCAAAAGTATCAGTGTCAATTCCATAATTTTCGAGCAAATAGTTTCTCTTGCAAGTATTAACTTCATTCATATCTATTCCCTTATAATTTGCTGTTTTATCAACTTCTGATAATCCGTAGCATCTTTCGTCAATAAACCCACTTAACTCTTTAATTAAGTCATCTCTCAAATCAGTGATAATCTCCCTCATTCACGATTTAAATTCAATCTCTTCTAGTTTGGACATTTTTTCCTGATTTTGTTCATCTTGAAGTCTAAAATTTTTGATCATTGTTCTTTGTGACTTGCTTTCTTCTAATAAATCTGTCTTGCTTTCATTTAGTCTTTTTACTTCCTTTTTAAGCTTTGCAATTACTTCACTAAGTTTTTTAATTTCCTTATCTGATTTTTCGCGATTAGCTCGATTTTCTTCTTGAAGGATTTTTATTTCCTTATCTGATTTTGCACTAGCAGCCTGAAGAGCTTCACATTCAGCTCTAAGATCTCTGCATTCAGCTCTAAGATCTCTGCATTCAGCTCTAAGATCTCTGCATTCACCTTCAAGTTCTTCAATTCGCTCTTCAAACTTTTCTTTTGACTTCCTTTCTTCATTGATGCTATTAAGCTCTGCAATCTGTTTTTCATAAATTTTTATCTGCTGATTCTGTTCTTCATTAGCCTTTACAATCATTTGTTTTTCCTTTATAAGATCTAAAATTCTTGTTTTGATATCAGCCATTTTCGAATTATTGTTATGTATTTCAACTTCCAAACGCTGAATTTTCTTTTCATGATGAAGAGTTCGATCCTTTTCTGAAGTTAATGCTTCAGTTAGTTTTTTATGGTTGAACTTATACTCTTCTAAGAGAGTCTGATTATCTAGCTTTCCATCTAAAACTTCATTTTCGAGCAATTTGATTTTTTGCTCCAACTGCTGATTTTCTGATTCAAGTCTTTCTTTTTCCCCTTTGCATCTGTTGAAGGTATGAATTTAAGTTTTTCTGATCTTTAAAAGCTTTCTTTATTTCATTTTCAAACTCTTTAATCAGCTCTTGCTGCAATTCTGAAAGGCGAATTTGTGGAGCATTTACCAAATCTTCCTGTGATGTATTTTGCTTGATGAGCTTTTCTTTTTCAATTAAGATTAATCCTTTAAGATAATCTATTTTTTGTCTACCGATCAGAGTTTCTTCTTTGGATTCTTGATAATCCCTAATGTTTTGATCTTGGAGCATATTGTTTATAAAGTTAATTATTATTTAAGAGGCCTTAAAAATTTGGATTTTATATCCCCCTTTATGTCAATTAAATAATGAAGAAAGTTATTGAATTAACAATAATTAAAAAAGTGAACAGCTCCCCTGCGAGGTGTGTAAAATCGCAGCCATATTTTTGCTAAACAGATAAATTTGTAATATTCATTCAGATCTCTGCACCCAATATACCCTTGTCTTTCTTTTTTAGCAAGTGATGCCATCTTTGAAATAAACATTTATGCCTCGCTAGTGAACAAAACTATTGGAAAAATCCTTATTTTTGACCAAAAAATCACCCACCGCGATCGAACAAAAAAATTTTTTAACTATTCTAAATTATTAAATAACTGAGTCTAGCAATAAAAATTTAATTAAAAGTCTCGCAATATTAGATAAATGATTTTATAAATTGTCTCCTTATTATATAAGCAATATACTTGCCATGGGCAAATTTCACTGATTACTGATGCAGCTACTATTTTTCACGCCGTATCATCTTCAATTTCGCTTTTATAAATAAATCCCCCGCATTCAATCAAATACAGCCTGACTGCATTTACCATTATTTTCCTTTTCCTTTCAGCAAATTCAAAAGGAATTGTTGTAAAATCATTTCCTAAAATAGAATACCTCAAAAGTTTCCGATTTTCACTCCCAGATATTAAAATATTTTTCTTACTCCCCATTGTATTTTTATGAACATTGGAGCAGCTTCAATTTTAATCGATATCTTGACCGTGATGACTTTGTTCTATCATTATGAATTCTCAAAAGAATAAATAGTGGGCTAACCTTCTTTTTGAAATATTGCTTAAAGCAGGCCATATTGAGCTTTATTTTAAAAAATATATTTTAAAGTTTTGGGCATTTGAAAAATATATAAAATAAGAAGTTTATATTTGCCTAAGCCGTTACAATTATCTTTAGGAAATTTCCTAAAGCATATTTAAATAATATTCTAAATCTTGTCATTAATAGTTAGCTTTCTCGATTTATAAGGTCTTCTTCTTGGGCAATTATTTTTGGTATGCCCATAATCATCACAAAAATAGCAAATTGGGCATCTCTCCGTTATATGCTTACTATCTCCACATTTTCTACAGCAATTTGGGGATTCCTTTTGCCTTTTTTCTTTTTCTCTTATAGCAATAAATCCAGTCATAGACATATAAATCAACTTATATTTGTTATCTTCGGGAAGTTCATCTAAATACCTCCTAAGCCTATCTCCTTCCATTAAGGTCGAGTTATGCTTGTATTTAAACAGAGAATATCTTTTGTCCATAATTCGCTGAAAAGCATCAATGTCAATTCCATATCTCTCAAAAAAATAGTTTCTCTTGCAAGCATTAACTTCTTCCTTGTCTATTCCCTTAGAGCGTGCTGTTTTATTAATATCTAAGAATCCGTAACATCTTTCGCCAATAAACCCACTTAGCTCCTTAATTAGGTCATTTTTTAAATCACCGATAATCTCCCTAAGAGTGATTTAAATTCAATCTCTTCTTGTCTACATTTATTGATCTTTATTCTTTCTGGGTCGTTTTGGTCTAATAAATCCGTCTCGATTTCTTTTATTTCCTTTTGGAGCTTTGCAATTTCCAAATCAATTTTGCAGTTCAAAGTTTTAGTTGAAGATTTTTAATTTCCTCATCTGATTTTTCACTAGCAGCTCGAAGATTTTTACATTCAGCTCGAAGATCTTCACATTCAGCTCGAAGATCTTTACATTCAGCTCGAAGATCTTTACGTTCAGCTTGAAGTTCTTCAATTTGCTCTTCTAATTTTTCTATTGGCTTCCTTTCTTCATTGATGCTATTAAGTTCTGCAGTCTGTTTTTCATAAATTTCTTTCTGTTGCTTCTGCTCTTCATTAACCTTTACAATCATTTCTTTTTCCTTTATAAGATTTAAAATCATTTTTTGATTTCAATCATTTTCGAATTCTTTTCTTTCACTTCATTTTCCAGATGCTGAATCTTTTTTACATGATGAACAACTCTATTTTTTTCTGACATTAATGCATCTGTCAGTTTTTTGTGATTTGACTTATATTCTTCTAAGAGAGTCTGATTGTCTAACTCTGAAAGGCTAGGGAATTTGATTTCCACGGTTGTGATGAATTTTAAGCCATTAGTAGCCTGCAAAATTGATCCTTTGTCCCGAAATTATTGTAATATCCTATATTTGTTCAAAATATATATAAAAATCACATCTTATCTTGCACTTATTGGAATTTAGATATGGGAAAAATTATGGGTGCTTAGGACTTTCCTAGATTTTTAAAATAGAATGAAGTATTATTTTAGAAGCCTTAAAAAATTTGAAGGTATATCTTCCTTTATGCTAATTAAATAATGAAGAAAGTTATTGAATTAACAATAATTAAAAAGTCAAACAGCTTTCTTGAGAGGTGTGTAAAATCGCAGCCATATTTTTGCTAAGCAAACTAAATTTGTAATATTCATTCAGATCTCTACACCCAATATAAATTGTCTCCTTATTATATAAGCAATATACTTGCCATGGGCAAATTTCACTGATTACTGAGGGAGCTATTATTTTCCACACCGTATCATCTTCAATTTCGCTTTCATAAATAAATCCCCCGCATTCAATCAAATACAGCCTGACTGCATTTACCATTATTTTCCTTTTCCTTTCAGCAAATTCAAAAGGAATTGTTGTAAAATCATTTCCTAAAATAGAATACCTCAAAAGTTTCCGATTTTCACTCCCAGATATTAAAATATTTTTCTTAAAAATCAAGGAATGCAAACAGCAATCCGGATTTGGCAATGGGCTTAATTTAATTCATTTATTTTCGTTCATATCAAATCTTTCTGATAAGGCTAAAGGTGATTTCTCGTCATTTCACCCACCAAAGCAATAAATATTTCTATTAAAATAAACAGCTGATGAATAACAGCAGGGTGTTCCTGACGGCATCATGCAAATCTTAAGTTTTTTGTCAATTGTCAACGAAATCCCAGAAGCTGGACAACGTTTTCCAAAACAGAAAAATTTGCCATCAGGAAGCTGCGCTATACACGTACCAGAGTCTAATTGATCAGAAATATTCAAGGTTTTTATGTCTTCCATTTCATTTTCTGTGTCAAAAACAATCAAATTTGTATTTTTATTTATACCTTTATCAATAAGATAAAGCGATTTTTTTTTAATTTCTGTATCAAAATTGTCTTGATAATAAAACCTTAAGTCAGGAACTGAGAGGATTTCACTCTCATATAGTGAGCAAACACTAATGGAATCTTGGTCTATTTCTGAGTTGAAAGCCTCATTCAAAGTTGCAGATTTAATTTCATTTATTTTTACATCTGGGCTTCAGTTTTTGAAATTTAATTGTTTTTTGTTTAAATTTGAAACTTTGAGGATATCCGTGATACTGTTGGAGAGCTGAGAATTTCTTGAGGCTACTTCTCATTTTCTTTTTGTCTCAACTTCTTGTTTCCATTCTTCAAAATCTTTTTTGCTCTTTTCATTCTCAGCTATTAGGGTAGAAATAGTGTCCTTAAGATTTTCAACAAAATCATTAGCCGAATTGATAATTTGATCATGCTTTTCAAGCGTTTTTTCTAAGCCAGATAGCTTATTTTCTAAATATTTTTCGAATTTGTTTTTGATAAAGCTTTCGATTATTTTTTCGATTTCTCCAGTCAAGCTACAAATTAAATTTATATTTGTATATGAGTCTGGTTTGCATGATAGCATTGGCTTAATTTTCTCAATAGCTTCATTAGGCTGTAAAGCCAATAACTTTAACAGGGGATCCTGCTCGAATTTTGATAGCTTTTTAGCTTCAGAAATCTTCTCAAAGCAGATTTTGATTTCTGCTGATTCAGAGTCCAGTCTTTTTAAGAAATTCTCAAAGCTATCTTCAGAGCTGTTGAGGTGTTGGCTAAAGGAAACTGTAATATTTTTCCTTGATTCTTGATTTTCAGACAGCTTGCTTTTAAGAAATTCTAGAATTGCTTCTTGTGTCCCTTCGCATGGCTTTAGAAAAACAGATTCGAAGGTATGATCCCTATTGGGCAATTCGCAATGTTTCATTCAGTGGAGTTTGCATAGATAAGTTTCAGGACTGGTGCATTGGCATCCATACTCGGCTTCAAGCTCACAGCCTGGCTCAGAGCATTGTTTTTGATTCATATTCAAAGAATTTTGCATATGATTTTAGTATAAATCTGACATATTAAGAATTAGCCGATAATGCAGATCAGCTATAGTAGAGAGTTTTCATAAAATCTCAATTTAGCTTAAATTTAAAAACAGTAAAATTTGAGTTTATTATAAGATTATGGTTTATATCCCACCCTGGGCAAATCAACTTCGTCAATCTCACGAAACTTAAAGCCAAATTCACCTTTATCAATTTTGACTCCTAATAACCTATAAATAAGTAAAGGAACTACATTGCCTAATGAAAATCCTCCAAAATACCCTGTTAGTCCTACAGCAAAAGCTAAAAATATTCCATCCAAAAATAATGAAAACAAAAAAACACAGCCTAAGATTATCCCAGCACAAGTCCCTGCGATTCCTAGAGAAATCGCAAGGTTTTTATAATTTGCTACTCCCCCTCTCCCTATTTTTTGGATAAAAAGCCCACTGCCCGAAGCGAACAAAAATATTTTTAATATAGAAATTTTTTATGAAAAAAAATTAAATATATAAGTGATAACTATTATATTGAAGTTTCAGCTTATTCCACTTTAAAACATAAATTTTACAAATCAAATTAATCTTTGCTTTCGATTTTTTGCAATTGCGATTTTTTTAAATTTTCGAATAAAAAATTATTATAAAATTTGTAGATAATATTTTTAAAAAAATAAAATACCTTGAGCAAACAGAATATGTTTGCTCGCTCAGGTAAAAATGGGGGGAGTTAATAAAATTGCGCAAACATATTAGAAAAAGCCCTATCCATTTCACATAAAAAATAGTAAAATAATCTTCTTATTCATCCATATATTCACAATCAAAAAGAATAATATTAAATTTTGGCAACCCCTTAATCTCCAACTTAAAATACCCCAAACTCAATCCAGCCACTATACAGATATAGCTAGTCTGCGTAAAATCACTTATCATAGGCTTCCCATCGTGCAGCTTCCCTCCGCATTTTTCACTATAATTTCTCCCCCACTCTTCATCTCAATACGGCTTTCTAAAACAATACAGCAAACTTGCTGTCAAAAACATAACCCCTGCTAACCCATGAGTAAAATAAACCACCTCTTTACTAATTTTCCTTAATTTTTCATATATATAAGGATAAGCCATAATAGAAATAAATAGCAAAGAATAAGAATACCCAAGCACGACTTGGGAATAAAAATGCGCCCCTAAATAATTTCTATTAAATCCTGTAATAAAAACAGCAAAAATAATTACACATACTTTTCATAGTTTTCTTTTAGAGGAATTAATCCAAATTGGCCCTATATAGAATAGAACACAACCAGCACTCAAGGCATGGCCTGATGGGGTTCCTCAGTCTGTAGCACAGTCTAAGCCAGCAATATGAGAATATTTTCAATAAGGTCTTGGCTGGGCATACATAAGTTTTAGTAAAGTCGATGAAGCAGCTCCTATTAAGCCAAAACTTAGAGTCAGAAAGCCTAGGTGACGATCAAAGCTAAGGAATAAAATAACTCCAGTGCCTACATAGACTAGCTGAGTAATAAATCCAAATGATTTGAATATAAATTCGCTGAATGAGGTGCGGTCGGTTTGAAGCCATTCTATGTAATCTGCGCTTGAGTCTTCAAGCTGCTCTTGGATGGCTATTTGTAAGCATGTGCAGATTAGCGCGAAAATGCTTGCTATTATAATATTGAGAGTGTTTGGATTAAGTTCCATAGGCTTAATCTTATTATCATTTATCTATCAAGATTATCTGAAAACAGCTCCACTCAAAATTGTCCTTAGATGCACTCAATAACATATTTTCCTCTATCTCCTAATATGACTAACTCACTTGGGATGAATAAACTGGCTTTTTAGATTAACTTTCCTCTGAGTTTGGGCTACCAAGTTGAGACTTTCAGGTGCCATGAGGTTCACAATCTCCACCACCTGTGGTAGATTGCACTTCTTAAGATTAATCTAGGGCTCAGAACTCCTACACAACATAGCAAGCCTTTACTACTCTGGACAGTTGGGATAAATTCACCAGATAAAGTCGATTCTCAAATAAAAATATGAAACCGTGAATTTTCGTCAAAGATAACAGAAAACTCGAGTGGCATCATTTTTGAATATTCTATAGGCTTGATCAATAATAATCATAAATAATAAAAACTATTATATATTGACAATAGGAAATTGTTTACCTTCTAATTCTAATCATTCATGAATTTCAGAATAAATAAAATAACACAAAACAGTTTATGATAAGGTGTATTATTGACTTAAATGCTGTTAAAAACCATTTCTTATAATCTTTTGGCATTAAATTATCATCTAATTCTAACTTTAAACCTTTGGATAAATTTAAATAAAGCCTTAAATAGATTATTTAGGTAAGTTTTCTTATTCAAACACTTATTTAGGGCTAAAAATTAAACCAGATCAAAGAAAAATTGATCTAGGTGTAAACTGATAAAAAATATGCCAAGCTGCTAATTATAATATTTGACGTGGTTTTTGGACTATATGGAGAGTAATCAAAATTTTATATGCTATCCTGCTGATAATATCTTTATCAACAATTTCCTAATAACTTTGTAGAAAGATGAAAATGTGAATAGTGAATGTTGAGACCATAGAGATTTGCAACCAATTGCATACTCAATAATCTTAACCATCTTAAAGAATTGGTACCTTTTGTATTTTAATTAAAATTCTATCACTTATAGTTGCATTTGAGGCGGCTTTGCATAGCGAGGACAATAATTGTTTATAAGCAATTATAAATCATAAACATTACTTATAATTATGAATCGACTCATATGGATTTAAACTCAATATATTAGTTTATCAAACTAATTCTCAATATTAGTGCTAACCATTTGCACTCTTTTTTGGTAAATTCATTTTTAGCTAATAATTGTAGAATGCCAAGTCTAAGCATTACATCAATTTATGGGGAATACGTCATTAACGTTCCAGAAACATTTGGTTCAGTCTACTCTATAGCAAATCAAGTTGAAGAGATATCTGGCATTCCAAATGAGCTTCAAGAATATTATCACTTAGGGGAAGAAGTGTACAATTATGATACAAGAACTATGGATTTGCAAAACCCTCTTCAGCTTGTTAGAACTTATGATTTAGATCCGCGTAATATTAGGTTTCGATGCTCCGAAGAAATCTGCCGTATTGTGATTAATGTATATGATAAGACAAAGGCTATATCTGTCCATAATGGCGAGCCCATTAGACTATTATGCCTTTACGTTAGGGATAATTTTAGAATTCCAATTAGAAAACAGAATTGGTTCTATGAGGATAGGTATATACGACCTGCAAAATCCGGTGAATATATTGATATCAAGCGGATTAATCTAATTAAAGTTGTTGAGGATGTACGTGGGGGAGGTCCGCCAACGTTAGAAATTGACTTTAATGACTTGGAAAAAATAATAGAAATTGGGTTTAGTGAAACTGCCCCTCCATGGAGGTATGTCAGTAAAGGCCTCTCTTTTATCGGCATATGCAAAAATGAGAATTGTGCAGCTTTTAATAAGAAGGTTATCTCATGCCATGGATTTGGAATATTTTCTTTGGCCTCAGTACCCTCGCGTTGCCCTGTGGAAGGTTGCAAAATGTATATTGAGCCTGATAATTGTGGCTTTTGGTTTGCAAAATGAAAATTTAGAGGCTTGACAGACAAGAGAGAAGTAAAAACAGGTGAAGGAACCGCCGGTTATGATAAATTTACAACTTTTGAAGAAGGAAATAGCACTAAATGGAGAGAATTAAAATTTGAAGTGATATCTCTATGATAATAACGATTTAAAATCCTTTCTTTAAGGAATTTTATTATTTAAAAATTTTAGCATGATGCTCGCCAGGCAGTATTAAGAGAACTTTATCCAAAAATAAATCACCAATAACCCAAAGTTTTTAAATTTATATAAACGAAATGAAGTAAGAGCTAATGCAGCAAGCATTTCCCCTTATTGTTTATAATGACTAAAAGGAAAAGAAAAGAGGAAAAAGTATTAGGGACAGCAAGAATATTAATAAAGGCACTACCCAGCTTCTAGCTGATAAGTTATTCTGTTTTGATGATAAAATAATGTAGGCTACTTAGAGCAACTTCAAATGGTTGCAATTTTTTTCACGTATTATATTTTGAGTATTGGGATTCATTAGATGTAGCTGCTGCTCTTAAGAATAATCTAAAGCTCATAATTTCTACACAGTTTAGCAAACTTTTGCTACTCTGCCACAGCTGGGATTAGTTCACCAGATAAAGATAATTTTGAAAAAAAATATGATACCGTGAATTTTGGTCCAAGATAACAGAAAACTCGAGTGCCATCATTTTAAATATTCCATTTGCTTGATCAATGATAATCATAAATATTTAAAACTATCATATTGGCAATAGGAAAATGGTTTATCTTCTGATTCTAATCATGCATGAATTTTAGAATAAATAAACTAACACAAAAAGTTTATAATAAGGTGCATTATTGACTTAAATGCCATTTCTTATGAGCTTTTGGCATTAAATTATCATCTAATTCTAATTTTAAGCCTTTGGATAAATTTGCTTATTATGAATAAAGCCTTAAATAGATTATTTAGGTAAGTTTTCTTATTCAAGCATTCATTTAGGGCTAAAAATTAAACCAAAGCAAAGAAAAATTGATCTAGGTGAAAACTAATAAAAAATATACCAAGCTGCTAATTATAATATTTAACGTGGTTTTTGACTCTATGGAGAGTCATAAAAATATTATATGCTAACCTGCTGATAATAGCTTTATCTACAATTTCCTAATAACTTTGCAGAAACAAGAAAATGTCGATAGTGAATATTGGGATTAAAGTTATGGAATCAAAAATGAGACCATAAAGATTTGCTACCAATTGCATACATTACAAGAATTGGTACATTTTATATTTTAATTAAAATTTTATCGTTTATAGTGATATTTGAGGCGGCTTTGCATAACGAAGACAACAATTATTTATAAGCAATCACAAATCATAAGGATTAATTATAATAATGAATAGACTGACATGGATTTCAAATCATAATCATAATTTCTAAACTAATTTTTAATATTAGTGCGAATCGTTTGACCTCTTTTTTGGAAATGCATTTTTCGCTAATAATTGTAGAATTTCAAGTATAATCATTAGATCCCTTTATGCGGAATACGTCATTAACGTTCCAGAAGATTCTGGTTCAGTCTGCTCTATAAAAAAGCAAGTTGAAGAAATATCTGGCATTCCATCTCGGCTTCAAATGTATTATCACAAAGGGGATGAAGTGAACGATTATGATACGAAAACTATGAATTTGCAAAACCCTCTTGAGCTTGTTATGATTGAAGATTTGCAGACTAATATTAAGTTTCGATGCCCTGCAGAATTATTTTAAAGCCTTTAGAAAAATGTGAAGTTATAGAAGTTCATAATGGCAAGTCCATTAGATGATTAAAACTTTATATTAGGAATAAATTTGGAATTCCAATTAGAAAGCAATATACATTAAAATGGCAACACATGTCAAAATGCCCTCTTGGAACAGAAGTCGAGATCTTATTGCTACGGCGAATGGGATGTACTCCGAGGAGAATCTATTGCAGGCTCAAGAGATGTATCCGGGTAGGTTTCGGCTGCTTTCCTGTGGTTGGAAATGGAGGCGCTTATAAAGTCCTTTGGATCCGACGACCCATAGCATTTCTGAAACTTGGGGTATCGGCCCAGGCCGCAGCGGGGAGCAATCTTTTTACTGTAAGCTGCCGAAGGAAGGCGCTTCGATATCCGATAGACTCCAAGAAGTTGATCCCTGGAATAAAGCTACTCCAATCGCCCGTACCAGGGCCGCAGAAATCCGTAAGCTGCCCGCTCAAAACTGAAGCTGCAAGGGGGAGGCAGAATGTGTCAGAAGTGCATAGATCCTCTGGGCTAGATTCAAAAAGCGATGGAACCTTCCGTACGGGAAGTATTTTGTGACTGCATCACTTATATGTCTAATGCCTGAGTCTTAATAATCCTACCCAATTAGAAATCAGACTTGGCATTTAGAAAATAAAATTGTATGAAGTCCAGCAAATTATAATTGGCCTGACATTAATATCAAGGATAATGACACGATTACTGTTACACCCTATAAGGTTGGGGGAGGTTTTGCGCTAGCGAAATTATATGACTTTAATAACTTTGAAAATAGAATAGAAATTGACTTTAGTGAAACTGCCCCTCCATGGAGGCATGTCAGACCAGGCATCTGTTTTATCGGTCAATGTAAAAATGAAAATTGTGAAGAATGTTATCTCATGCCATGGATATGGAGTGTTTTCTTTGACCTCAGTATGCTCTTGCTGCCCTATGGAAAAATGAAAAAAGCGTTTTGAGCCTGATAATTGTGGCTTTTGGGATGCGAAATGAAAATTTCATAGCTTGACAAAAGATTGAAAAAATAAATCAGGTGAAGGAGTCGCGGGTACTGAGAGATTTACAACTTTTGATGATGGAAATGGGACTAATAACACCATATGGAGAGAATTAAAATTTGAAGTGACATATAGACACTAATAACAACGATTTAGAATCTTTTCTCTCAGTAAATTTTATTATATAGAAATGTTAGCATAGTGTTCGTCAGGATGCATTAAGAGAGCTCTATCCAAAAATAATTCACCAATAATCCTTTTCTTTAAATTAATATAAAGAAAATTAAGGAAGAACTAATGCACATCAAGCATTTTTCTATTATTGTTTACTAGCAAGTGAAAGGAAAAGAGGGGAAACAGTATTGGGACTCCAGTAATACTAATAAAGGCATTACCCAAATTCTAGATGATAAGTGGTTCTCTTTTGATGATAAAATAATGCAGATTACTGAGAACGATTTTAAACGGACTGCAACCCTTTTCGTGAAATTATGTTTTAAGCGTTGGAATTTATTAGCTATAGCTGCTGAATTTTTTTGTTGCTTCAGTCGTCTTTCTAACTTATAAGAAGAGCTTGTAGAAAATACTGATATTGTCAGTATAGATTTTGCTATAGATTGAGGATCCTGTAGTGCATGTATTTAACTATTAAAAAATTCAATTATTTTTGCATTTTTATATAAATAAATCTGAAGATGAATGGCCTGTCCCTCTATGACATAGGTCCTTATATACGCCGAGCATGATTTTTAGTGGTTTTTAACCATGTTATTAGCAGTCTTGAGAAGAGAGACGCAAGAACGAAAGCTGTTGGTTTTGGTTCTGGCTTTTTGGGCAGATAAATTCAACTTTTTTGCCAGAGCACCAAACTCGATGGATGCTAGACATGAGACAGGGTGACTTACTTGCCTAAGTTGCTACTGTAACTAGCACTGAATGGAAAAGCTGTTGAATTCTTCCTCAAGATGATCTGAAAAAGGGGATGTAAGTTTGATGGCAAAATGGGAGTCTATTCAGTTGATAATAGCCAGTTTATGTAGGCGTTCTCGCATTGGAAGGGAGTTTGGTGAAACTTAGGTTGCGCGTGGATTGGAAATTTAGGAGATCTTAGACAGCATATCTAGAAAAAGCAGGGTATTTCGGCCAGGCTTGAGAATGATAATCTCTGAAACTCTGCAGGGCATCAATGAGGTAGGCGCAGCCAATGAAAACGAACTCTCTTTAAATATAAGAATTTCCTGTAAGAGCAGGAGACTGACTGGTTGGCAAATGAACCTTCTCTAGTTGGTTTTATGACTTGAAATCGACAAACAATAGAGAGTTTCCCTCCCTAAATCTCCTATCCTTGCAGAGTTACTTACTCCCCCCCCCCCTCCGTGAGCGAACAAAAAAATTTTGTTCGCTCACGGAGGGGGGTTAATTTTTTTTTTTAAAACAAATTTATATATAAATTTTATAAAAAATATTTTTTTCGAAATTTAAAAAAAATCCTAATTTGCAAAAATTGGGAAGCAAATATTAATTTAATTTGCAAAATTTATGTTTTAAAACGCAATTTGTTTAAAAATTAAACAGAATTAGCTCTAGATTTCATTATACTAATTATCACTTATATATCAAAATTTTTTTTCCATTAAAATTTTTTCTATTAAAAAAATTTTTGTTCACTCACGGAGGGTGGGTTTTTGGTCAAAAAATGGCGATTTTTCTAATGGTTTTGTTCGCTCACGGAGGGGGGGGGGGAGTTAGAAATTTCTTATGATAAATTATTTTTGTATTTTCAAATTTGTGGTTGAATTTTCGGATGACAATTTTTGGAAAAGTTTTGCTAAAAGAGCAAATAAATAGCAAATTTTTTCAAAAGAAGAAATATTTGTAAATTTTTGCCACTTTGCCAACTTTTTCCTATACCATTTTACCACTTTTTGTCACTTTGCTATTTTTTGTTTTTTAAACATTTTGCCTATTTTTTGTTACTTTTGCAATATTTGCTATTTTTTTGCATTTTTTTGCTATTTGTTGCCAAATATTTGCTCGTTTTTATCACAAATTGTCATCCAAAAAATCATCCAAATTTTTCTTGGTTTTTTAATTATTTATATAAAAAATCTAGGATATTTAGCAGAGAGGCGCATAATGATTTTATATTAATCTGTTTTTTGGCTCCTCACTATATCTATTTTAATAATTAATCTAACCTTTTAATCCTTATAATAAGAAATATTATCTAATTGCCTTCATTCTTTGAAATTTAATCATTTTCACTCCTAAAATCTAACCCGCCCCTCTGTGAGTGAGCAAACTCATTGGAAAAGTCCCTATTTTTTTGGTAAAGCCCGCCTTCCGTGAGATGAACAAAAACCTTTTTAATATAAACATTTTTGATATATAAGTGATAATGGTATAATGAAATCTCTAGCTAATTCTTTAAATTGCATTTTAAAACTTTTAGAACATAAATTTTAAAATTAAATAAATATTTGCTTCACAATTTTTTACAAATTGGGATGTTTTAAATTTTGAAAAAAAATTATACTATAAAATTTATATATAAATTTTTTAAAAATAATAAATTTAACCCCCCGTGAGGGAGCAAAATTTTTGTTCGCTTACGGAGGAGGGGAGTAACAAATTTCTGCAATTTATAGCAAAATCGCTTTAACTTTATTTCAAAATTGATAAAAAATAATAGCAATTATAATCTATGAAAATTAAAACTTTAGAATTCTTATTTGACTTTGAGTAAATGGTGAATAAAATTAATAAAATATAAAGTGTTGAAAATGGATTGAAAACCTTCAATTATGTATGCAAATTGGACAGAATTTTCTTTTATAATTGCATTTATCTTCTATAATATGTTGGCAAAATTTCACTTTGCTTATCTATTGCAAATTAATTTTAAAATGTCAAAAAATATTTTGGCATATCATTACATATAAAATTGAGTCTATGGCATTGTCAAGATGTTTTTGACATTTTAAAATTAATTTACCATAGATAAGTAAAATGAAATTTATGCAAGAGATCATATTTCTTTCAAGCATTTTTTTTCGATTTAGTTGAAACCAAAAAAACTGTGCCAAAGAATTTTTCTAAAATAATATCTATTTTTTCTCCTCTCTATTTTCTTATTCCTCACAAACTTTTTAGTTTTATTCAATATATCATTCCCATTCCAATTATCAGCTTTTTTCTTCAAATTAAAATTGTTAGATTTTTATCGTCATTTTTGTAACCATGTCATCAAGCCTAAAATTTCACCATAATAAAATGCAATTCCTCTATTTTATTCTCCCAGCAGTTTTTGCATCGATTTCTATTGACCTTGACACTCACTTTAAATCAAACGAAGAACATTGGGAGCATTTCCAAAAAGTCAGGGCAAAGAATTTATTAGAAGCTGGCACCTCATCAATGTTGAAAAATGGAGACGATGTATTTTCTACTTACTCCACACTCCGTGAGCGAACAAAACTATTGGAAAAATTTCTATTTTTTTTAAAAACCACCCTGTGAGCGAACAAAAATTTTGTACAGAAAAAAAAATTTTGATATATAAATGATATTAGTATGATGAAAACTCTAGCTAATTCTCTTTAATTTTAAACAAATTTCATTTTAAAACATAAATTTCACGAATTAAATTAATTTTTACTTCTCAATTTTTAAGATTGGGAATATTTTAAATTTTGAAAAAAAAATTTTATTAGAAAATTTAAAGATAAATTTTTAAAAAAAAATTAACCCTCCGCGAGCGAACAAAATTTTTTTATTCGCTCACGGAGGGGGAGTTAGACAATTTATTATGGAGTTATTTCTATTGGCACTCCAGCCAAAAAATTCACCTGTCAATACGACACTGGAAGCACCACATTGTGGGTAGTTAAAAAAGGCTGCGAAGATTGCCACAAATGTGATCAAACTTATGACCCTACAAAGTCCTCAACTTTCAAAGATTTAGATGCGACCATGGCCCAATTATTTTTTTTTTAAAATAATTAAGCAAGAAATATATTTTTTAAAAAAATTATTCCAAAACCATGGATATTGAATATGGGATTGGCTCAACTTCAGGAGAAATGGTTTCGGATGTCGTTGGAATTGGTGACTCCACAGTTCTAAATGCTACTCAATACGCCTTTTTAATGGCTACCAAGGAAACAAACGATACAGGGTTCGCTCCAGATGGCCTCATTGGTTTTGCATTTGACGATTTGGGACAGGGATATCCTTCACTGATGACGGTATTACAAACCCAAAAGAAAATCACATCAAGGACTTTCGCATTTTTCTTAAACTATGAAGGAAGCTCACCACAGTCAAACCTTATGGTTGAAGGGTATGATCTAGCAAAATACTCTAATCAGACTGCTTTTAGGTAATGCCAATATTTTCTACACAAAAACCTATATTTTAAAATAATTTTTACCTATAAATAATTTTTTTAAAAAATTCTCTTAAATGAAGCAACTTCTTTTATTTATGTCGACTTAGTAGCCAAAAATCCTCCTGATTTTTGGGAAATTTCTTTCACCCAAACTCTTTTTGGAACAACCATTCTTGATATTGCTATTACTGGGATTATTGATACAGGAACAAGTTTCATATATGCACCTCTTAAAGATGTAACTGCGATTTCTGCATTTCTTACAAGCTCTAAAACTTTTGGATGCAAGCAAGATGGTGAAGGACTTATCTTTTGCGATAAAATCTCTTCAGAACTCCCAAGCATCTATTTCCAAGCAGCAGGAATTACTTTGGAATTAGCACCACACGACTATATGTATAAAGTCAAGGGAAAATATTTATTAATTATCTTTCCACAAGAAGATGATTATTGGCTTTTAGGAGACTCGTTCATTAGAAGATACTATATCAATTTTGACATGGATAACCAAAGATTAGGCTTTGCATTATCTAATGCAAAGATGGATGATGATAGTGGAGTTTATCTGTCGTTGATAGGACTTGGATTAGCATTTCTCAGCTTTTAATTAACGAAAAGTTTAAAAATAAGGGTAAAATTAACTAGAAAACTAGTAAATCTTAAGGATTCTTATTATACTGTTATTCCAAAAATTTAATTATTACTAAAGAATAACTTAATATCAAATAATTAATTAATTTATTAAGCTTAAAAATTTTTATTTACAATTTCTGACTAGAATTTATTAATTTAAAGCTATGGATTTGAAATAAAGTAAAATTATATTAATTATCTTCTAGGTTTTTCCATTTATTCTGTTTCATCTTCGATATCTTCTTCTACCTCCTCAGCTGCTTCTTCTGCTGCCTCAGCATCTGCTTCTGCTTCTCCACTATCAACGTATTCATAAGTGTCTTTTGCTGCTTCTTTAGCTGCTTCATCCTCTGCATCATCGATTTTTTCAGCATCTTCAGCTGCTTGTCCAGATTCTACGTACTCCTCAGCAGCTGCCTCAGCCTCTGCTGCGTCTGATTCTGCTTGTCCTGATGAGACATAGGCTTCAGCATCAGCTTCAGCTGCTTCATAGTCAGCTTCGGCTTCTCCAGATTCAACATAGCTTTGAATTGCAACTGAAGCTTCCTGACTCTCCCCATCTCTGAAACATAATTTTTTTACTTTCTCATATATAGGGTTATAAATAAGTTTATAATTAAAAAAATTGAAGTAAAATGCAATTAATTTATTAAAATAATATTTTAGAATGCAAACTACTAAATTGAATAGAATTAGCTAGGTTTTTAATTATATTAAATTATCAATATATATATTAATGATTTTAAAAAATTTTTTTTGATTGCTTACAGGTGCTAGTAACCAAAAAATAAGGGATTTTCCAATGAAGTGTTTTTGCTCACTCATGGAGGGGGGAGTGAGCATCAGTTTCAGCTTGTCCTGATCCTATGTAATCTTGAACTGCGGCTTTAATCTCAGAGTAACTGTAAATTTCTTCTTCTGTTTGTAAGAAGAGAGTTGTGGTTGCTTCATCTTCAGCTTCAGCATCAGCTTCTGCAGCTTCTGCGGCAGCTTCAGCTTCTTGAGCGTCTGCTTCAGCTTCTCCTGATTCAACGTATTCTGCAGCTTCGTCGCCAGCGGCTTCAACTGCTTCATCGTAGGCTTCATCAACTTTTTCGGCATCTTCTGCTGCTTGTCCGCTTTCAACGTATTCTTCAGCGGCTTCTTCAGCTTGTGCTGCATCGGCTGAGGCTTGTCCTGATTCGACATATTGGTCGGCATCAGCTTCGGCGGCTTCAGCATCAGCTTCTGCTTCTCCAGATTCAACATATGCTTCAGCTTCGACTGAGGCAGTTTGAGCATCGCTTTCAGCTTGTCCAGATTCTACGTATTCTTGAGCGGCAGCTTTAAGTTCAGAGTAGCTGTAAATTTCTTCAAGTTGTACGAAAGAGGTTGCAGCTTCATCTTCAGCTTCAGCATCAGCTTCTGCAGCTTCTGCGGCAGCTTCAGCTTCTTGAGCGTCTGCTTCAGCTTCTCCTGATTCAACGTATTCTGCAGCTTCGTCGCCAGCGGCTTCAACTGCTTCATCGTGGGCTTCATCAGCTTTTTCGGCATCTTCTGCTGCTTGTCCGCTTTCAACGTATTCTTCAGCGGCTTCTTCAGCTTGTGCTGCATCGGCAGATGCTTGTCCTGATTCGACATATTGGTCGGCATCAGCTTCAGCGGCTTCAGCATCGGCTTCTGCTTCTCCAGATTCAACATATGCTTCAGCTTCGACTGAGGCTGTTTGAGCATCGCTTTCAGCTTGTCCTGATTCTACGTATTCTTGAGCGGCAGCTTTAAGTTCAGAGTAACTGTAAATTTCTTCAAGTTGTACGAAAGATGTTGCAGTTTCATCTTCAGCTTCAGCATCAGCTTCGGCATCAGCTTCTGCAGCTTCTGCGGCAGCTTCAGCTTCTTGAGCGTCTGCTTCAGCTTCTCCTGATTCAACATATTCTGCAGCTTCTTCACCAGCATCTTCAGCAGCTTCATCTTTAGCTTGGTCTGCTTTTTCGGCATCTTGTGCTGCTTCTCCACTCTCAACATACTCTTCAGCGGCTTCTTCAACTTTTGCTGCATCGGCTGATGCTTCTCCTGATTCAACATATTGGTCAGCATCTGCTTCTGTTGCTTCAGCATCGGATTCAGCTTCTCCAGATTCAAAGTAATAATCAACAGTTGCTTCAGCTGCATAAGCGTCGCTTTCGGCTTCTCCACTTTCAACATATTCTTGAGCAGCAGCTTTGGCTTCAGAGTAGCTTAAAATTTCTTCTTGAATGAAAAAGGTAGTTTCAGTTGTTTCAGTTGTTTCAGTTGTTTCAGTTGTTTCAGTTGTTTCAGTTGATTCAGTTGATTCAGTTGATTCACTAGATTCTTCTTCAGCTGTTTCAGCTTCTTCTTCAACTTCTTCAGCTGCTTCTTCAGTTGTTTCAGCTGCTTCTTCAGCAGTAGATTCAGCTTCTTCAGCATCAGCTTCTGCTTCTCCACTCTCAACGTATGTTTCTGCTTCTTCACTTGCTTCTTCAGTTGTTGAACTAACTTCAGATGCTGCCTCTTCTACATATGCAGATGCTTCCGCTGATGACACAGAACTAGTCGTGGAAGTTGTAGCACTGTCTTGCTGTAAGAACATTGACTTGTACACATCATTTCTTATCCCAAACGCAGTTAAGCTGAGTATAAGTAAGATAGCGATTTTCATTTGTATTTATTATAATCGCTAGATTTCTCTTACTTCTCATCCTCTGTGAATGATAAAACTTGGCTCGCTTATGGGCTAAGGATTTTTCCTCAAAAAAATAGTTAGGATATGAATTGCCCTCTAATTAGACATTTTGGCTCAACCAAGTAAAATTGATCGAACCAAAAAGCTTCCTAACAAGCAATATATTGCTTTAATGATTTTTTAAAAAAAAATCGAAATTTAAATGTCTATAATTGCAAAACTTAATTAATTATGAAATTAAAACTTTTATGACGTAAGCTGCTATTATTTAATAGAATTATTAGAAGATTTTATTATAATTTATCATCACATATTTATTATAAAAATTTATTTTTGGGTAGAGTTAGCCGTTTTATCCATAAAAATATGGCAGACTTTCAAGAAGATACATGCAAAACAGCACACTTTTTCCTAAAATTTTTCATAGGTGATCAAAAGCAAATTGAAATATTTGACCGTGAGAATTTGGACAAGTCTCAGCAGCTTTATAAGGCCTAATTAAATGATTTTAAAAAATAATTAATTTTAGTTAAGAATTTACTTGCAAAATATAGTTTTAAGCAAAATAATAATTATACGAAGCTGATATTTGCCTTATTATTGAAATTGTTGAGACTTGAAGAATTATTTGAAATTGCGATGATGGGTTTGAAAGGCTTAATTTTATAAAAACGGCTAATTTTAAAAGTTCGAGTTATGAAGAGCTTAATAAAATAATGAAACTGAAAGGACAATTGCAAGAGCTCTGAATAAAAGCTTATATGAGGCTTCTATGCTAAGATAGCTAAAGATTTGAGATGAAAAGGAGCAATTTAAAAGAAAAAGAAAATTTTATGCTTATGAAGAGAGACAAGAATATGAAGCCAAAAGGAAGAAGCCAATAAGCAAAAGCAGATAGAAGAAGAACTAGGCCTGATGTATCAGCAAGCTCATTATTTACTTAATCCGAAGAAAGAAACGTAACATAAGCTGAAGCAAATAATTCACCTTTTTATGAGAAGATCAAGATTAAAATGAGAAGAAAAACGTTTAAAGTCTTTAATAAAGTAATATCTGGCTAATATTTTAATGAATTAGCTTGATGATAGAAAGTCTTCGTCTATGAAAATTTGAATAGGTTATTCTAAGGAAGATCACTATTTTAGGAATGTTAATTTGATATGAAAATGCTAAAACTAAATAAAATACTTGAGAGCTTTTATTGGTAATATGTTATAGTGAATGGCATGAAGGCATTTATTGTATGCAACTAGTATATTTTACATTATATTTAATTAATTGCGTTATTAATGAAGAACCCTTAAGCCTTATTCCTCAACTCCAAACCTCACAAATTACCATCTTTAGTAAGAATATTCGAAATTTTTCATTTAAAGATAAAAGTTCAGTATTTGATAAATTTAGGGTGATATGAAATATTAAAAAGGAATTTCCTAATAAGACTAATACGTTTAAATATATTTTATTTGAAAAAAATTGATAATTTATTTTAATAGAAGAGACTATGAATCTCTGTGTTATGTTTTCCGAGACCCTGCTGATTTCTTAAGTCTAATTATGAATCCTATTTTAAACTTGAAATTTTGCAATCAAGGTGCGTAATTTTCTGAAAGAAAATTTTCAAACCCAAATTAGCTTCAGGTTTATCTGTCATTAATTGCTCAGAGTAATAATCAAGCAAAAAATTGTGCAAAATAATGCAGCTTAATTAATCCAATTGTTAATAAAACCGAAAAAATAATTTAAATTAAAATTCTTACTCCCTCCTAACGAATAAACTAAACTATTGGAAAGATCAGTATTTTTTGCCCAAAAAAAAAACCTTTGAGTGAACAAAAATATTAATATAAAAAGTTTTTATGAAAAATTTGATATATAATTGATAATTAGTATAATAAAATCTCTAGCTAATACTGTTTAATTTTTAACAAATTGAATTTTAAAAACACAAATTTTACGAATTAAATAAATTTGCTTACCTTTTTACAAAGCGGGATTTTTTGAAATTTTGAAATATAACTTCTCCATGCGAACTAGAGGACAGAAGAGTTACAAAATTTCATCAGGATTTTTACTTGTATAAAACCTATAAATTTTGCTTGAATTTTTTTTCTCCTTTCTCTCCCCAATCTGTGCCAAAATTAATTTCTTTTCTGCTTCTGATTTTTCTTCATTTTCATAAGCTTCCATCAGCGAGCTTAAAGTTGGGTACATATCAATAATGGATTTTGCCTTACTTTCAGAAATTCCAGGAATATTTATCAGTTGACTTGCTCACAAAGCTGAAGATTTGGGTATATTATGATTTACTGAGAGCTTTCGAGACTGTAAATGAAAAACAGTAGGAAGAGGTCTATATGGCCCATTATTTAAGGTGTTAATAACCCTTTCTAAATAATCTGCAGTATCTCGGAAATTCTCAGTTTCTATACAATCAACCCCTTTTATCATCATTTGGGCTACCCATTCTGCATAAGTTTCATGGGTGAACCCTTTTCTCTGTGTAAATTGGACTGTTTCTAAGGCCTCTTTTAGCCCTTGCAGAACCAAAATTACTCGGATTTTATTTTTATAGTAAATTGATAAATAATCTTCCAGGAGTTCTTTTTCGTCACTAAAATCGCCTTCTAATAATATCGCAAGGACTTTTTTATTATTTACTAAAAATTCTTCTGAGTTTACCTTGGAAGAAATAGTATGCCGATAGAATAAAATAGAATTAGGGTGGTGTTTTTCTGAAGAAAATACGATATATGGGATATTTTTTCTGTTTAGATGAGCTATTAAGGTTGTGTTCTGAAAATAAGTAGGAATGTAAAGGCTGATTTCGCATGAAAGCTGACTAGGGGCTTGGTATCCCATTTTAATTTTGTATATGAAAAGTATGCTTTTTGGCATAATTATTTAATTTTTTTTTAAAAAAAAAGCTTGATTTTACTAATAAACTTTCCAGTATATACAAATATCTACCCTATTTGATTAAATATGCTCAAAGCTGTATTAAAGAACTTTGGGTCCTTAGTCAATACAAAGAAAACAGTCAAATCCCCTGCAAAAAAACTTGTAAACCCTTGGGAGCCAAAACCGTTACGTGAAAAGCCTTCTCAGTAACTTCAAAATAGAGTCAATGTTTACAGCCCATCTAAAATTCTTGAATTTGATGAAAGTGGAAGCCTCCTTGTGTACTCCTATCAGCCTACATTTATGAAAACAATGGGGAGGTTCTTAGGACGTCTCACTACAACAATAGGAAGTTTTTTTCTTTTAGCAAAGAATCCATGGCCATGTAATTGTCAAATAGAGTTAATCAAGAGCCATTGTGTTTGCCTGTGTTCTTATTTTATGGGGTGTATAGTCTGTGGAGAAATTGGGCGATTTTGGCTCATCAATCAATTACTATCCATGAAGTAAAGCTTAATAGAGATGGAATTCATATAGATATTGGGTTTAAGAGAGATTATTTTATTGCATTAGGTCCTAATTGCAGGATCATGCCTCTGGGTTTAAGAGAGAGATTAGTAATTAGTCTACAGGCATTATTTCAGGCCCTAGTCCTAGTTTAAACTATTTTTCTTTTTTTGGGCTTAAGAAGAAATTATTTTAAAAACATCAAAAAATTTAATGCTGCATTCAACATTTCTCTTGTTTCTGGTGCAAGCCATTTGTGGAGTGTAATAATTGATTGGCTTTTTTATCGAAACTTTCCTCGTTAGGTATAGTGCAAAAAAAACAATAAAATTCGATCAGATGAAAAAGTTATGACCAAAATTTCTGGAATATATTCCATTAAGTGTCATTTAGCCTCTTATTTCATAAGTGCAATAGAGGTGATGGGTGGCTTACTTAAATGGAGCTGGTTATCCAATCCCACTGACTCACCATTATGGTCGAAATAAGTGCCATGGAATTTTAAAATTAATAATTGCAGATCGAGCCAAATTTTGGCTTGAGCTTGTCTATAATGCCTATTAGCATTGAGAAAGCTGATGAGCAACTCCATAAATGGCTATTCCAGTTGTTCAGAGGTAGACTTAGGCTAGATTCTATCGTTTTAATAAAAACTAGCCCATAAGGGCGAGTCAGTGTGGTCGGATTTCCGACCCCGACTAATATAATCCCTCCTTCCTTACCTGGTTATTTCACCTACTGCTAGAGATTTCCCCTTTAGGGGGTTAGCTTATCGAAAAAAAGTTTTTTTTCGACCATCTACATCTATTAATAAAGTGGCTACTGTCAAAAAGCCTTATGGTTTTCTTTTCCCTTCTTCCTTCAGCTTTCGGCCAAGCCAAAAGATGTCTCGTGCAAAAGCATAAAAATATCCCAATATTGGGTATTTAAGTTGGCTTGGAAGAAGAAGCAAAAAATACTTTTATACAATGCCTATTAACTTTTTAACTCCGCCTATAAAATACGAAGACTCTATAAGGCTGAAAGACGATTTATTTCCTACTGAAGTATCCTATTTCGAAATCCCTGACGATGCCAAAAATAAACCATGGGTAAAATATTACCAAGAAGAAAGGCATAGGCTCTACATTCCAAAAGACTATGAATTTATGGACAAAGAACTGATGGTGCAAATCATGAAAGGGAAATTTATTAATACCACAAATAAGTAACCTATTTCATAAATTTCTAATAAATTAAAGTAAAATAGGCCCTGTCCTTGATATTTTGCTTTCAATTATCCCAAAGACTGGAATAGTTGCACTGCTTTGTAAAAATAGGAAAGGATCATTCGGCAGCTGCCCATGCAATTTTAAGTCGTTGTGGGATCTTAATTTTAGGCTTATCAATAAATGACTGACTAAGTCATTAATATCCTGCTTCCTAGTCAATATAAAAGGATTTGGGCCAGCGTCAAAGGTATAAGCAGCACGGATTCCTTGTGAATTAAAGCCATGGATAAGTTTTTTAATTTCTTCACTTTTAGCATTCAGGTATTTCACATTAGCCGCCTCAATCACATAATGCAAATCATCACTTTCTTCCATAGTAATTTTAGCTAAATTTTCAAAATCTTTGGCTTCTAAAGCTTTTTTTAAGTTTTCTATACGAATTGGGACTCTTTCATTGGCCCTTTCAAGTAGCATTTTTCTGTTTAATTTCATTGCATTTGTGCTGGAAATTTTTTTCTTTTCTAAATCAGTTAATATTACTAGTAGTCTTAACTCGTCCCAATGGGAATTTTCATAAAGCTGCCTTGCGATGCTTTTTTCATGAGAGTCACCTGCACTTCATTCGACAATTCCGCCAAAAAAGCTGCGTGAGGCGCTCCCAGAGCCAAGTCTTGCGATTCCTGACAATTCTTCCATACTAATATTTACCTTATATGCTTTTGCCAGTCCAAAGGTCAGAGCTGCCAGTCCAGAAGCTGAGCTTGCCATTCCCGCGGCAGTCGGAAAATTATTGCAAGACTCGATTTTTATTTTTTTTTCTAAATTTTCTGGTTTTGTCAGAGACTTCAGCATGTTAATCACACGAGAAATTCTTCCTGTGATCTCAGCTGGCTCATTGTTGAGGATAAGCTGGTTTTTTTCATCATTTAATTCAATGGTAGTTTGTGTAAAAAATTGTTCAATGTCGACAGTCAAACTTATTGAGGAGTTGAGAGGGAGGTTTATGTCTTCGTTGGACTTGCCCCAGTACTTGATAAGCGCGATATTTGTAGGCGCTTTGACTGTGTATTTTCCAAATGCTCTGCAGATGAAGTGTTTCATATTTTTGATTTTTTTATCTAATTACGTAAGCATGATGGCATTATTCTGATATGGCAAGTATTGGGATAGGTGATAAGGGAAAGCATAATTCGGAAGAAATATGTGGATTTTGTTAAAGGAAATCTTAAATAGATATTTGAAATATTTTAAGTTTTGGAAAAATTTGACATAAAAATGATATAGTATATTTTTTCTCAGCCTTAATATTGATAATTAAATTAATTGGGCTTGCTCAAATTTACCAAACTATTGGCGCAGGTATTTTAAAAGATCAATGAGGTAAGTCTATTTCTAACTACATTACCCTGGTATTATTAAAAAAACTATCATGCTCAATACTTATTCAAATTTTTTTTTGGAACTTTTATGTTTAATTTAATAGTAATTTTTTTTAAAAAAATTTGGGTACCTTCTAAAGTGACCGGGTCAGCCATTAGCGAATCAGTCAGGAGGTATTTTTGAGAATATGCTTCCAGATTCCGATGAAAAACTCCGATATATAAATATTTATCTGAACTATGAAGGTCGGACAGGTGTTTTTAATAAACGGTTTCAATATCATTAGATGAATTAATACCACAATCAATATATAAATTGACATGAATAAAGCTTTTCCTAACTTTTTTAAACTTTCATGTCTTACCATAAGGTTTGTTAGAAAAAAAAATAAAATCCAAAAATAGCCTCTGGCTATTAATTGCTTTGGACTAAAGGAACATATGGATAAATATACGAAATTAAGATAAATTAAACACAAATTACGCGCGGCTTTGACGGGTCTTGTAGTATTATATTTAGCTTATGATACTTTCAAAATCCATGTTCAGACTATAGGTAGTGGATTTTAATAAACCCCATGCAGAGGCATTTTATAAATTTATCGACTTTGGCCTTTAAAAATTTTTGACCATTTGTGACTTAAAAAGATTAATTTTGGAAATTAAATCATTATAGACATATTATTCCTATTACTGATTTCTGCATAAAGAATATTTGTAAACATATAATTTTAATTTAAAACTAGAAATTCTATTATATATCCATCTTATTTTCTGAGGGCATAATGACATTTAAGGCGAAAATAAGAAAATTTATTAGATGAAGTTTTTTGACCAAAATCTCATAAATCATATAGAATTGGAAAGGTTGATATCTATTGTGCTGAATTATGGCTTTGAAGTTATGAAAATTATGAGAAGTTGTATGAAGAAAATGAGAAACATCAGAATTTTATTTTTATATCAGGCTGAGTTCTTATCAGAAAAATTAATTTATGATCAGATTCAAATCAATTTAAATCAGAAATATTGAGATTTTATCAGAAATTATTGGGAGAGCCTCTTAAAAGGCATAGTAATCTTAGTATTAAATCTTAAATCAAATCATATTATATTATATATAATGCTGGTAACTTTTTTAAAATAAAAAGTATATTATAGATATTTAATTAAAATTATATGTTTACAAATATTCTTTATGCAGAAATCAGTAATAGGAATAATATGTCTATAATGATTTAATTTCCAAAATTAATCTTTTTAAGTCACAAATGGTCAAAAATTTTTAAAGGCCAAAGTCGATAATTTATAAAATGCCTCTGCATGGGGTTTATTAAAATCCACTACCTATAGTCTGAACATGGATTTTGAAAGTATCATAAGCTAAATATAATACTACAAGACCCGTCAAAGCCGCGCGTAATTTGTGTTTAATTTATCTTAATTTCGTATATTTATCCATATGTTCCTTTAGTCCAAAGCAATTAATAGCCAGAGGCTATTTTTGGATTTTATTTTTTTTTTTTCTAACAAACCTTATGGTAAGACATGAAAGTTTAAAAAAGTTAGGAAAAGCTTTATTCATGTCAATTTATATATTGATTGTGGTATTAATTCATCTAATGATATTGAAACCGTTTATTAAAAACACCTGTCCGACCTTCATAGTTCAGATAAATATTTATATATCGGAGTTTTTCATCGGAATCTGGAAGCATATTCTCAAAAATACCTCCTGACTGATTCGCTAATGGCTGACCCGGTCACTTTAGAAGGTACCCAAATTTTTTTAAAAAAAATTACTATTAAATTAAACATAAAAGTTCCAAAAAAAATTTGAATAAGTATTGAGCATGATAGTTTTAATAATACCAGGGTAATGTAGTTAGAAATAGACTTACCTCATTGATCTTTTAAAATACCTGCGCCAATAGTTTGGTAAATTTGAGCAAGCCAATTAATTGTTTTGAAATCTCCAAGTTTTTCAGGAGGATTTATGATTTTAAATTTTACCATTTGGTTTTTATAAATCCTGAATAATTTTTGCAGTTTTATCTAAATCATATAAAACGCGTTAACTAATTATGCATTGTTAATTAAACGAGATTTTTCATCATTATTTCTCCTTATATAAGTTTCGATGCTATCCAGCGTAATCGGACTAAGCTTATGTGCATCATAAGGTGATGTCTGTGAATAAAGCACCCTCAGTAGCGTCCTCTTACACAAATCAACGCTCCCCACATCTAAAATACCCTGATTAAATAACAGCTGCACCCACTGATTTCTAAAATTAATCTGATTAAACTGCTCAAGGGTACATATTGAGCTTGCAATAGCAATTTCTAGCACACGGTACTGCGAAAGCTCATAATTCCCATAGCAGACACACGTAAAAGCGTCAATTCTTTCATAAATTCTTGAAAAATCATTTTCAAGCCCTGTAAGTATAAAAAGCCTCCTCACCAGCTCCGAGGCTGTCGTTATATTAAGTCTCCATTCAAGTTTGTGTAAAATAAAGACTTCTGTCAACTGTACTTCATTAATTTTATATTGCTTTCCAGTATGGAATAACGCGTCTTGCAATGTGAATAGCCTATTTTCATTAAATTTTGTGGAAATCATTAAACAGACCACCCCAAGCAGCTGGATTACACTTTTTGCAGTTTTTACCTTAGAAAGAAATAAATCCATCAAAGATATAGCAAATTGGGTCGTTTCGAGCTGAAGAGATAGGTCTTGGGACAGCTTGAACATCCATTGGACAAGCTTGTCACGCATGGAGGCTTGTATGTCGTTGCCTGAGAGAAAGTCACCGAGGGGTGGCTTTTCACGCTCTCTGGATAGAAGAAAGTTTAAGGAATCAATATTGTTTTCATATGCTTGATTATACTTTCTAGACATCTTCTATTATTTATTGAAGTTAAAAACGCATAGGAGTCAATTGATTTTAAGAAATATTGAGAGTGACGTAAGATGGCATAGAGAAGCAGGTGAGAAAAAGGAAAGAGGAGAGATAATGGAGACAAAAAGAAATAGAAGATAAGAGATCTGGGAGGGAGAAGAATAGAGAGATATAGTGAAATTCTGATAAAAGGAGTTTTTTCTGGCCTATAGCCATTTTTTACCATTATTTGGCGTTGTTTGTGTTCTGATGTTGGCTTCATGTTAGTTTCAGATTATCTGATTATTTAAACTATATAACCTACAACTTATTTTTGAAATAATTGTATTCTCAATAAAAAATCCCCTTAAAGTGACTAAAATTACAAAATTACATCTTGGTTTATGTAGATGACTTATATATCATGGCATCTGAAAATTGTAGTAATTATGCTGCAAGCTATAATTTTTTCTGGTCTCATAAATTAAGTTATTAATAATCTTTTCCTTTGAAGCTTAATTCCATTTTCCATTTAAATTTTATTTGAGCTTATATTTAATTGCAATGGATTTGAAAATTTTGGTGTCTACGAATCTCTATCGCAGCATACATTAAATTAAAAAGATTTGACCTCGTTTAACGTCCACTACCATATCTTCACATGGAAAAATCATGCGATATATGATTGCCCTCAAGAACATAGGCCTGAAAGCAAATGGAGGTATGATGAAGTGGGAACTAAAAATAATGGAGCATATTGGCATAGAGATGCAATAGAGGAAATATTGCAGATGGAAAAGTAAGAGTGGCAGGATTCAGGCATTAGAAATCTATGAACAGGAAAAGAGATATGCATAATCTGGAGGAATAGATAGAATTGAATTTACAAAGAAGAATAAAGATTGAAGAAAGAGAAGTAGAAAGTAGGATATAGTCGTAGATTCAAAGATTATTGGAGCGAAGGTTTGTGGAAAAAATATGAACTTAAGATGGGATTTAAAAATCGAAGAATTTCAGGAGAATAATTGAATTTTTGAAGAAAGCTGTCAAGAAAAGTGCTTGGCATAAAAGAGTTTGGTTCAAAGAATTAGGCATTAGCCATAAAATAATAGTCAGAGATATTTTTAGATTTGCTTCATAAGTATAGCCCACCTATAGACTCAAGAGTGAAAAATAAAACTAATCATCATATGTCCAGTTTATAATCCTTTATGGAAAATGCCAATAGTAATGCCTTATTTACTACTTACAGAAGTTATTGTTTCAAAAATCGCAATTTCTTTATCAATAGTTAAAAGAATTTTGCCCAACACTGTTACATGTATAAATACAAAATAAAAATGGGTTCGACAAATTTAGCTTAAAAATCGGGAAAAAAAATAGTTTGTGAGAATTATATGAATTTTAAACTGAATTCTGTGTGATTTCGAATAAATTTTCGTACCATAAATTTGTCTCTTTTATCTTTTACTAGCCTTCCTAATAAAGAAGCTTATCTTTTTTAGATTCCAAAAGGTCTAATTTAATTTGTAGAATTTATGTTTTGAAATGCAAGCTAAGATATAACAGAATTATTTAGAGATTTCATTGCATTAATATTGGCATTAGTAAAGAGAAATTCCTTTTGATATCTCAAAGGGTATTTTTTCGTGCGCCACTTCTATCTCTAGGCTCGTGTCAGGGTAGGGTGAAAATCGTCACCACGCGTTAACAATTTGCTATTTTCCAGAAAATTTAAAAACACGAATTTTCCGGTTGGGTTATCGACCGAAATAGCTTATCGCAGCCCAGGATGCAGTGCTGTATCGCTCTAAGAAGTTGCCCGATTAGTCATTCAAGCATAAATCCTATAGTCTATTGCTTACCATGGCTTTTCTGTAGGGCCCAGCTTTTCCACTTCCAAGTCTCCATCTTCTTTGAGTTAAAGCTTGACCTGAATATAAGCTGGTGTCCCCGACATTGCACTTCGCCAAGCTAAGTAAACAGCCAGAAGCACATTCCCTAGCACTATTCTCCCTCCGTAAAGTCACTGGGTTACCCCAGCCTTTTTAAAATGGTGGGCTGTTAAGCCACACCATATTTCTGTATATAAAGATTTTTTTTGTAATAGTCATTATTTGCACATAAAAATAATTTATGGGATAGCAAAATATTAAAATTTTGCAAAAAGGAGTATTTTTCAAACTTTTGCTCACTAAAGAAAGAGGATTATGCCATTTATTTATCAAAAATATCTAATTATCATAATTACCCTCGCAATAGCCTATCAAAATTCCTATAAATTGCGTTTTCTGGCGTCACTGTAAAAAATTAATTCTTTACCCCACCTTGGACTTTTCCCTCAATCTTTACAATATCTCGTTTTCTGCTCTTGTGAGCCACATTTAGCCACAGCATAAGGATCTATAGAAACTATTGACATATCCCCAGCCAATTTCGCAGACCAGGCCGAACAATTAATTTTCAGAACGCTCTGTTTTTTAAAAATTAATTAGCTTAAAATCCTGATTGAGGGAGCTGTTGACCCACACCTTGCTGCCCCACAACTTGCTGTCCAGCTTGGAATTCTTCATTAAACACCAGATGGAGCCTGACTTGTCCCACGTTTCTTCCTTTATGAAGCAAATCCACCCAATCTTCAAAATGCTTGGCAGCAATAACAGTCTGCAATGGGACCGTTGTTTCTCCAATTTCTTTATCTTTTGCTAGAGTTCTTTTATCCCACACAGAAATATTGATTTGGTCTTCGCCAGAAACAATGAAATTTAGCTGCTCATCCCAGTTAGGGGTCTTGCCGCCGTTCCGACAATAGTTTGTTTTCTGTTCGTGAGCCCCGACTTTAATCACTACGTATGGGTCCATAGTCCCTGTAGCGGTGTCTTTGATGAGCTTTGCGCTGATTGGTCTTACGATTAAGCTTCCGCGACGTAATTGCTGAGCCATTTTATGTTTATGCTGCTTGGCATGATTATAAATAGAAGTTTTGTAGGTATTGTGAAACGTTGGGTTTGACTGAATTGTATATAAATTATTGGCCATTATTCATGAAAAATGGACATTTTGTTATCTGACACAGAAATTGAAAAGATGTTATGAGAATTATTTTGATTTTTAAATTGAAGAATGTTTATAAAATATAAGTATTTATGAATTGTTAATGATTCTCATAAAGAGTATATTAATATTGCTTAATCGCCGTCCCTCTGAAAGTAGCAAAAGAATTTTATTCATTAGCTCGGTGGTGTTAATTTTTTTAATAAATTTTATAGAGAATTTTTTTTTCGAAATTAAAAAAACCAGAATTTGCAAAAATAGAAAGCAAAAATTAATCTAATTTGTAAAATTTATGTTTTAAATTCAAGCTGTTTTAAATTTCAACAGAATATCTCGATAATAATTATCAATAATATACCAAAATATTTTTTCATAAAAAAATTTTTTTACCACCAAAATAGGTATTTTTCAAATGATTTTGTTCTCTTATGGATAGAGGGGGAGTTAAAATAATTTAAGAATTATATGTAAATATAAATCATAAATTCTCACTAAGTTTATGCTTCATGATTATTTAAATTCAGAAATCCATATTTTTAAATAAAATATACTCTCAATTTTTGAAGAATTTTATAAAAATTATAACTAAAATTGTTCTATTAATTAAAAATTCTTCAGAATTATAAATACACTTTTTATCAATTAAATGCTATAATTGCATCTCATTCTCTATAAAATGACGGCTTATAATGGCAAATATGATCGTCATCTTTCTTTTGCTTGCGATCTTTCCTTCAATTGAAGCCTTAACTTGTCCTAAATACCAATGCAAGGCAAAAGATTATCCTTTCCCTGATCCTAGCACCTGCATGAGCTATGACGAAACAAATGGCATTTATTATGTCAACCCTTGCAATTATGGGTATTATTGCCCAGCTATGTTGGCTGAAAAATCAGCGAACTGTACAAGGCCACTTCCTTCTCCACCTCATGCCAAATTAGCAGGCGATTACGTAATGTACAAAATACTATAATTTTATTAAAAAATTTTTAATATAACAATAAAATCACAATAATTAACCTCTTAAAGAATTTTATATATAATCCAGGCGAATCTTGCTTTTACGATGAAGACTGCTATTTAAATAACACCTGTGTAAATGGGTATTGCAAAGGACATCTAGAAAACCATTCCTGCTTGAACCATACAGACTGTGACGTCGGCTTAAGATGTCATCAAGATACCTGTATAGCTCAAATCCCTGCAGGAGAAAAAGGCTGCATTGAAGACTCTGATTGTGTCAACAATGCAGGCTGTGATATAGTGAGCTCTATAGACCCTACAGTTAATACCTGCAAAACTTATTTTTCAATCAGCAACGAAGACCCTGTCAACCTTAACTGTACCACAGCAGGTGACGTTAACTATTTATGCAAATCCGGGTTCTGCATTGAGTTAAACAAAGGAGATACCCCACAATGCTACACAGCCCCTAAATCAAGCAAAAAAATCCCAACCTCTTGCACCGCAGATACTGACTGTGTCTCAAAAACAATTGGAAAACTTAATAAAAGCTTTAATACAGATTGCTTATGCAGCTACACCAAAGCCGGTGGCGGCGTATGTGACATTTTCCCTGGGGATTCCCCATATGTCAAATATTCTGACATAATAAAATCCTGGACTAAAAGCAAAGGGATTTTGAAATGCAATACATATGCAAGGTTCAGCGAAAACTGTATGGACACTTGGTGGGAAAAAAAGAAAATTGACGAGCTGATGTATTATGATAATTATGTGTTCATTTATTCAGTAATTCATGAAGCTGAAGACTGCGTGGTTCAGACTTATTTTCCAGCTTATTGGGAGGCGAAAAAAGAATATGATAAAGGAAGTGATGCAAATGGACTGATAGTAGGGATTTTCTTGGTTTTAGGCTTAGGGTATTAAGATAATAAGAAGGAAAAATAAAATCTGATTTTTCATTTAATTATAAAAATTCAAAAAAAATCGTATGAAAGGAGAAAGCAAAAAGAACTTCAAAGGACTGTTTTCACCAATAGAAATTATATCAACTAACCATTTATTGAGAACAGAGCATAACGAATGCAAAGTTAGGATGACAAGGATTTATTATTCACAGTGATTTAAATATATTTATGTCATCCTTGCGGTTCTTGCCGCGTTTTGCATTGTATATACGTCAATTAACTGAGCTGAACAAGAAATAGATGGCTGGTTTATAGGTATTCAAGCGTCTTTATTAGTTTTAGTAGTCCTTGAAATTTTGTATAGAGTGCTTATGCTGGGATCGACTTTATTTTTCCAAGAAAAAGTCAATATAATAGACTCATTTCTATCTTTTACAAGCTGGATAATTGCTCTTGTGAGCTCATCTCTTCATGATAAAGTAGGCTACAGTTTACAAATTATTTCAATGACTATGCTTTTCAGCATTTTCTTGCCCTTCGGGCAAGTCTTTTTTTATATAATTAATTATTAATTAAATAGGTATATATTAAGCTTGAGGTATTTAGTAACTTATATTAGGGTCATCAAATATGTAAAAAGTACCAAAAACACTGAAATAAGCATAATAGATTTAAACGACGTAAGCGAAGTCGAAGAAAACCAGCCAAACACAGAAATGAGGGTCAAACGCGCGATGCTGCCTAATACAAACCAGCAAGAAGCTTCACAAACCTTTGGAAATGGGATAAAATTCATGCCAGTGAGCTCCAATAAGTCAGAGATGTCGATTGAAGAACAATAAATAATTTGAATAAGAATTATGCTGAATTATTATGAATTTATTTTCAATTTATATAGAATTTTAATAAAAAATAAGTTAGAATTAGGAATAATAAATATGAAATCAGATGATATGTGGCAGCATCCATTTGTTGATGTCTTTAAGTTTATCAACATTAATGAATGAAGAGTTGCTAAAAAAGAAGGAGAAGTTTTAGAAGTTGTGGACAAAGCAATAGGAAAGAAAACGTTTAGAATTTCAGGGGCCATTTCGGCCGCCAACTATATTCAAATTCCTAGACCAAAGTCACAACTGAAGTCATTGAGCCTGACTGGGAGGTTTTGTTATGTAGAGGTCCAGATTCCAAAGGATAAATTGTACTCAATGCATTTTGAATTTGTTTTGGAAAATAAAAACACAGGTACAAAAGAAATTCTGAGGATTTCACTAAATTTCTTTATTTAATTTTTTTTTTTAAAAATAATTATTTTTAATTATTAGTGAAATAAAATACATTATTGACAGCGAAAATAAGTAATTTATTCAAAGAAAGCAAAATAATAAGCTCCGGCCTTCAGCTTGCCTGTCATTTATCAGATAAATGAACCATCATTCTACTTGATATCAAGGCTTTACTATGGCAGCATTTTGGCAATTTATATAGAAAATTCACATTAAAATCTTTCAACTTATGCTCATCAATGATAATCCGAGGAGTCTTTACATCAGATATTTTATATACCCAAAATAATTTGCCTAGAGATATGTCCTTTAAGACAGATAGAAATAAAGCATGAAATGAGCTTTATGACTGGGTAGAATTTCCTAATTCCCCCTCATCCCTTTAAATTTGAAAAAAGAATTCTGTTCCAATTTAAAGGGGGTTATTGTTTTAAAAAAATCATATTAAATTTTCTCTATAAAAAAATTAATCGATTCAGCACTATTGCAGTTGAAATAATATTCTACTTGACTTTTTCTGTTTAATTAGGTTAAAACTAATTTATAAAAATTATTATTTTTACCTATTATTTAGTTAGTAAGATAACTCTAAAATGTTTCTTCTGTTTTCTGAAGGCTTTACGTGAGAAACGATTTCCACTCTACGGATCGGCAGTTACTAGACCGTTGCAATTTCATTCGCTCAGCTTCAAAGAACACTCTTCTCCTACTAATCACTTTCCATTGCCATTAATTAGTGTCTCAGGGCAAATAAGGGAACAAGGCCACCTCCATTTTTGTTGTGTTTTTTATCTGTAAATTTTCCTATTTAAAATAACAATTTGTTCAAATTTAAAGGGGGTTAAAGCCCCAAAAAAATGAAAGCTTTATTTATGTTTTGTAACAATTTAAAGGGGAAGAGTAATGAAAACGAGAGGGAAAATATAGAGTTCGAAATTACTGAGCAAGAAACAGAATTTATGGAAATTGAGTATATTGAGACCGAAAAGTCAGAGAAAAGCGAAGAAATTAAACAAAAACAGGCGGAAATTATTGAGAAAAAAGTTGTAGATGAAGGCAAAAAAAAACAGGAAGAAATCCCTCATAAATATGAAGAAGTAACCTTAAAATTTGATCAAAAAGTAGTTAAAACTGACGAAAAGCCTAAAAAATTCAACGTCCAATTCCACGAATACTCTGAATTCAAGCCTAAAGAAGAAATCAAAGCCCCAGACAGCTCCCTCCGCCAAAAATATGAAAAATCGCTTGACTCTTTTAACATCAGCAAAGACATGATCCCAACAAGCGAATACCAGCGTCGAAGCCCTTCAAAAGAGCGAGAATCCCTAGAAGTCAGCAAAGAAGACTTATCATTCAATTTAACCAAAACCCCAAATAAATACGAAACCCCAGCAAGGCGTGAAGAGCCAAAACCTAAAGGTGTAATGCATCCAGACCCTATTATGTCTCTATCTTATATTATAGGCTTTTCAGGAAACAAGCCGAACACTGTAAAATGGTCGCGGCCAAAAAGTAATTTTTCATGCTACCCTCCAGAATTTATTCAAAATTCCCATAATAAATTTTTAATTTATCCATCAGGCTGTACTTTGATATTTATGAACCCTATAACGAGAAAACAACAATTTTTCTTTGGCCATACAGCGCCTATTTCGTGCTTAGCTGTAAGCACTGATGGGACATTGGTGGCTACTGGCCAAGAAGGTGCAAATCCACTGGTTTTAGTGTGGGAAATTAAAACACGTAGGGCACCTACACAAATTGCCTTGCAAAAAACCCTTTCAGTGACTGCAGTTGATATAAGTTTTGATAGCAACAATTTAGTAATTGCGAGCGTGGATAATTTAAAGAGAGATATTGTTACAGTTTATGATATTTCGAATATAAACCAAGAAATAAAAGGAAAACAGGCTATAAATCAAGAAGTCAAAATGAAAGCAAAGCATGTGTCAAATTTTCATATAAATCTAAGCTTAATAATGGGTCGCGCGGTTAGCTGACAACAGGCAGCTATCCCTAGAAAAAAAAGGATAGATGCAAATTTGCAAAAATTAAGCGGGTTAGTTGTTAAAATAAATATAAAAATTTTTACAATCAGCTTTAATTTTTGATATAAAAATTTTCGATAGCTCAATATATTTTATATATAAGTTGCTGATATGGGTTAGCCAACTTTAATTTTTTATGTGAAAAATTAAAGCGGCAGCAGCCAAACCTTTTATTTTTACTGGCAATTGTAAAATTTTACATTATTTTGGCAGCTAGCCCGCTTAATTTTTGCAAATTTGCAGCTATTCCTTTTTTTTTCTAGGGTTAGTTTTGTTGGCAGCTAACCCTCGCCTCCCCTTTAATAATATAGACTATAACTAGTCTCTTCTTTTTTGCCTTGCATATTTGTATATAAAAGGTATAAATACCATTAAATTTTCTCCTATAGACTCTACACTTTTAATGTCCTGTGGAAAAGAAAATATTCGTCAGTGGAAAATCAATAAAGACCATTTAACAGGGACTATAGTGGTGCTAAAACAGCATGCCCGAGGTGCTGAATTTTTAGATTTATCATTTGAAATTTTCAGCCCAGCTGACGCCGAGCATTCTAAGCGTGTTTTTGTAGGCTCAAGCCAAGGTCTTTTATTCCAAGTTAACTATTTTACTTTAATCCTCCTCATTTAAATTAGAACAAAATATTTGTAGAATTTCCTTTTTTTTGGCGGTAAATTTTATAGGTAAAAAAAGTACTAATTTTTCTAAAATTATTTTTTTAGAATTTAATACCCTTTCCCCTAATATAAATAGGGAAGGTTAGAACTTGAAGGGATCTTACAACTTCATGCCTCAGGAATCCAAAGTATTACAGTTGGCGAACAATTTTGCTGTATAGGCAGCCAAGACTGCTATTTACGTGTCTGGCCTTTAGACTTTTCTGAATATTCTTTTGAAGTAAACAATGAGTCAACTATTATGGGTGTCGATATAAGCGCTGATAATTTACAAATTGCTTGTGGAACTGCTAATAGCACCCTAAGAGTTCTTGATATGTCCAATAATATGATAAAAACGCTAATTTGGGGCCACACTTCGCAGATAGTCAATTTTGATATCCATCCTAGTAATGGGACTTTGGTGACAGCTAGCATTGACTGTACAATTAGAGTGTGGAGCTTGGAAACCTTTGAGGAGCAGTATGAGTTCACATCTTCTGGAGACGTCCCGATGAGTGTTTCTTATCATCCAGAAGAAAATTTTTTTGCATGTGGATTTGAAAGTGGGTTATTTTTTAATAAATATTCTTTGAGAAAATATAAGAAATTTTTTTTAAAAAATTTTTTAGCATACAAAGTGGATGGTTAGGATTTTTGAGGTAGAATCAACAAGAGAAAGGGATGAATTTCTTCAGCACGACTGCAAATGTATAAAAGTTGTTCATTCTGGGGATGGAAATTTACTTCTCTCGGCAAGCGAAGACGCTATGGTGTGCTTATATGACGTCCGCCGTAAATATCAGCCTGTAAAATCAATTTTCCCTGAAATCCCAGGAGACCATGTTGATGTGTGTTTTTCGCACGATTCAAAGCACTTCGCTGTCTTAGGGACGCAAGGCTCGACCATTTTTATTTGGGAATGCTCAACTTTTTCTCAAAAATTCAGAATAAATACCCTTGGCGCCATTATCCATAAAATCGTATTTTCACCTAATGGCCAAGATATAATTGCTATAAACTCAGCCCAGGAATTCAGGGTCAGATATTATGGACTTAACGGTTTTGAGGCAATTCCTATAAAAGAGCTCCAAGGACTGCACCCTAACTCAGAGATTTTATCGTTTTCTATCTCAAATAACAGCAAGTATTTAGTAACCGGCGGAACTGACAGAATTTTGAAAATTTGGGATTATTCATCTAACTTCCATGTCTTTATAGAGAACAATTCTTTAAAAAATTTCTAAAAATTGGGTATTTGACTCCATCCTTGAATGAACGATTTTCATATGATCAAAATGAATCAGCCCCCTACCCGTTTCCAGTCTATCTACCTATATTTCATAGTAATGAACTTATAGATTTTATAATCACTTTTAAATAATTCTAATGAATTTATAGTATATTTGCTTATATATTGCATACTCCATTATGGCTAGTGCATAAATATTTTAATGAGGAAATGTTTTAATCCAATATTTTCAAGCTAATAAAATTTATCATCTTTTTGAATGATGGCAATCGGTTGATCAAAGATGAGGAGAGTAAGCCAAATTCTATATCAGGTCAAGCTTTTATAGGGCATTCTTTTAATATATCAAATATTGGCTGGAGTATTGATAGAAACTACTTGATTTCTAGCTCACAAGGACCAGATGGGATTTTTATATGGAAATTTTTCGGAGATAAAACACCATTAGAGCTACCTCCACCTCCACAAACGAAGCCAGAAGCTGTCAAAATAATTGATGAAGAATCATATGACGATATAAGAGCTACTGTACAGCTTATTCCAAAAATTGAAAATACAGACAATCTAGGACTGTCTTATGAAAGAAGTGTAGGGATTTTGCCCAAAATTGCAGAAGAAGGGGTACTTGAAGCAAAAAGACCTATAAGCACATCTCTTTTCCAAAAGAAAAACTCGCCGAGCAGCCTTAAAAAATAATTCCTTTAATTTAAAAATCAGTCTTATTATTTTTTATACACAAATATATAAAAATCTATTTCCTATAAAATAAAAGCCTAAATTTATATATATTTATAACCATATACCAAATCAGTTTTTCTTTAAATTGAGCTTAAAATTATTTTCTAATAATCAATGCACACACAATCCTCACTACCAAACTTTCAAGTTACCTCAAAAAACGCCTTCAATATTGAAGGCCAACTAACTGATCGTACCCGCGAACTCCGCAGAGAAATCAAAGAAGTCCTTGATATTGAATATGACCATCATGTAAAAGAAGCAAAAAGACACCGTTCATTATATTCAAATAAAGAGCAAGCCAAGCTTAAAAGGGAGCTTGACAAGCTGCTATCAATAAATAAAGAAAAGAGAAGAAATTTGAAAAAACTTGTGATGGAGGCTAGGCTATATGATCCCTTCATCAGTGATGTTTCTACGTTTAAAGCTATTAGTGGCAGTGGATATTTTACAGAAAGAGGCTCAGTGGCGTCAAGTGCCTTTGCGCCGTCACGAGAAGATATTTTATATTTTTTATACAAAATAGCCGAATAATTAAAGGAAAAAATAAATATTTTTTTCAAAATATAAGAAAATTTTCGAGATTTTTTTGAAATAAAATATGAAATTGGTATAGAAAAAATTGACAGATATATGATAAAAATTGAAGAAAATGAACAAGAAAAATTAAAAATCGAAAGCGTCCTTTCCAAAGAAAAAGCAGGGAATTTAATATGAAAAGAGCGGATTCAGCAGCTCAGTGAAATGCATAGACGAGTAACCAAAAGTCATGAAGCCTCAATGATTTCTAAACAAAACGCTATCAACAACCTCATTTTAGGCCAAAATGAAGCGCTTTTATTTAAGCAAGAAATGACTCGGCGTCAAGAAGAATACATCCAAGTCTACACAGAGCAGCGTAAGCGTTATGACCACATCCAAGAAGACATCGACACGATCGTAGGAAGTATCAGTACTAATGCTATAAAACAAGCCGAAAGAAGACGCGAAATCACGACAATGATTGACAAGCTTGAAAAACAATTAAAAAGGCATGAAAAAGAATCAAAGGAAAAAGAGAGAATAGAAAACGCTTATCAGTGTTTTCAAGAACAAATGGGTATAATAAACGAAGTATTAGAAAGATATGATAGAGACTGTTATGACACACTTGATGAAGAGGCACTGAATGGGATTATTGATATGTATAAATTTTTAATATACCAAGAGACATCGCTAAGCTTGAGATTTCAGCAGCTGACGCTGGATTTTTTAGCATTGCAGAAAAGATATGAGGAGCTGGATAAGGAGTTACAAATTTTGAAAATATATAGATTTATGGTCAATATTTAATTAGAAAATTAATTTATTTTAATATGATATTTATTATAAAATTGCATAAATAATGACGATTTTGGGATGACTGAGAAAAATTTGCCTTATACTTTTAACCATGTAAAAATTTCATTAGAAGACAATTTGACGTCAAAGCTAGACCATACAGAAGAGTCTGAGCAGCTGATACTAAAAATATATTTGACTATTATGAATCTTGCTATTATCTCAATAAACTCATTGAAAATTCTAATAGAAAAATGCCCAAGATCAGGGCTTGATAGAGAAAGCGAATACACAGACGCTTTATCTATAATAGAAGAGCTCCAAAAAGGCTTTTTAAAGAAGCGAGAATCCACACATACAAAAACCCCAGTTTTACCTAAAATATACAGAACTGATTTTTTCGACCAAATCCAAGAAAGCTTTTCTATAGAAAATTTCAAAAAAAATGTCCTCCCTTATCTTTCTCTGAAAAAAACCGAAATAATTTCTTCATATATAAAAGTCTTTAAAAACAGTGAAGATGGCATATTATTTGCAAATTTATTAAAAGACCAGCCAATGATTTTGTATTTTACGAACTCAAAAATCCTTGAAAATTATTTAAATGATAAACAAAATCAGCCTGAGAAAGGGCCATTACATGCATTTTTAGAAGTCGATGAGCTAGTTTCTACTAGCCATATGCTTTATCAGCATCAATTAATGAGGCTATGCTCTGTTATTTCTCCTTTAATTTTGCTTTTAAATGCAAGACGTGTAAACGAGCTAGAAGAACTTGAACAATTATTATCAAAAATCCAAGAAAATAACATCGAGCCAATAAAATCAGACGAAAACTATCAAATCCGCAGAGTTTCCAGAATTCCGACCATAGTAAAAGAAAAAAACACAAGGCTGTTTCCTATAGAAGACGCAGAAATTGAATCCCCAGGCATCTATAAAATAATAGAAATCCAAAAATCCCAAGAAAAACTAAATGCAAGGCTTACTGAACAAGAAGTTGCCATGAAAAGAATGAGAAATATTTTGCCAGCCCCAATTTTAGAAAAAATCAATAAATCCAACAACTCAGACGAAAATGAAAAAAAATTCAGCTCAAAAATAATAAAAAAAAATTTTTCGACATTTTCGCCTCGGAATATACTACATGAAGTTCAAGATATAGAAAAAAAAATTAAGCGTGTAAAATCAGCTGAAAAAAAGGCAGGGAACAGAAAAAATAATTTAATAGACATGCCACTACAATTTAAATTTTATAGCAAACCTTGAGGTTTATTCCAAAAAGCTTTAAACAGCAGAGAAATTAGCAAAGACAACACGAGGCCTTCTACAAATCATAAAATATCAAAAACACCTAATTAGTTGTTAATATTTTACCTTAAATTAAGAAAAAAGGATGTTCTAAACACTGTGTAGCTGTAAATCGCTTTGTAGGGTCCCAGCATACCATTTTTTGAGCTAAATCAAAAGCTTCTTCAGCTTTTGGGCTTCTTTTAAATAAATGGACTCATTGGATTTTTCTCCCTATTTTGATTATTCTTTGTATCATTTTTGTGTTGAGCTGGACACTTTTTGTAAGATTTTTCATGTCAGTCGCTGTAGGAGGGCCAATAATATTTGCAATTTTTATAAATTGGTCAGCTTCAGTATCCCCTCGAAAAATCGGGCAGCCTGTGAATAATTCAATAAAAACGCAGCCAGCAGCCCAAATATCAATCTCAGTGCCATAATCTGTATTCAAAAGAATTAGCTCAGGGGCTCTATAATATCTGCTGACTACATAAGGCATGTTTTTCCCAGTCACAAATTTTGCGCTTCCAAAGTCACATAATTTTACCTTGTAAAATTCGTCATTATCGTCAATAAGAATATTTTGAGGTTTTATGTCCCTGTGCATTATATTTTTACTGTGAAGATATTCTAAGCCTTTTAAAAGCTGCCTCATTATTGAAGTGATTTCAAAGTCGTTTAAAGGGTCAAGGCTCCATCTTTCTGCTAAAAATTGTGCAAGGTTTTTAGGCATACACTCGAAAACGAGGTGTTGGATAAATTTATTATCGTCTGTGACCGAATAAAAAATATCGAGGAGTTTTATGATTTTTTTATTTAGTTATAGCAAATGGATTTTTCTAATGATTTTTTTTTAAATTTAAAGCAATAAAGGATACACAATTTGGACAGTTTACAGTCTCTTTTAATATTGAAAACTCTCTAGAAACCATACAGCCTGATTTTAAGGACCGTTTGATTGCAACACTTAGATTGTTTGTAGGGTCATATGCTTTGTAAACGCAGCCAAAGCTGCCTTCTCCTATAAGCGATTCAAATATATAGCTAGGGTTAGCGTTGCTTATGTGGTCAGATATAGGAAAATATCCTCTTATCATTTGAAATTTCTAAACTAAAATATGATAGATTTTAGAATTTTTAATTAAAAATGTGTTTTTATTAATTACCCTTTTTTCTCAATCCTTTCCATTATTTCCCCGAATTTTTTCTCCATATTTTCCATCAGTCTTTTTTCCAACATTTCAAAATTCTTTTGCAGATCATTTTCACTATTAATTTTGCTCCTTTCTACATATTCAATAATTTCTCCTTTTGAGTTTTTTATTTCTTCACTAGTCTCTTTTACTGCGTCTATTATTTCTTTTCTATATTTTTTTAATTTATCTGATTCTCCATCAATATCTCCAAAATTTGACTTGCAGACTTGTAGATATTTTGGCTTACTTTTTCGCTTCCAAAATTGTATGGATTCACCTTCTAGGATAATTTTAGCGAGCTCTCGTTGGCTAACTGCGTCTTTTTCTTCTTGGACTTTCCCAAAGGTGTTGAAAATAATTGAGATTAAGAAATTATAATTTATTACCTGATTTTTGGCATCATTAAAAAATTTTTGGACTATTTTATATATATAAATTTATATTAGGCTGCTTATTTATAGTGTAAATTTAATATAAAAATTATAAGCAAAATCATAGAGTTGAGAATTGAAACTAGAATAACAATGATCCATTCTGTATCAGAGTAATCCCCATCTCCAAAATCACCTAGCGTAAACATATAAGAAGCCAATAAATAATCAAAAAATTCATCAGAAGTGTCTGAGTCTTCTATCGCATGCTCAAAAAACGCAAAAGCAAGCGTCGAGTATGCCAAAACCACGAAAAACGCTAGCATTTCTATAATAACGGTCTTAATCATATTAACCAAAAATCTTGTTTGTTCGAATAACGCAAATAATCCTATCCCTCTTATCCAGGAAAATAAAACTAAAAAGATCAGCCAGCTTCGTTTATATTCTTCATGAATATCTTTAAACACAAATGAGCAGTACAAAGTGCACATTATAAACCTCCACACATCAACATTATTCATAACTGAAAGCCAATAGCTAATCCCTGTAGTAAGAATTTTATATATTCCACAGCCTATAAAATGACATCATAAAATGTTTTACTATAAATAATTAATTTATTTATAGTAAAATTATATAAATTTCAGGCAAAATCAAAATGAAGTTTGCTGTTAGAATTAGTGAGGCGAAAAATACATCATTTTGAAAACCAACCGCATAAGTGCTTAAAAGTGCTAAATAGTGGATATAAATCAAAGCATGAAGATATAGGCTCCATCTGACAACTCTTCATTTTTCGTGTAAAATATACTTCACTACTTCTGAGGTAAAAACTCGGTTATTTGGACTTTTGATTAAACTTGATATAAAATTCATGCTTTCTACTGACCCGTTTTCTAGTGAAAATCTTGTAGTGGACTGTTGGAAAATAATTGAAATGTCTTTATTTTTGTAACTTATTGGGAATTTATTTGGGGAAACTTCTATATATAGCTTATTAAATTAATTATTTTAAAAATATTTACTGATGAAGCATTATTTATAGGGAATATATAATTTTCATAAAAATACATTAATTAAAAACCTTTTCTACCCAATATATTTAGAATGAATGACAGCAGGAAGCTTACTATAAGCATTACAAAACTTCGGCAGATTTTTATAGCTGCTTGCAGTAAGCATTGAGTCATAAAGTTTATTAATATTGTTGAACCCTCTCAAATTTATTTCCAATAGCGCATTTTCCAATAGGTATCCTGTATGAATATTCTCCCTCAAAGCTTTTTTTATATGATTAAGTATAATAATCGTGCAATCATCATGCATAAGGTCTAATGAAATCGTCAATGGTGAATACCCATATTTTGACATAAATAATGGAGACCCATAATTTAAAGCTTCTAAAAGATGGTCTTTCATATTATAATATGCATAAAAATGAAGCGCATTTATAAAATACGGAGCAATTAAATAGGAGTCCATTTCCGATTTGTGGGTTTTCGAGGTTTGCTCAGTAATGCTGACGAGGTATTTCATAAATTCTGGCTTGTGTTTTTCATCACCTATTGTTGATATAGAGTTAGAGGACCAAGGGTTATTATGCATCAATAAATGGTTGTTTTGGGTTGTGATCATGTATAGCAGTTGCTCGATTATGGCGTCAATGCGCCATCATCGGGCAACACCAGATCCTGGGTCCATTCTGGAAATGGATTCCACGTGTGGAGCCCTTTTTAGCATGTGGATAATCCTCATTTTCCACTCGCCAAAAAGGGCTCCACACGTGGAACCCATTTCACGTGTGGATCTTTGTCTGGTGTTGCCCGATGATGACGCATTGAGCGCCATTATCGGGCAACTGCTATATTTTTCTTTTGGCAATAAAATTAGGCCTTTTGTATTACTGTTTAATGGCATGCTGGAAATCAATGTATAGTCTCTTTGGCTCCAAATTTTTACCATAGAATCGCTACTGAATGTCATAAAATAGTCTAGATATTTGAAGTAAATATTCTTTACTTCAGCTCCCATTTCAATAAGCATCAACTTTTCTTTGGTTTTTGTACTCCAAATGTTTAAGTTATTGCCTGAGCCTGCATATAGCCTTTTGCGGCATGGAGAAAGTGATAAGCAAGTGATTTGAGATTTTCCTGGAAAAACGTAAACATCATTTTCATCTTCTAAATTTTCCATTAAAACTTTCCCATCTAAGCTCCCAGCATAGAAAAATTTATTGTCACTATCAATACTCGTAATTCCTAAACTCATCTTTTTTATGATTCTAATTTCAGATAAATCATTGAAATTAATAAGTTTCAGCTGCCCTAAAACATTTCCTATTATCAAGATTTCGCTATTTGGAGTGATTTTCATAGCTGAAATTTCATATTTTTCTCTAATAGTCATATTATCAATCTCATATGAATCAAGATTAATATACTATAATAATTTTTATATATTTAAAAAAATAATTTATCATTAATATATACAAAATATATTTGATTCCAGAATAATAAAAACTCGGCAATCATCAGTCGCACAAACCAAGCAAGTCTCATCTGGGCACATAATTATTAAGGTAAAATTACAATTGTAATCCACTTCTTTTACCATTGTTTTTTTAACTGAGTTCCAAAAAATGACAATCCCATTACTCTGCGCTGAAATAATTAAATCATTTTCTTTGCTATAGAAAACATAATTTATCGTTCCTTTATGCCCATGGAGAACTTCTTCTTGGAGATCAGGGATTTTTGAGGTCAAAAATACCCTATCTTCAGCTGAAGAAATTATATATTTTTCACTTTTCGAGACATAAAAAGAAGTTATTGCCCCTTTATGATTTTCTAATGAAAATAATTTTTGATCAAATAGCCTCCAACATTTTACGAAACCGTCTGAGCATCCAGCTATAATAAACTCGTCATTCCGAATAAATTTCAAACTTGACCCTATACATTCTATATCTATATAGAATTTCAGATCCCAAAACCCAGTATTCCAGATTTCAATTTTTCCTGCATTTCCAGCACTTGCTAAATATTTAAAGTTTTCAGCAAATTTCACTGCATAAATTTCTTGATTAATGTCACTTTGTAAAGAAAAAGTTTCATTTTTTTCAAATTCATATAGAATTATTGATTTTGAGCTGTTTCCACATGCCAAAAATTTTCCATCAGAACTGATATCTAAAGAATTCCCTTTGCAGTCCATTTGGAAAAGAGTTTTAAGGGAGGACCAATTTGTGGTGTCCCAAGCCCTTAATGTAAAATCTTCACCTGTGGAATATAATTTTTTTTGATGGATAATTATGTCTGTAACCTGACCTGAGTGGCCTTCAAGGGACAGCTCACTTTCTAATGTATTTTTGTCTAAAATGAAAATAGAATTTAACCCTGCCACAATGCAACAAAGATGGCCGTTTTCCACTAATAGTTTTAGTACTTTACTGGAAAATGCAAGTTTTTCGTATAGAATTTCTTTGGATTTTCTGTTAATTATGCTGATGTTCCCATAGGAGTTCCCAGAAATGAGGGTTTCTTCGTTATCTGAAATGGCAAAAACACACCCTTTGGAAGAGGCTTTTAATTGGTCAGGCAAAGCTTGGAAAAAGATGTTATAGACTGCGGTAAAGTGATCGGAGTATGCTTTTTTCCTTTGTTTTTTGTCAACTGCTTCATCTAGTGTTTTATAAGACCTTCGGAGTGGATTTTGTAAGTCTAAATCTGGAGAGTCGGACATTATTTTATATATAATAAATATATATTAATGTGGTCAAATTTACTATTATTTTTATTTAAATTTTATATATTAGGATTATATTTTAGCAATATATTCATATGTGTATTTTATAAATTTAATAAATAGATACTCAATTTTTCAGTTTTCTTTATAAAAAGATATGAAATCCAATATCTTGCGTAAAAAAAACTCTTGTAATTATCCTGATGAAACACATATACGCAAGCTATCAATAGGAAATTACAATCATATTTTCTTTTAATAAGACTTACCCTCAATTTGAATCTCAATAAATTTTATCACAAATTATGTTCTGCTACTCAAAGAAAGCATAATAAATCTTCATTTTATTAATAGCATTTTAATATTTTCTTTTGCATCAGCATTTTTTAAATGCTATAGTTAATACCAAAAATTATTTCCCAATATATTTTATTTAGTTTAATTTTAATATGAAATAAAATCTATTTTTTTTATATCTCTAAACTTCTTCTCTGAATCTTACATCATGTTTTATCCTTTTTAGTGTTTTCTGTGTTAAATCAAATTCATATAGCTGATATCGATGATGAAAATAAACAGCATTTTTTCATCTGACTTTATAAGACAGTAAAGAGTTCCAAGAAAGCATTATATCTCCTATTTCTTCCCATTTATATGGATTATTGATTTCACTTTCATATATTTTCTATTAAGTTAATATCCCGGCTTCTACAAATGGCAAAAATTCTATTTTCTATAAAATTTATGAAGAGAATTTGAAGATTCTTTTTTAAAAATCAGAAATCAGATTATTTTTCCATCAATTACATAAGCTCTTTCACCTGCAGCAATAACCATTTTCGGCACAAATGAGTTCAGAGAGAGCTGGAGATCTGAATAGCAGTCAATAAAAGGATCATAAAGATAAACAGTGCTAAAATTATCCCCAGACAGCAAAATCACATATCTGAAAACTGCACAAGCCAAAGATTCAGGAGGACTCGGCAACGGCGCTGCCAATCTTCATCTATTTTCTGCCAAGCTAAATATCTGAACAATTCTTAAAGGCATCATATTATACCCTCCAAAAGAATACACACTCCCTTGGAAATAAATAGTCCCTGCACCATTGCAAGGAAACCCTGACGGAATCCTCCTAATTTTTTTATTTTCAGAAATGATAAAAGCTGTCCCTGTGCATGCTTTATTATAATAATTTCCGTAGCAAAAATGAGAATTCCCAGGAATTAAGCACATTGCGCTCCAAATTCCCATTGCTTCAGGGATTTCTAATTTGTGCTCTTTTGAGGAAAAAGTTTGTAAGTTTGTGATTATGATTTTGGTGGTTCTTTCTTGAAATCTTAATATCACTGGACAAGTGTCCAGGTTTTCTAGATTTTCATCTAAATAATTCATAATTTATATGTATTTTTAATAATTTTTGAAAAATTATTGGACAGCTATAAGAATAAATAAAAATGAGCTTACTCCCCCCCTCCGTGAGTGAAAAAAACCATTAGAAAAATCGCTATTTTTTGACCAAAAACCCACCCTCCGTGAGTGAACAAAAATTTTTTTAATAGAAAAATTTTTATGGAAAAAATTTTTGATATATAAATGATAATTAGTATAATGAAATCTAGAGCTAATTCTATTTAATTTTGAACGAATTGCTTTTTGAAACATAAATTTTATAAATTAAATTAATATTTGCTTTCCAATTTTTACGAATTAGGATTTTTTTAAATTTCGAAAAAAATTATTTTTTATAAAATTTATATATAAATTTTTTTTAAAAAAAAAAAATTAACCCCCCTCCGTGAGTGAACAAAATTTTTTTGTTCACTAACGGAGGGGGGGCGAGTTAGGAAATCTAAGTGCTGTTGTTAAGATTGATGAAATGGAGCCGGAAATGAAAGATTTTGCTATAGAAACAGCAATTAATGCAATTTCAGGTAAAAGCACGGAAAAAGAAATTGCTTCGCATATTAAGAAAATATTTGAAGATAGGTATCAGCCACACTGGCATTGCATTGTGGGAAGACACTTCGGAGCTCATGTGACATTTGAGGCGCGAAATTATATTTATTTTTATATAGGCCCAATTGGAATTCTCCTTTTTAAAAGTGCCTAACTACTAATTCTCCCACTTCTTCTAGCGATTAAAACAATTAGAAAAATCCTTATCTTGTTATAAATTACCCCATTGATTATCTATAAATAATAAAATATATTTTTTTTTTACGACATTTATTAATAAAATTATGAATTCTCTAACAATTAATATTAAATTTATAAAAAAATCAGATTTTCAAATTTAAAATATATTCAAATTTTTTAAATCCATAAAACAATTTTTTATATAATTAATTTTAAACCCCATTTATATGCGAAAATTTATTTGCTCACTAACAAATGGGGAGGCAAATAAATTTTATAGCCTTTTGGCAATTTGAGTTGTGAAATTAAACCTTAATTTTTTTGTGAATTAAGAAAATTGTTAAAGTTGCCATTTTTAAGGATTTTTAACAAAATATATTGTAAATGGAGGCAGCAGAATTGATCACTAACATGCATCTAATTAACTATGATACCTCACCTTTTTATAGGAGAGCAGTCCACGTGTGGAATCGAATTCCACATGTTGAGCATGCATATTTGAATGATTCCAAATGTGGAATTTCATTCCTCACGTATGCTGCCATCTTATAAAAAGAACAAGACAGTATATATATATTTTTAAAAACATTGTATGTGACATAAAGCGCCATTTCACCTTTATTTTGCATTTAATGGGGGTATTCTGTTATGTTACATAAAAAATACTATTAATTATTAGCATGTCATTTTCCTTAATTTGCTTCTCCGATCTGCGTGGAAGTTGAATTAATCGTTGAGTTATCACAAGCTATATATAAAGCTTGTGCATTTCTTTCCATTTGCAGTAGCCTTCTCTTATATAGTCTATTACTATCAAGAGTAAGTTTCGGAGCATTTAATGCTTTGGATTTTCATATATTTTGCTCTGCCTTATATGAAAATTTGCATGACTGCTTTATTTCGACGGCTTCTGCGTTTCGCAGAGTCGTTGATTTAGGAAAACACAAACCCATTTATTTATGTTAGCTGCCAGAATTTTTTTGAATTTATCCATATAAATCATCCATTTTCGATATATCAGTATCCTATTTTTAATGCTTGTAATGCGATTATAACTGGATATTTTTTAATTAAGAATTTGTGCTCTCAAAAAAAGCACTAGAATTGGTTATTTTTTATTATTCTACCAATATTAAATTTATTTACAAAGTTTTTCATAATTATCTTCATTTGATTTTATTTAAGATTTATAATATTTATAATAGAAATTGCTTTTTTCTATACTTAGATTAGATTAGATTAACGCTAGGTATTTAAGGTCCCCACTACGTCCGAGGAAGCATTCTACGGTTTCCCGTATGGTGGCAGAGCGTTCACCAAGCCCGGCCGAAACCCCCGGTTTCTCGGTAGAGGCATTGTCAAGGGCCGTCTCATACCGGCTTTGCTGACCGCCTCCATTTCCACTTGGATCGTCGCCTAAGTTTACGCCAACACTGCCGCGTCGTCCGCCAGATCTGCCCACTGGGCTGAGCGCTGCTGGCAAAAAGAAGTCACGAGTAACTGCCCATGGGTTTGGTCACAAAAACAGCGGCTTTTGCGCTTAGGCCTCTCGCCTCGAGGTCCCAGACGTTGTTGGGCTAACTCCTGGCTCCAAAAACCATGCCCGGATATACATGGGTAACCACCACTGAGAGGGTGGGTCGGTCGCCGTCCCCCATTTTATGTATATGCTTTTTTCTATACTTAAGATCTCTTATTCTTATTATTTTCATAGTTATAAAGGATTATTCATCATAGCACACTATCTAAAATTATTCATTAAAGATGAATCAAACTTTAATTGGATTTTTTATTGAGAAAAATATTAAACTCTAAATATATTTTAACTGAAATATAAAAAGATATATCTTTCCTCATAAACATCCCTCAAAATTAAATTTCTAGATTCCATTTAAAATCCTCTATTAAATTTCTTAAAGATCTTCTACTTGAGCTGAGTCTTTTGGCTCTTCCTGCATTTCTGACGTCCAAAGTGTCAAATTATCTCTGATCAGCTGCATAATGGTGGTGCTGTCCTTGTATTGGTCTTCGTCTAAGTTATCAAGCTCTGCAATAGCTTGATCAAAGGCGTTTCTTGCCATATTGCAAGCTTCACTAGGCTGCTCTTTTACTTCATAAAAAAATACTGAGTAATTCAAAGCTAGGCCTAATCTAATTGGGTGGGTAGGTGGGAGCTCAGTGCTTGCCAGGTCTGTAGCTTCCTGATATACCCTTGCTGCATTTTCGGCGGCAACATTTCCATATCTTGCTTTATTTACTTCTGAGGTCTGATATTCTGCCATGTACCTGTAATAGTCTCCTTGCATCTTCAAAAAGAACACTCTAGATTCATTAGAATTTACCTTTTTACTGACTCCCCCCCTCCATCCTTGATCGAACGACTCACCATCGTTCGATCAAGGATGGGGGTTAAAAAAAAATTTTTTCGGGAAAAAAAAATTTATATATAAAATAAAATTATATATATATATATATATATTTTTTTATTTACTTTTAAATAAAAGGGTTAAGAGTATTTAATAATTATTTATAAAGCAAAAAAATTGAATTAATTTCATAAAATATCAATTTTTAATATTTTGATTTATTAGTTACTCTTTTAAACTATACAAATTTTAATTTGTTCCTTACTGAATTATATTTTTTTTTTAAATTTTAAAGAATCTCTATTTTTTAGATTATTAAGTTTTTAAGCCTAGGTTGATGGCTAAATCACTTCGGATGGTTGATTCCGCAGCTTTCTGTCGTCTCAAAGCTCTGAAAACAACTTCATTAGGTACATCTTCCCAAGCTTTTGATAAATAATATATTTCTATATATATAAAAATTTGCATGATATGAAAATCGTTCGATCAAGGATGGGGGTTAATTTCCAATTTTTAGGAATTTTTACAGTCAATCGTTCGATCAAGGATGGGGGGAGTGAGAATTTCAGTGATTAGGTCAAGAATTTCCTGGCAAACTCTGTTGAGTTCTTCTTCGATTTTCAGACGATAAGCGCGGGCTAGTTCTACTCTTTTTGCGTTTGAGCGCGATTCTTCTTTGGCCTCCAGTGCAGAGATGGTTCGCCATGCAGTTCTTCGAACACCTACAATATTTTTATAGCCGACGCTGAGGAGGTTTCTTTGGTCAACATTGAGTTCAGTGGCCTGGCGGATAACGTTTTTCATGATGTTAATCATGTCGTCGTATCTCTCAGCCTGTTCTGCGAGCTTGGCTTTATAAGTTAAGTCCTCCATCCCTTTTTATTATATGATAATGAAATGAAAATTAGGTTTTCAGAATGGATTTTGAAATATGAAGAAATAGAAATTTAGGATTTTTTATTGGAATTGCTGCTAGGCATATTGAGGCGAAATAGTGAGAGAGGTTCTAGTAATTTTTAATGCGATTTAATAGACTTTATTAAAATTTGCGGTTTTCTAGAATAAAGTATTATAGCTTTAGTAATTTAATTAGAATTTTGGTTTTATTCTAGGAATCTTCTCAGCATAAATAAAATAAATTACTACAGTAATTCAATAAAATATAAGATTTTGAGTGGTAATAATATCAGCCAGTTAAATTAAATAACTTCTATTGACTAAAAATTATTTCTTTGCCATTTATTTGAATCTCTTCTAGTCTTTATCAGTAGCTACTTGACTCAATCTTCAACTCAGGTTAATTTTATTTCTTACAAATACTTATTTCAAAATATGAGAAAGCATTTAAATATCCTTTTTTACCTAAATACTTCTAATTTTTTAAAAATAAAATATGTCTTTTGTTAGGAATTGATGCAATTATTCAATATAAATTTGGGGAAATCACAGTCGCGCTAGCCATCAAGCTAAATTTGAAAATCCTGACAGAAGCTGCTGCATGAAATTGAGATAAAGAAGAAATTTGCTGATAAGATAGTCAAACCTTGGGCTTTAAGAGTTATTGAATATTTGGTAATAAATGGGGTGCATTTGACACAGCAGGATAAAAGGAATTCAAATATGCTAAAAATTGTAAAAAATGCTAGGAATAAGAAGGTATGCAATTTTATTTATAAGCAGTTTGGAGTTAAACTAGATAGAGGAGAGAAAATTATCAGAGATTTTATATAAATTGCAAGACATCACCTTTGTATTAATTTAAATTAGGCAATTTAGAATAAGCATTCAATTAATACAACTTAATTAACTATAATATGAATTACCAATGATTATCACCGTGAAGCTTTTAATTAATTCAATAATCTTTATAGTCTTTTATGAAATTAATGATAAATTCAGTGTGTGAAATTCAAAAATATGTTAAAATATTAACTTAAAGATAAATTAGGGAAGTATCTATAAATAAATAATGAGTTTTTTGGCTTTACTTTAGCATAAATAAGCATAAATGCTTAATTATTTTATTTTTAAAATAAAGCTCACTTTAAGATAAAGCATTATGCATTATGCGATTTAAAGAAGGATTTATTAAAATAATTAAATTTTAATAAATAATTATAAAAATAAATTTTTTTGGAATATTGAAATAATCTTAAATGCTGGTCGCGACCATCTTTACAGAATCTGATCTCTCAGAATAAAAATGTATGCAATTTCCTTGTAATTGAGTAATTTCTCTTATAAAAATTTCTTTACATCTCCCTTAATTATATTCAAAAAATATTAATTAGGAATAATTTAATTAAAACCCTAATTTATATCAAAAAACTATTAATTAAACAAAATTTAATTAAAAAATACCCAAAATCCGATTATAAACAATACCTTATTTCTAGCAGAAAATTAGAATTCTAATATCTCTCCATCCCCTCAAAATCCTCAAACTTCCCTGTTTTCCCTGCCAATTTTCCTGTCACAGAAATCCCTCTTAATTTCCCTTAAAACCCCAAAATCCCATCCTTCCATCAGCCTTCCCCAAAATATCTTTCTCCTTTCCTCCTCCAATAATATCTATCATCCTTTTTGCAATATCTTTTCATATTAACCCACATTAGTGTTAATTTTAATCGTCAAATATTAAAAATGACAGTTAGAGATAGGTCCGAAATCTTGTTAAATAGGTCCGGGTCCTGTCATCCGAGCTTAGTGAGACGAGTCAAGGTTTTTGAAAGTTTCAGCTTGAAGAGAGGAGGTCGGTGCTGAGGCTGGCAGTGACTAGAGAAGTCTTAACGGGCTTTATAACTTTAACAGTTTGATGGTTAGGCCGGCCCACCTACAGTTATTCAGAGCTGCTAATGTAGCTGGACCCTTAAGTAAAAGAAGACTAAAGGCAATTTACCAGAGTAATTTGTTAAACTTAAATTTTAATCGTGGCTAATAATAAATAATGGCTGCAAGAGTAAGAGTTGGTATCAATGGCTTCGGACGTATCGGAAGACTCGTGACCAGAGCTGCAATTGAGAATCCTCACGTTGAAGTAATTGCAATCAACGATCCTTTCATGGATCTTGAATACATGGTCTACCAATTCAAGTACGACTCAGTCCACGGCAGATTCCCAGGAACAGTCGAAGGCAGAGACGGAAAACTCGTCATCAACGGCCACCAAGTCGCTGTGATCGCTGAAAAAGAGCCAACTCGTCTACCTTGGGGTACTCTTGGAGTTGACTACGTTTTGGAATGCACTGGAATTTTCACTCAAATGGACAAGTGCATGCTCCATGTCCAAGCTGGCGCTAAGAAAGTCATCCTTTCAGCCCCTCCTAAGGACGATATCCCTATGTTTGTGATGGGAGTCAACCACACCCAATACCACTCAGAACTCCACGTCGTTTCCAATGCTTCATGCACCACCAACTGTTTGGCTCCTTTGGCCAAGGTAGTCAACGACAACTTCGGAATTGTGGAAGGACTCATGACTACAGTCCACGCTATGACTGCTACACAACTGACTGTTGATGGACCTTCAAAAGGAGGAAAAGACTGGAGAGCTGGCAGAGCTGCAGGAGTTAACATTATTCCTTCAACCACTGGAGCTGCTAAAGCTGTATACTATATCAATTAGATTAAATTTATTAGCATTTTTAAGTCCGTTTTAAGTGGCATATGAGTTTTTTTGCAGTGAAGCCCTGCGAGGTGGCAGAGCGAAGCCGTCTTAAGCCAGGGGCAAAACCTTCAGCTTATAGGTAGATGTGAAGGCCTTGCCATTTTCAACTGGGCAGACCCCCATTTATTAATCTTGCTTACATTCCCTCTATTCCGATCCGAGAAAGAACTCAATAGCTTTCGCCATTCAGGGCAAGACACAGCAGCAGCTTAGGCAGGTATATCGCCCTGCCTCATATTACCCATTGGCTAGACGTTGCAGGTAAAAAAAATTGCATTTAACTGTCCATGGATTCAGGACCAAAGCACGGCTTCTGGTCTTACGTCCCTCACTTTGGGGCTACTGACTTAGCTAGGCCATAAAACGCTAAAAACTATGCCCATAAACATAAAGTCACCTGTCACTGAGGGACAGATCTCTCGTCTCCAGTCATTTTATTTATTGCAAACTATATCAATTGATTTATTTTTAATTTTTTTAAAAAAAATATTTTTTTTTATTTTTGTAAAAAAGAATAGGAAAAGTTATCCCTGAATTGAACAATAAACTTACTGGTATGGCTTTCAGAGTCTCAAACCCTGACGTCTCAGTCGTCGATCTTACTTGCAAACTTGCACGTGAAGCCACTTACGCTGAAGTCGTTGCCGCTTTAAGAGCTGCTGCTGAAGGACCTTTAGCTGGAATTCTTGGAGTTACTGATGAAGAAGTTGTGTCCTCTGACTTTATTCATGATAGCCACTCATGTATTTTCGATGTCAAAGCTGGAATTGCCTTGAACAAGACTTTCATGAAATTAATTGCTTGGTACGATAACGAATGGGGATACTCCAACAGAATGGTTGACCTCGCTGTCCATATGGCAAAGACAGACGGCCTATCCGCCTAATCTAACTAACTTAGCTTTCATTTAAGATTATGCTGTGATATTAAGGGATTTCTGTATAAATATAGAGTTCAATTTACGCTCAAAATCGTAAATAAAGTGTATTTTTTGTATAGAATTAACGAAATGCATGAAATAAATTGTAAACCCATGGAAGTAAAGGCAAAATATTAATATAAAAAATGATATCAAGAGAAGCTGAAATCGTGCATCAAGGCAGGTGAATCAAAATGCATGAAGTAAAGATTCGAAAAAGAAACAGCAAAGAGACTATTTGATATTATGTGTCCAGAAATATATCCAACCCAAATCTAAATTTCGACTGTGTCGATGTTTTGGCTACCATAATGGAAAATGACATAAACAAATTAATTTTGATTGCTTGCTACCGAGTCCCTGTAGACAGATACGTGCTTGAATTCCCATCAGGCCTTGTAGACTCGAGTGATTCTTCAGCTGCAATCACTGCCCTAAGAGAGCTTAAAGAAGAGACTGGATATACGGCGCACGAAGAAGACATAATTCATATAGGGCCAGTTATCAATCTTGACCCTTGAAAAAGCACAGAAAGTACAAGATTTGTTTATATACGAGTTAATCCAGATTCAGAAGAAAACAGAAATCCACATCAAGACCTAGAAAACGAAGAGCTTATAACAGTTGAGTTAGTTCCTACTGAAAATTTGCTTGAAAATCTACTGATACTTTCCGAACAAAAAAATAATTATTCATTTTTTGGTTAATAATGGAAAAAAAATATTTTTTTTTGAAAAAAGTTCATTTTTATGTAATAAAATATACATTATATCAGCAAATCTTTATAATTTTGCATTAGGACATCAAAGAAAAAGATAAAATAATTATTCAGCTTAAAATTATTTACCAGTAACTTGTTGTAGTAATGCAAGTTTCGCTTTAATAGACCCAATAATCATATCGTTAACCTGCTCAGTTGCTTCAATGCCTTGATGGTTTTGGATATTCATTTTCCCAATATTAAATTCCTGTATCCTTGCTTTCTTTTCCATTAATTCTGCTTTATGTCTAATTCTATTAGCTTTTTCTTCAGGTGTTAAATTTTCGTCTTCAAGCTCATGTTCCCAGTTTAAATTTACAGCTCTTGAAGGCAATGGGTCTTTGCCATCTTTTTCCTTCCTCATTTCTGCCAAATAGTCAATTTTAATAAACTCTTTTTTAGGCGGTTTCCCAGGTGGTAAATCTAGTGGCTTTCTTTTCCATTTTTTCGGCTTAGAAATGGCCCCTTCTGAGCCAGTTTCTTCATTTTCATTTCCTGATTCCCTCCCAGACCAGCTTTTTACGCTGGTTTTATTTACCATTTTTCTCGGTTTTGTCTTGATTTTTTCAATCCTTTCTTCAAGCTCAGTTTGTTTACTTTTATCAACGCTAGGCTGAAACATCTCTTTGACTAAATCAGCATACTGCATCATTTTTAGTTTTCTATTTATAACGTCTTCTTTTACCTTTTCAGCTTCTTCTCGTTTTCTTCTTTCTTCTTCCATAATGGCTTCTGTAAAATGTGACTGTAAATTTGGGGATAAAAAGTTTACCTGTTCTTCTAAAGAACGCTGGACTAGTTCTTTTTGACGTCTTTGCTCTTGTTCTTTCCTTATTTCATTGATTTTCTTAGAATGCTCATATATTTCTTGTGGGTTAATAGGCTGAAACAGCATTCTTTTTTTAGCGAGCTCAGCTTTTTTCTTTTCAAGCTCCGGCATTAGGACTTGTTGGTTAAATTTGTCTTCCATTTGTTTAAATAGAGGCTTATTGCTGACGACTTTTTGATATTCTTTTTGTCCGATTTCTTTTCGGGTCTCTATGTCTTTTTTGCGCTCTTCTGCTCTTTGTTTAAGCTCTTCAATTCTTTTTTGTTTTTCAAGCTCTTGCTGTAAATAGTAGTCCTCACGTTCTTTATTCTTTTCTTCGATTTCGTCGAGGAGTTTTTTGGTTTGTTTTTCTTCTCTTTCTTTGATACGGCGTTCGCGCTCCAGGCGTTCTTCTTTGAGTTTTTTTGTGAATTCTTTATTTACATCAATTTTAAGCTGATGTTCTAACTCCCTGACAATTTTTTTGAAAAAAATATTTTTTGGAGTAATTTGGTGATTAAATAAATTTTTAAAATAAATTTTTTGAGAAATTTATGAAGTAAGAGCTGCAAATCTCGGGTTGCTTTGTCTATAACGGGAGGCTTATGAGGAGGCTCTTCAACTGGAGGCTTAGGCTGCTTTGCTTTGAATCTTTGCCGTATATCGCTTAATAATTTGGGATTGGCATTTATTTGATCTGTAAAGCTTCCCATAAACCCTTCCATGGAATCTTTTATTGTATCAATAATTTCTGATGAAAAGTTAGCATTTGAAATCAGGCCTTGTATATATTCCGTAGCCATAACTGTCAATTATTACATTTTCTCATATCAAAATTCTAACATGAAACCATTTTCTCTAAAAATAACTGAAACAGATTAATAGCTTTACTTATAATTACATATTCGGCTTATTAAACTTTAAAAACAGGCCTACCAGTTATGGCATTTCTTCCTTTAATCTTCACATCTTTGCTATAAGCCTGCTTTTGGAATTTATTCGGAAGTAGCGGTGAAAGACTAACAGGTATCGACACATTTGTGTCAGCAAACACATTTGGAGTAAATTCAAGCATAATGTGCCTACTGTCTGAGTTTTCATATGAAATAGTATGCTTATTATTTTCTAGCCCATAATTTTGTAAAGATGTTATCGATCTTTTTGGTGGATAATTTTTGGTTGAGTTTCCTTTACTAAAATTATCGTAACTTTCGTTGGAAGCTATAGAAATTTCCCATAGATGGCGCTGTTTGCCCTTGATTTGCCCATGAGTAAATTTTTTTTGGTTTGACCAAACCATATGGTACTGGCGGAACCAAAAATTTTCCCCAGTGGGCAAATCAAGGGCAAACAGCGCCATCTATGAGAAATTTCTATATCCCATATAATTTGTTGCTGCTCGAAGGAGATTTACATGTTGAAAAAGACGAGGAATTGCTTGAGGCACAACTTATTTTTTCTTTTTTTCTCTTCGGGTTTGCCTTATTTGTCACAATGTTTATTAATACGTGAGGAAGCATTCTCAGCTTTTTAGAGTGAAGCTCTGCAAGCTGCTGATAAGATTTTTTTAATAGAGGAGAGGCTTCTTTTATATATGATTTCTTTAAGTCTTCAACATCTTGCTGCAGTCTTTCCATTTTAGCTTAATTAAATCATAATGATATAAGCTAAAGTCTAGTAAAAGCCTCAGAAATTATCATTTTATTAAGCATATGAATTAAGATTATGCACTAATTACATTTTTCAATTTGAGCTGATCTGATTATAGAATTTCAGTTAATTTTTATACATATGGTCAAGCACAGATCTCAACCCCCCACCCCCCCTACCCCCACCCCCCCAGTTTGGATGTATACATCACACCCCCCCACCCCTGTATGGATCACACCCCCACCCCCTGTATGAATCACACCCCCACCCCCTCAGATAGTATGTATGGATCACACCCCCACCTCCCTTGCATCTATGGATCCCACCCACACCCCCATTCCATTAATAGATGCCACCCCCACCCCCTATATAATGTAAACTGTATTAAAGGCAAATAAAACGTATTAATTGCTCACAGCATAAAAAATTCAAAGTCATAGGGATGAAAAAAAAAAAATCGGATACAGTTTGCTAACGAGGAAGCATATTTTCAATGAACCTTCAAGCACATACCTCGTGTTTTAAATCATATAAAGGTCAAAAATTTCCAAAGAATGCAGGCTAGCTCCCCCCGCCATTTAATAACGAACAAAACAGTCATTTTTTTTTCCATAAAAAATTTTTCTATTAAAAAAATTTTTGTTTGCTCACGAAGAGTGAGGGACTTTTCTAATGGTTTTGTTCGCTCACGGAGGGGAGGAGTTAGCAATAGTTATTTTTTCTCATATTTAGGCGCTTTCTCTTTATGTTGCCATCATTTGACTTTTTTATTATTAACCTTTATTGAAATTTTATATATAAAAAATCATAGATATTTATAAATTTTATATATTTTTTTTCCCAAGAATTTTATAAGTTAGACCCATTTAATAACGAACTAAAAAAGTGTTCGTTATTAAATGGGGAGTAAAAGACTTTATAGAGATATCAATATATTTTTTGAGTCATTTATTGATTCCTTTCTATGTAATAAGTTTTTTGCAATTATTTTATTTTAAATATATTACTAATATATTGGCTATATCAGTCTATGCTAAATATACTTATGGTCATTAATATTTATTTATGAATCTATTTATGAATCCATTTATGAATTAACTAAAATTTTATTGTATGTCTTATTTGTAAGATTTTATACTTATATGTTTACCTATATGATAGAGGGGGTGGGGGGTGGGATCTATAAACATAGGGGGTGGGGGTGGGATCCATGCATGGGGGGTGGGGGGGTTGACATCTGTGCTTGACCATACATAAATTACGAATATTAAAATCCAAATAAACTTTTTCTGTGATGGAGAATATTTATGGATTGGTTTAAAGGCTAAAAATTTAAGATTCTCTACAAATGGTTACCATATTGAATCTATGGATTTAAAATTAAATTTTAGGACAAGAATTAAATAAGGACAATCATTTTTGGGTTTCAAAATTTTACAATTCCTGAGATTTGAATTTAAAATTCAAAAAAACGTTCAAGTAGATTATAATCTGTTTATGCTCATTATTAAGCTTAAAATTCAATTATTAATTAAATTTACGCCCTTTTACTTAAGCTCAAGTACAAATTTCAGCCATATTTTAGGCATCATATACCACAATTCCAATCTTTTAGTCTTCCAACAATTTTTTCTCTCGACCTAAATTCATTGAATCTCTATTATAAACATAAAATATGAAAATATCTAATAATCTAAAGCTGTCTATAATTAAATAATTCACTAATTATGGACTCCGATCCTACAAGCTCCTCAAGCAACCAAAATGAAAACCAATCGAATTTTCTTGATTTCAATGAGAATACGCAGGCTCAGCTCTATTACTCCTGCCTAAATATGATCTGCATGAGCAACTTGTTGTCGTCCCCTCAGATTTCTGAAATCCCTAATATCTCTGAAGAAGACTCAGATGAAAAGGCTTATACTTGCTGCTCTATGAGTTTTCAAGGAAAACGGGGGCTAAATCAACATATAGGGAGATTGCACAATAATTTTGAAAAGACTTCAGAGTGCACCCAGTGTGGTCGATCATTTAGGCATAAGAATGCATTGAGCTTCCATATTAAGCAGGTGCACGAAAAGTCAACAAGAGTAAGATGTTCTAAATGTGGAATGATGGTTTACAATAAATATATGATGAAGAATCATAATAAGAAATATCATCCTCCTGAAACCAACATCGGCTAAAAAGTGAAGATTTAATGCTAATAATAATAACTATTATAAATATAACTAGGCTGAATCTGAAGGGATTTTATAAATTGAAAAATTTGTTGAAAGAATAAAAATTTCTGTGGCATTTTTCTATTGAATTTTGTTCAAAAATTTAATCAGTTCCAAATTATAACATACAATTTGATTCAAGAAACAGACATCTTCTTCTCGGTGGCTTCAGAAAATCTATTTCAACTAAAATCACTACTCTAAGGAATGCGATAACTGGAAAATTTTTATAAAAATCAAGTACAAAAACTGATATAAATGATGAAGAAAGTTATGAAGTGAAGCTTTTAAGCTTATTATATATAATTTATGCATCATAATAGATCGCTATACCCCAGCAGAATACCGACCAGAAAAATAAGGTCCAGGATATAATCTAAGTCTAATTAGGCATCTTAAAACTATAAATGGAGATTTTTCATTTTCATTTTTACGTTTCAAAAAAGTTGACCAGTACAAGTTAATTTTGAAAATTAAATGGATATTCAATAATGATCTAAAATATTTCAGAGGCTATATGAAAATTCGGCTATTAATAAAATGCAGAGTCGCATCAATAAAGAACTCCAAGAACTCAGCACAAACCCTCCAAATAATTGTGCATTGTCACATGTCGGGAACGACATCACTCATTGGAGAGTAATCTTGTAGCACCTGAAGGCTCAGTTTATGAACGTGGAAACTTTGAGCTAGCTTTGACAATTCCAGCCGATTATCCTTTCAGAGCCCCAGATGTGAGGTTTGTTAATAGAATTTACCATCCTAATGTAAAATCTGATGATGGAGCAATCTCTGATGAACTATACCAAACTGACTGGAGCCCTACCAAATCTATCAGACATCTCCTTGAGCTGTTGCTGAGCACTTTAATAAACCCAAGGCCAGAATACGCAGTTGAGCCTGAGATAGCCCAGCAAATGATGATAAACCATGAAGAATATGTATGAACTGCAAGGCAATGGGTCAATCAATATGCTCGCTAAAATAAGAATAATATTAGAATTGCTATATGAAAATTTGAAAATCAAAGGACTCTTTAAAAACTTTTCTTAATTAATTTTCATTCCACCTATGTGCACACCTCACACATTTATAAAACACTGTCATAGGTTCATCTGCTGACCTAATTTGTATTTGTTTATAATACGCTTTTAGCTCCCCACATTTCGGGCATACCGCATCTATCTGAGCAACATCCACCCATTCATTAGGCCCACCTAATACATCATCAACTTGTTTCCTTTCCAGCATGACTCTTTTGCTTCTTTTTTGGTTCACGCTAAACACATATGGGCAGGTTTTACAAAAAAATTGTGTCCCTTGCTCTCTTTGGTCTACTAATAAACAATTAGCGCAGCTAGGGCAAAATAGCATATTTCACTATTTAATTTATGCAAATTATTTATAAGATTTAGCTTAATCCGAAATATTTGTCAATAATCGTCTTTGTAGTTATACAGTTGGTGTTAAAGCCCATGCTTTCTGCAGTCTCCACGACTCTTATAGCATCTTGTTGTCCTTCTACTATCATTCCTCCTAGCATATCAATAATGGCTCTTAAGCTTGCAATTTTGCTTTCTCTTTCAGGCCCAGTCACTTGTTCCAGTGAAAATTTCTGCCCGTCAAACCTTGTCTTCCTTAATGCCATATTAATTTCTGCAGTCGGCTTGGTGTACATTGACACAAACCTTTCTTGGTGTATCCTGGCCACGTAACTTTGTATATAATTGAGCTGCTGGCCTTTATTTTCAATAAACGGGACACTGTCGTCTTTAAATCCAAACACACCTTTGCAGTAATTATAAGTCTTCATCCTGTCCGCATAAGCTTTGCTGTTAATATATTCTGCATCTTCGCTAAAACAAGGCGCAAACCTCATAGAAGGGATTATACAGCCTTGGTCTTGACGTCTCCACACGTCAACCTGGTCATCAATAATAACAACATTTTCACTATTTGGGAAATTTAATAAATCTAATGATTTTTCTATATGAGCCTCATCTTTTTTAAGCCCAGTCGCAATAATCCGGTTCCCGAAAAACCGTGTAGACCCATCAATTATCTGTAAAACCGCTTGGGCATAGTCTCTATCAGCTGAGGTGTATACATAAAGTGTTCCAAGTCTCTGCAAGGAATTTAAGAAGTTTTTGAGATTCGGCCTGATCGCCAAAATCATGTACCCACGGATACCTTGAAGATAAAAAGGGATAAAGTTTATGGCTGGGTGGAGGCTTTTAAGCCTACTTACTTCAGCGTCTATAAGAGGTTTTGACTGCATTGAAGGGTGTATAGCATATATCATGGTCCAGTCTAAGTCAAGTATGATATCAAGGGGTTTCATAGAGAGTAATGGAGAATTGTATATAAAAGACCCAAAAGGTTTAGCTTGGTATAGTGTGCGTCTGTAAATTCTGTCCAAAAGTCGAGGATCTCTTGGGCTTGGATTTGAGTCTTGGGATGTCGAAAGAGGAATTTCACAAAAAGTATCAGGAAGCCGTGGGAGAGATTTGGAAAGCCTGAAAAACTCTTTGAGTTCGTCTTGGGTGTATTCAGCTTCAGGAAGCTCCCAGCCGTGGGATTGCAAGATTTCTTGTCTAACTTCTTGGTATTCCATAATTATTATAAGGGGGGTTTTTGAGAAATAATAGTTAAAATAGGTAAACTAACTAAATAGAATGAGAATAGCTGAAATTGTTAAAAATTCAGCTGACTCCCCACTTTAAATTATAAGAGCAAAATAGATGAATTTATTAAAAGTTTTCATAAAAATTTATGAAATTTATTGGTTTAAAGCGCTAAATTTTTTAAATAGTGTTTTATTTGTATCTATCCTTTTAAATTAAAAATAAATTATAGTTAAATTTTCAATTTTAGCAACATTAAATTAGCTAGCAAAAGTATTTCATATAAATTTTTTAATTTGCCTATAACAAAAAATTTTTGATCCAATTTAAATGGGGTCGAAAAACAGAAATTTCTCGATCTTTGGTTCAAATTTTTAAGGACCTGGAGTGAGTCCCATGTATCTATATCGTCGCTTGGGTTAAAAATTCCCATTTTTTTAGCACAGTCGTCAATTTGTCCTGAAGTGTAAAGTGACCAACTATTAATGATTTTTTGCATGCTGTAAAAATATTCGTATCCATCAGAATCGATGGAGTTGCAAGCATAAAGTTGGCTTAAATCGTCACTTAAATCAGTTATATGGGCATAATCCCCTGCACAGTCACTATCAGAGTATTGGAATTTTTCGTAAAAATCGTCAGAGAAACCAGTTATAGCTGGGTAGTTTCTTATAGGGCAATACCCAGTCGTCGAGCCTGTCCCATCACATTCGCAGTCAGCTTGGTCATGAGTTGATCCAGAAACAGTCCATTTATAGGTGCAAGTGTCCCCAATAGTGCATTTCCAAGGCTTTTCTTGTTTAACATTACCTATATAAATATCCAAACTGTCACATACATAATTTTTCATATACCCTGACTTGCAAAATTTGGCATTTTCTGTCTTACTTCCATTATCTTTAGACCAATACTCGAGACAATACCCATAAACACACCCAAGGCCTACGTCACACTGGTAATCAGATGTGCAGACGTCACCTTCTGAAAATGCCGAAATACAGGTCCCACTACTGCCATTACTACAAAACAGCCCAGATTTGCATTCTTCGCTTGAGGTGCAAGTCTGGCCTTTAGCGATTCCAATACATTTGTGGGAATCGGTGTCACAGCTTCCACTAGAACAGTCATCATTTTGACAGCAGTAGTCAATGTATGTGTCGAGCTGTCCTGTGTGTGAACTTGGGCAGGTATCGGAAGAAGTAGTCGCTCCAGAAGGAGTGCAAGCTGAAGAGGTAAAGTCCTCGTCTGACTGGAACTGCTCTACATTAATACAGTAAGAATCTGAGGGACAAGGATTAAGAGTAACCGTGGTGCTTGTAACTGTTACACAATTGCCAGTGGTACTCTTGCCTGTAGAACCGCAGGAAAGGGTTTTGCAGCTTGAAGAATCCATAGCGAAAGTAGAAACGGTGAGAATGAAAAGCACTAGGCCGAATTGTTTCATATTTTATAATCCCTATAAATTCCTCGAGAAATCAAAAAAAAATGACTAGCTTCTTTAAACAAAAAAATTTAAAGTAAAATTTTTTAGAAATACCAAAATTTTTTGTAGAATTTATGTTTAGAATGCAATTTACAAAATTTACTAGAAATTTCATTATAATGATTGTCAATTATATAGTAAACATTTTTATATTAATATTTTGTTCTCTCCAAGGGCTTTTATTATGGTTTGTTGCCGAGGGATGTAAGGAAAAGCTGAATGAAAGAAATTTTTAACAAATGCTTAAAATTTGGTTTAAAATGTAACGAAAAATATAAAAAATTTGAAGTTTTGAAACAGCTGGCCATATTATCTTATAAATAATTTTTATAAAAGTCTACCATATTCTTATTATAAAATCCATGATTTTACTCTTTAATTATTTAGCTAGATATTTACTCCCCCTATGTGAGTGATAAAAACCATTGATTTTTTGAGTAAAAAAAGCCCACCCTTTGTGAGAGAACAAAATTTTTTAATGAAAAATATTTTGATATATAAATGATAATTCGAGCTAATTCTGTTGAATTTAAATTAGCTTTTTAAAAAATAAAACTCGGAAAAATACTATAAAATTATAAATTTTTTACCAAAAAAATTAGTCCTCCGCAGTGAGCGACTTATTTTTTGTTCGCTAATGGAGATGGGGTTAGAATTTTAAGGAAATTTACAGCAGAAAAAAGAATTATGAATATTTTTAAATAAATGTTAAATAAATAATTTAAAAACAATTGAGGAATTTTCCCATTATTTTGATTTTTAAACTTATATGGATTCTAAACTTGCAAAAGGACAAGTCAAACTTGACTTTTTACACGCGTTTGGCTCCCTCAGCTCAGCAGGGATCCGAGACTCAGTTTGCTTTGGAGATGATGAAAGCAGCATAGTGCTGCTCCCTGATATTAATAATAAAATGGCTACCTATGGAAATTTTAAAACCCTTTCCCTTTAATATATTAATTATTATAAGATTTCAGGTGTCTTTATCCACAATGTCAAAGCATGGCTTACCACATAGGGTTGGACAAATTAGTGCAAGAATTCTTGAAGGTATAGGAGCTTTACTGTTTGACACATCCAAGGAAGGTGACCCTTAGGCTGAGCACACGCAGGAGTGTAGCATAGATCAGATAATGGTTCCGTGTATGTTTCTGGCTCACCAAAGTGTGTCGAAAATTTCAGAACTTTCTTGCCATTTTGGTGACTCTGGTATCATTTTGGCTGCTGGGATCGCCCACGATTTCTCTGTTTGATACTTAAAAGGATGGACCCAAGCATGCCTAAATCATCCTGCTGAAGAGGTAGTACGTTAAAATACTAAATAGTTAAGTAAGTGCTGTTCCCTGTAGGTCGGCATATAGCAGTCCGATCTCTCGATACCAACGAAGTTACATTCATCTCGGTGATTTATAATTAGGAACCATCCTCAGTCTCAGCAATTACAGCTATGTCAATAAGTAAAGAAAGATCAAGGCGTTTCTTAGCTGTAGGTGAATATTTGGATAAAGAAAAAATTTCACAAGTTACAATTATCGATATCAAAAATCCAGGAGGATATAAACCTTTTGCTAATAGGTCATATTTATTAATTAAATTTTATTTAAAATATGTATCAAAAGTGTGCCTTGAGCTTATTTATATATTTTTAGCATAAAAGACTACGTGAGCTAAGAATTCCCGACCAAAACGCGAAATTTTCCACCCTTGCTTTTTCATATGACTCAAAGCTCATTACATGTGTAAGCGGCGGGATGGGGATTGTCTGGGACTGATACAAAGAAAAAATCATCGGAAAAGAAGCCATCGGAGCCGAGATCACAAGAATTTCTGTCAATCCAAAAGACAGCCACTTAGTCAGCACATCAGGCCCAAATCATTGAAAAACCTGAAGAGTTGAAGAAAAAATTTTCAAAGAGCAGCCTATGTTTTCCAAGCTGGCCCAAACGCAAAATTTCACAGACCATGATTGGCTTGACGACGACACTGTAATTGCAGTTACTGACATGGCCGAAGCTTTTATACTATTATTTATAGATTTTTTAATGGTTTAGATACTATTGGACAATTTATATGAAAATACCATATATCCAGAGGCAACCAGATTGTCCAGTATATAGAATTTGGATTAGGGAAAATTTCTGACACAATGACCACTGCATCAGTTACGTGCATGCTGGGATTTTCGAGAGGATTTATTATGGCAAGTGATGAAGGCTTTCTTTCATTGTGGGAAAGAGCTGAAACTAATGAACTCGAAGACCAGACCCAAGAGCTGTTTTCTTTTATAAAGTCTTGGAATTGTGGCAAAAAACAAGCAATTGTGTCACTTGCCTTGTCTAATTCAGAAGAAACATTGACAATTGCCCTGAAATCAAATGATATAGGGACGTGTTCACTTTCACAAGTAATCATGTATGACTCTGTAAAATTTATACATTTTTATAGATATCCGGGTTTTTTTTCATCTTTTATAGCCCTTAGCCATATATAGATTTCTTTATGAAGCAAAATGTAATAGATAGTTGAACGGCCAAGACAGATTCAATCAAAGGGACGAATCTCTATAACAGGAAGGCAATGACGCAATTATTAAAATATCTTTATTATAAAATTAATTTTTAATTTTAAATACCCTTTTAGACAGAAACTGATAAATATCTTACCTATTTTCCCCTATTTTTCTATAAATATAGACTCAAGCAACCAAATAAGAGAATATTCTAAGTATATAATCATTTTAAGGGTATTCTTTTTTTAGGCGGTGCTGATAATATTTTCATATTGATATCATATAAAAGCATTACTTCATGAGTGACATGGGAGATTAAGATTTGAAGTGAGTGAAATTGCTGAAAGTACTGTCGGAATTCCAGCAGAGAAAACATTGATAGAGCATTGAGTTCTCTAATTAACAAAGTGCTTGACCTCTTATAGTTTGTGATAGTGAATTTCACAGTCCATTTAAAACTTTGAGCATTAGATAGGATTATGGAAATTTGTTTTTCATAGTCATTGCTGAAGTGATCAAGCACTTTTTTAATTAGAGAACTCAATGCTCTATCAATGATTCCATGCTAGAATTCTGACAGTACTTTTAGCAATATCACTCACTTCAAATCTTTATTTTCGAAGTCATTTTTGAACTTTTATCTAAATCATCATGGGAAATGACTGAGAAATTTCCATAATGCAGAAGCCCATGAGCTATCAATGCTTTTGCTCTAAAAGTATGGGAACAGTTCCAGCAATTTCTGTAAAACCCAAGATCAGTTCCAGCAATTTCACTCGCTTCAAATCTTTACATTCAAAATTGCTTATAAATTAGATTATTCCAGAAATACGAAAATGAAAATCTCTTAAAATGATTGAACGCTTTGCATAATGCAGAGGATAATAAATTATGAATGTTTCTACTTTTGAAAGTCTGTGAACAGTTTTAAAAAATTTCACTCACTTCATTCTTTCACCTTACAAGTCGCTTATTTTGTATTATTTATTGTAGAAATCCGATATTTCAGACCTTTCATAGAATGGCTGAGAGCTTCGCATAAATAGAAGTTTATGAGTTGTTAATAATTCTGCTGCAAATAGCCCAGCAGCACTTCCTGCAATTTCCCTCGGCTCATTTCTTCGTTTTAAATTTACTACTCATACTAAATTACTTTCTTGAACCTAAATTCTAAAGAAAGAGTAAGATACTTATGAATGCCAGCTAAAAGCTATTGTAATTGCCCGAGGATGGCGCAAGATAGCGCCATCCTCGGGCAATTACTATATCTTTAATTTAAAATTAATTTAATAATAATAAAGCATTTAAAAATATTTGCATATGCTTGTTAACTTTTTTCACACTTTTCAATCATTTTTTTGACATGCCACTTTTATACCTTCTTGGCATAGAGATCCAGCTTATCCCTTTATAAGAGTCTGGCTTGGTCGTTCAACTGTCTATTACATTTTGCTCAGTAAAGAAATCTATATAGGGGTATTGACTATAACATAAATTTCTAGATAATTATTTATTTTAAGCTGGAATAATATTTTTTGTGGAGGCTTCCATTCAGGAAAAATCAATGAAATGGATGTCGCTATACAGCGGCCTTTATTGGTTACTTGCTCAGAATCAGACGCTACTCTTAGAATATGAAATTACCATTCAATGAACTGTGAATTAGCGAAAAAGCTCTATGTAGTAGAAAGAGATACAATGGACCCAGCAGGAGAAGCAGTCAGCCGGCCTCTTCTCAGCGTAGCTTTTCATCCATCAGGGTATTATATAGCAGTCTCTTTTGTAGACCGTGTAAGGCTTTTTCATCTTTTATATGACGAGTTAAGGTTTTTCCGAGAAATCAATGCCCCACGTGCCAATGTGCTAAAATTTAGTAATGGTGGGCATATGCTAGCTGCAGCATCTGGACAAACAATATTGATATACGAATCTTATACTTTAGAATGTTTACAAATAATGAACGCCCATTCAAGCTTGGTCCAGGAAATGTGCTGAAGCTATTTAGACAAAAAACTGTTTACAGTAGGTGCTGATGGCGCTATGTTTGAATTTGCAACAAATACCTGGACAAAAGAAAAAGAGCATATCCCTTATATGCTTATAATAAAAAATGGTTAAATATTAAAATCCTATTTTTAATAGGAAAAAAACATAGTCAGAAATATTTTTTAGATAATTCATATTAATTATAATATAAATACAAATATTGAATATTGCTCATTGACTATTACAGATGAAGATACTGTTATTGCGTCAGGCTGGGAAGGACAGCAAGCAATGCTGCTTGAAAAAGCAGACTATGAATGAAAACTGCAAAAAATTGACAAATCGTTGACCCAAGTCTGTTTTTTCCAGTCCTCCCATAGAAATCCTGTATTGCTTGGCTCCACCAATGAAGGGACAATTTTGAATTTTGGCTCAGGAAAAGAAAAAGTGTGGCTTGATGAAATCGATGTCCATCAAGGCTCAATAACCAAGCTGCGAGCGTCTCCTGATGGACGATTTGTGTTTTCAGCTGGCGAAGATGGTGCTATTTTTGTATATTTTTCTTACTCCCCCCCCCCCCCTCCGTGAGCGAACAAAAAAATTTTTTCGTTCGCTCACGGAGGGGGGTTAATTTTTTTTTTTAAAAAAAATTTATATATATAAATTTTATAAAAAATATTTTTTTTTCGAAATTTAAAAAAAATCCCTAATTTGCAAAAATTGGGAAGCAAATATTAATTTAATTTGCAAAATTTATGTTTTAAAAAACGCAATTTGTTTAAAATTAAACAGAATTAGCTCTAGATTTCATTATACTAATTATCACTTATATATCAAAATTTTTTTTCCATTAAAATTTTTTCTATTAAAAAAATTTTTGTTCACTCACGGAGGGTGGGTTTTTGGTCAAAAAATGGCGATTTTTCTAATGGTTTTGTTCGCTCACGGAGGGGGGGGGGGAGTTAATAAAAAAAGCAAATTCTCTAATTAAAATTTATTTATAATAGTCATCTTATACATAATATTTAAAGTAGACGAAAGTCTAGACTATTCCCATTTAGAGCATATAACAGTAGAAGGCAAAGAAAAAGAGCTTTCAGCCCGAGTTGTAGACGATACTCTTGCAGAAATCGTGCTAATCGAAAGAGGACAGCTTGATAAATTTAAAGACGCATTAGACCAAGAAAGACAGGAGCTTGAAAAAATGAACCATACAATCACAAGCAGCTCAAAGCTTCGAGAAAGCCAATATCAAGGGAAACTACAAGAGATCAGGGACAGTATTATGGAAAATATCAGAGCTCAACAGGTCAGGATTGAAGAATTGTCTGCACAGAAAACAAGGCAAGAAAGGGACTATGAGAAAAAACTGGCACAGCTGGAAGCAGATCATAATAAAGAAGTAGACTCATTAGAAACTATGTATGAAAGGAAGCTTGGGATTGAAGATGAACGCTTTAGACAGCTAGAACATGATAAGGTTGAAATGAAGCAGCATTATGAAGACCAAATAAAAAATATAAAAGTCCATAATGAACAAGCTGTAGAAAGCTTAGAAAAAGCATTTAGGGATGCATTATGTAAAGCAACTGAAGAATATGAGTCTACTAAAAGAACAGCTGAAGAGCTAAAAGAAATTTATGAAAAAAGATTAAGCCAACAAGAAGATGAGCACGAAATCGAGGTTTTGGACTTAAAAGACAAGTTTGAAACTCAGCTAAAAGATCTGAAAAAACAATATGAAGAACTTGTAAAAATTAAAAAAGAATATAAACAAGCACAATCTGTCGCAAACCAAGACAAGCAGGAAGGAATACAGAAAATTGAACGAAAAAGAGGGAAAATTGAGAAAAAAAGAGAAGAAATCATGAATTTGAGGCAGCAAATAAAAAATTTGGAGCAGGCAATTAAGGAGAAAGAAGAGACTTTGATGAAAAAAGATAACCAAATTTATGAGTATAAGCGACAAATAAAGGATTTAGAAGAAACAAAAAAGCTTTTATACTGTAATTAAGTGTATGAATATTAGAAAATAATAGAAATGGCTTATTTATTTATAAAATAATCAGGTTTACATTCAAGAAAGCTTGAAATCCTTGATGAAATGCAGCCAAAAGAAGAAGAAATCGAAATGCTTGGGACAAGGATAAAGAACGTAAGAACAGATCTACAAAAAGAGAGAAAAGACAATGAAGAGCTAGAAAGAAGCTTAAACAAGCTAGAAGATTTATTAAGAAGGCTAAAAATTGACAATAAAGCCCAACAAGCTGCAACACATGAAGTCGAAACTGTAATAAGATCCATTATAAACGACATTCACCATGCTGTGTCTACATTAGATATAGTCGATTGGCCAGATGAGCTTAAAAAACTATCCCTTTTACCTTAACTTATCTTATTATCTAATCTCTATAAAAATCTTTTTTTTCTCAATAAAATAGAATATATCAAAATTACGTCCGTGAAGATGGCTCAAAAATCAGAAAAGACGCTGATTCCATAGAAGAGCTTGAACACCAGCTCAGATATATGGAAAAATCTATTACTGGAATAAGAGAAAACTCAAAAAAATCAATGAAAAGATTTAAGGTTGACATGAGAAAAAGGACTCAAGAAAATTCAACGCTAATACAAGAATTGAATAAATTAAGGTTTGAAAATAAAAGAGACGAATTTAGGATAAAACAGCTGGAACAGATGATAGAAAAAGCGCAGGAGTCAGCAAAAGCAAGAGATATCAGTCCAAAACAGCAAGGGAAACCAATTCATATGAATAAAGAACAGGCAGCGACACCTTATTTGGGGTATGTTAATAAGCCAAGTCCAATGGAGCATAAGTTTGCGTCACTGCAAGATAGACAAAGGATTATTGATTTGCAAAATGAACTGGAAGAGAAGAAGGAACAGAATTTCTATTTGAGGATGGAAATCAATCAGCTGCGTGAAATGCTGGGGAAGACCCCAATTAGACTTAGCTAGATTATAGATAATCCTTATTCCCTTCCATAATACTCGACTCGTCCAACGACTTTTAAGGTCTTGCTCCTGCCAGCACATGCTCCTGGTAGTCGGAAAGTTTGGGTCACCTTGCCGTTCGTCAACTGGGTTTGGTTTCTAGAAAATTTGAAAAATAAATTATCTGGTCACCTATCGACTGATGTGAAAATTCGTAATCTAGGACGCAACGCCTGGTATTGCGCTGAGAGAACGTTCATGATCGACTAGAAGGAGTCAAACTGATATCGCTGGGTCACCACTTTATAACTCCGAACTCCATCTTCCTGAGAGGCAAAACTTGACCTAGATGCTAACTTTGTGCTCGCAACTCGGACATTGCACTCCACTAAACCAAGTAGCCTGAATGGATGCTCCCAGCTATAGCTTTAGGAGATTAGGCTCGTTCGCCATTCCATTTTTATTTATGCTAGGAAGGCTCCACAACAATAAATATTTTTATATAATATTTTTTGATATATGAGAGAAAATTCGATGTTGGTAGCCTTAGTCTTAGTCTTAGTTAAATTTATAGAGTAGCTCCCGGCCAGGACCGAAGGCCCTTTTCTTCCGCCTTTTGGACGCCTCGCTTGCTTTCCTTGCCCTGCTCCCAGTGTGCACATAAGTGCCACAGGCTACCACTCAGCTCCTTCCGGTCATGGGGCTTGGTCATTCTATCCCGGAAGTAGGCGGACTGAGTCACGTGCTTCACGTCGCCAGACTAGGGTTAGAGCTAAGGATTAACTCCTTAGCTCTTTTCGGCTCCTGCCATGCCCTCCAAATTGGCACTAGCGTAGAGGAAAAACCCTTTTTGCCCCGTGTCCTATCGGGACGACCCTAGGATCGTCGTTGCTGGACAGGGAGGGAAACCTAGCCAGACACAAACTACCAGTACCCATTCCAGACCTTTCCCTGGGCGGATTGGCTTCAGGCCGCAGCAAGGTCCCAATCTCGCCACAGTTCCGGGAGAGTACGGGTCGGTGTCGTCGCCATTTTATTTGTGTGTCGATGTTGGTAGCCAGCTAACATTATATCTTTATTAAGATAGGCCACTTATTAATTTTATAATTATACCTTGTTAGCATTTATAGAAAGATGGATTAATTTATTTTCAATTTATCTTTATAATTTAACATTTCATTAATTACTGCAAAAAATACTTATTTATTACAAACAAGATTATCTAAAAAAAGGGAAATAGAGTATAGAATACTAACTCCCTGGCTAGCAAGCAAGTTAAAAAAAAATATCTTATAAGAGTAAGCTATCTAAAATTAATGTAACTAGTTTTAAAATCAAATACTCTAATAATCGCAACGCATAAAAAATATTTATACAAAAATCATTTAAAAAAATTTTGCTCATAGGTATCCAAAATTGAATTTCCCAGAAAGGAATAATTTTGCTGGATATCCAAGGGTAGTAAGAGTTTGTAATTTATTTGTATCTAATTATCTTCTAATTTTGATCAAAATATTTTGCTATTGAAAATAAAAATAAAATTTTTAATTTTGTTTACACTAAAATATTTGCCAAAAATAACCATGAAAAAACGGCAGCATGTCTTTTATCAGAACATTTTCTCTTACTCCCCCTCGTGAGCGAACAGAACTATTGGAAAAATCACTATTTTTAGGGTGAAAATCAACCTTCGTTAGCAAACAAAAAATTTTTTTATTAACTCCCCCCCTTCCGTGAGTGAACAAAACCATTAGAAAAATCGCTATTTTTTTGCCCCAAAAGCCCACCCTCCGTGAGTGAACAAAAATGTTTTTAATAGAAAAATTGTTTATGGAAAAAAAATTTGATATATAAATGATAATTATTATAATGAAATCTAGAGCTAACTCTGTTTAATTTTAAACAAATTGCTTTTTAAAACATAAATTTTATAAATTTAAATAATATTTGCTTTCCAATTTTCGCGAATTAGGATTTTTTTAAATTTCGAAAAACAATATTTTTTATAATATTTATATATAAATGTTTTTAAAAAAAAATTAACCCCCCTCCGTGAATTAACAAATTTTTTTTGTTCACTCACGGACGGGGGGGGGAGTAAGTGATAATTATTATAATGAAATCTTTAGCTAATTCTGCTTAATTTTAACATAAATTCTACAAATTAAATCAATATTAAATTTGGAAAAAATTACTATAAAATTTATATATAAATCTTTTATTTGCTCACATAGGGGGAGTTACAGCCATTCCCTCTGCCAATTTGGTCCCAAATTTTTTGTCAGGCTTATTAGAAAAATAACACGCTTTGCTGAACAAAATTTATCGTGGGAAAAAAACTCGACTAAATGGTGCGAAGCAAATGTCTGCTGGAAAATTTCCACTAAAAGATATGCTAGGATGAAAAAAATCAGGCATAATATCTGCAAATTTCCAATAAAAATGTAACAATGCATGATTTAAAAAGATCTAAATAAATTTGATATTACTCTAATTATTAGAGCCTAAATTCTCACCAGTCTCAACAGGGTTAAAATACCTCACAGGGACCGGCTTGAAAATTTGAGTTGGCACTTGGATATGTCTTGGCCTCATCATTTCGTAAGAAAAAGGATCCGGAGGGCTAAAAATAAACGGGTTATACATCATAGCAGTATATCCTATATTGTAAAAATTTGAAAATGGATTGATAGGGCTGCTATATGCGCTTTTATACTCAGCTGTCGATTTAAAACTATCAGAAAACGAATTTGAAGCTTTGGTTGAGCATGATTCCAGTTCAACATTATTTCTTTTCGTATAAATAATATATAATTCTGCTTCTTTATATCCTATTTTTTAAAAAAATTTGCTATAAATATTTATTTTTATTTATAAAAAAAGGCATAAGAACGTCCCATTCATCATCCGGCCCAGAACTTAGATCCTTTAGATCTTGCCGGTAGGGAGGCGACGATTGTAAAATTTCATCAACGTAATAGTTGTATTCGATAATTCTGAACTCGTTGCAAGCTAAAACGGACTCGCTTAAGTACCTGTACTTTAAGTTCAGCTCTTTTCCACTCACTTCAAGCCAGCCTTTGTTTTTAAAATCCCATTTCCTATAAACTTCTTCAAAACCTGGGATTTTTGATTTAATGGGCTGATGATTTTAAAAGGAATTTGAGGATTTTTAGGCGGGGCTCAAGGAAAATGGCTTGAAAAAGCCGAAAAATAAAAATATAATAAATAATTAAATAAAAGATTTAATGTACTCATAGAAGTGCCGGGCATCACTAAGGTATGATTTCGCTGCATAGGCAGAAATTATTAGTAGCAGACGAAGTGGGAACTCTTGGTCAGCCCAAACAAACCGATCTAAATAGATTGACCAAACAGTTACTTCAATTTCATTTAGGGATAGCTTTTCATATACATCTAAAAGAAGTCTGAATAAGGGTTGCCCACGCATTTCGCTTGGAATTTCTTTGGAATGTACAATTCTTCTGATAAGAAGCTGTGCCTTTTGATGGCTTTTGGAAAACAATTTTTAATAAATATCTTTTTAAAAAAATAAAATATTTAGAAAAATGACCTAAATCTTTGAAAATTTATAAAAAAATCCTGAAATAAAGTGCCGTTTAAATAATTAACTCTTTTAATAAAAGCTATTTTACTTACCCCTTTTGAGAAATACCTGAACTCGTGAAGTCCAGGTATTCTTTTTCAACAGTGTAAGTTATTTAATCAGAGCATTTTCCTCGAGCTACATCATTTTCTTGGAGATTTTTGGTTAAAAATTTTTCCTCATGAGAATTTGCTCGTAAAAAGTCAAAATTTGCTTAAATAGATCGATCAGGGAAAAATCCTGAGGAAACGTCACACACGAGGAAAATGTTCCAATCAAATGGCATGCAACCTTTTTCATACCGATTAATAAGTTTTCTTTTTGAACCAGTATTTTTATCAGACAATGAACTGATAATAAGATCACGCTCACCCTCTTCTTCATAAGAAGAGAGTTTGAATCTTTTGTTTGGCTCTTCAACATGATGATTAGTTCTTGACTTCAACGCCCTCTTTCTGTTGTATGGTTCACACATTCTGACACTGAAAGTAATTAAAAGATTCAAATTATTATAATAAAAAATACTCCATCTGGATCTGAATTTATTTTATTATTAAATATCTTAAAGAGTTTCTCTAACCCTTTCTAATAATAAGCAAATTTTTTAAAATATTAATTTTTTTTGAAAATAATTTCCAATTTATATATTACCTCTTTAAATTTTCCCAAATAATAAAAGTTATTATTAATAGAGAGTGAGTTTCTAATTGAAAAATTATTCAAGATTACTAAATATGACTGGTGAAAAATTGATCACATTTTTCAATAGTTAAGAAAAAATCAAAGTTTAGATTTTATATGAGCCTTAATATCAAAGGAAATAAAAAGAAAGATTTATAATAAAACTGCTTGTTTCTGGCGCTTGCTGACAATTTTTAAATCTTTATTTTGAATTTTGGCTTTGAGACTCGCTTCAGGAGCTTATAAAATGCAAAAAATGATAATATTAAAAATATACTGTAAAATAAGAACACTTAAAAGAGAAATTACGAATTTTCTCATAAATAAGAAATAAAGATATATATTAGGTATTTATAGTCCACATTTCCAATAGCACTGCTCTAAACATAGTCTAGCTTAGGCTCCTCCTATTTGGTGAGGATCCTGGAAACCCCTAAAGATCGCCCTTTTCTCCGGGGCTCTTTTAAACTGGAGAGATTTTCACTTTTAAGAAGCCTATCTTTCCTTTTTTCTCTCTGGATTAGCTCCAAAAGAAAACCTCAACAGCATAGGACATTAAAAGCTTGAGCAGTTAAGACTTCCTGCTCATATAGGCCAATAATCAGCGAAATGTCTTTTCGAGGCTAGCACGATGCTTGGGCCGCTTCCTGTATTAAAAAACACGTCCAGATACCTATAAGAGCGTCTACCACAGGAGGATAAACCGCTATCGCCAGCTTTTTATGATATCAGAATAGAGGTATAAAATTAATTCTTCATATTTATCCTTCATTTATTATGGTTAATGCACAAATTCTTTTTAATAAAGCTATTTATACCTGATAGCCGGATAAAAATTCTGTACAAATAATTATCTCTACCAAGTATTTTTATTTAAATTAATTATTATCACCTCACATACTCTAACTCTCCCTCCGTGAGGAAACCTAAAAATTTTGTTCGCTTGCGAGGAGGTTAAATTTTATTTTCATTCAAAATTTTCATATAGATTTTTTTTTTAAAATTTAAAAAAATCCCAATTCAAAATCATTTTAAAGCAAATATTAATTAACTTATCAATTTATGCTTTATAATGCAAGATATTTAAAATTAAAAAGAATTAGCTAGAGATTTCATTATAATAACTGCCACTTATATATCAAAATATTTTCTAATAAGACATTTTTATATTAAGCGTGGGTTTTTATTCAAAAATAGGGATTTTCCCAATGGCTTTGTTCGCTCAAGGAGGTAAATAATATTAAAACTCTCATAAAAATCTCCTTTCTTTTTATAACTCCTATCTAATTTCCTCGCAATCTTTTTGGATATATTTTTCTCGACATAACTGCAAAATTTATTAAAATTTTTCATTAAAAAATTTTCCCTTCAGTAATTCTGAATTTCTCCTTGTGCCTCTTCTCAAATTCTTTCATATTTTTGAATAAATTATTTAATTTAAAAATATTTCTCGATTTTCTAAGCTTACTTTAAGAAGAATCACCATACTTAATAATCAAAAAATGAGCAGAGCAGTTCTTCAACCGTTCGAGGAGTACCAAAAAGCGCGTGTAACTTTCGTACAAACAGTAGCAGAACTTGCAACCCGCCCACAAAATATCGACGCTTTACAAAGTGCAGGGGTTATGGCTTTGCTAAAACCATTACTACTTGATAACGTCCCAAGCATCCAACAGTCAGCCGCCTTAGCCCTTGGCCGTCTAGCTAACTATTCTGACGATTTAGCAGAACAAGTGGTTGCCCATGACATTTTGCCTCAGCTAGTCCAGTCTTTAGCTGAGCAAAACAGGTTTTACAAGAAAGCTGCTGCATTTGTCCTGACTCTTCTAGTAGAATTATTTTAAAAATAAAATTATATATAAATTAAATAAAAAAATAATTTTTTTTATTATGGAGGAGTGAGGGCTGTTGCAAAACACTCAGCAGAGCTCGCACAGGCAATTGTAAGCAGTGGAGCTCTTGAATCCCTTGTAACTTGTCTTGAAGAATTTGACCCTGGCGTCAAAGAAAGCGCAGCTTGGGCTCTTGGGTATATTGCAAGACATAATAGTCAGCTAGCAAATAGTGTAGTTGAAGCTGGAGCTGTAGGGCTTTTAGTCCTATGTGTGCAAGAACCTGAGCTTTCACTCAGAAGAATTGCTGCAAGCGCTCTTAGTGACATAGCCCGTCATTCTGCTGAATTAGCTCAAAAAGTAGTCGATGCTATGGCAGTTCAACATCTTTCTCAATACATCAACCATCCAGACTCACAATTAAAACGAGTCAGCACGAATTTTACCATATGAAATAAATCATTTTTCTATATAAGTGATAGTAATTTTTTTTTAAATTATCATAAAAAAATTTTCTAAAAAAAAATTATATGAGAAAAATTGATTTTTTACTCAATTAAAACGCCAAGTCTGTTCTTGTTTGGCACAAATAGCCAAACATACCACAGAACTCGCAGAATCTGTCGTTGAGGCTGAAATTTTCCCAAGAATTCTTAACTGCTTAAAAGACGTCGACATGCACGTGAGAAAAAATGCAGCTACTTGTATTAGGGAAATCGCCAAACATAACCCTGCATTAGCAAAATTGATTGTAAACGCAGGTGGAGCAGCAGCCATTGTAGACTACATAAGTGAAGTTAAAGGAAACCATAGACTTCCTGGGATTATGACCTTAGGGTACATCGGTGCTTTTGATGAAAGTTTAGCTATGGGTGTTATAGTCTCAAAAGGTATCCCACCGCTAAAAGACGCCCTTAAAAATGAAGGAGAAGACCATATTAAAGCAGCATCAGCTTGGTCGTTAGGACAAGTTGGCCGCCATAGTGCAGATCATGCTAGAGCCTTAGCTGAATTAGACATTCCTAACTGTTTATAGAAATAAAATGGTGACGTTGACGGAAATTATGCTTAAGGTGCATCCTATGGAGCAGGTAGGGCCCATCCTGATAAAGCTGAAAACAGGGCCTCTGCTCCTTTTTGAAGTAGGCTTCAGGCTTGGAGATGCCTTGCTGAATAGGAAAGTTTTTTTTCCCCAAAAGTCCCTACCAGATGGGCTCGACAGGTTTTGCCTATCAGATGGTCTCTCATTGGGACCATCGGGTCATCTCATAGGCAATAAGGAGTTGATCCTCTGGACAGGCTGTTCTGGTCGGAAATCCAAAATGGCGACCTTTGGAGCCAAGGTGGGCAATGGCTAATGGCTAGATCCACTTATAGCCAGCATAATCGTTTTAACTTTAACTAACTGTTTATTAGCTGCTTATATAGATGAGCAAAGCAGTGAAGACTTAAAAGCGAAGTCTAAAAGGGCCTTAAAAAGCATTGTGCAAATGTGTACTTACTTACCTGCACTTGAGCCATTATTACAGCTGGCTCCTCCATATACATTAAAATGGAGTCCAATCAATAGACCTTGAACAAGGGAGGATTGCGTTCGTGAATGTGTATCCTGCCATGCTTTTCTTGTTTTGTGAACTAAAATGTCTGGTAGCCGACCACATGCTTTGCTCCAATGCTAAGATTTTTTCCTCAGAGGGGAATGGAGCTGAGAGTTGGAAAGTGATCTCCCAGCAGTACCAACGGTTTGTATCCCAGTCAATCGGGACTTTTTCCAGCATAAAATCAGTAGTTAGGCCCTCGGCTTCGTATTATTTTGACAAGAAAATTCAGCATTTTGAATTTTTCATGATGAGGAACCTTTGTTGACTAACGCAATTCATTCAGCTACAGTGAAGCAACTTCAGGGCCTTTTTCAGCAGGAGTATCCTTTCTGAGCCGCATACGAACTGAATTGGGCTTTATTGGTGGAGGTAGTCCTTCAGAAATTACAGTGAAATTCTTATAATTTCAATAAATATAAGCACTGCAGCTTGCTCCTCCTAATATTTTGAAATATGTGATTAATCAGTTTGCTAAGACCCTGCCACATGATCTAGCGGCCAGGAAAACATTTGTGCAGAGTGGAGGACTGCAAAAGGTGCAAGAAATTGATGCACCGCCAGGGACTAAGCTGAGAGAATATAAGGAAGCAATTAATCATTTGTATCATCCTGATATTGTTACTTATTATTCTCCTAACTATGCAGAAACTTTGATGAAGAAAATTGAAGAGTTCGGTCAATCTTAGACTTTTTAATAATTTAGATATTAATTTATATCAAAAAGTTCCTTAAATGTATTTTTCAAATGTGCTCCCATTTGGCAGCACTTGAGATATTATTGCAGCTGGCTCAACCTAATACATTAAAATATGTTATAAATCAGCTTAATAAAATACTGCACAACGATGCCGAAGCTAGAAAAGAATTTGCCCAAAATGGGGATTACAAAAAATTCAAGCTAATTCTGAACCTGATTTGAAAAAATGCAATTATATAGTTATTACTTTATATCAGCATAATATTCCGGATTAAAAAGCATAAATCTCATTTAAATATTTAATTTATATGAATTTGAACTAATTTAATAAGGAAATAATCATATCTATTCTTATTAGATCAGAGATTTTATAATAATAACCGGATTATTAAGTAATTTTATGCACTTCCGAAAATGTATATATAAGATAAAACAGCAAAAAAGTTAAAACTGTAAGAATAAGCACAGGGAAATTTTGCGTTTTATTATATATATCATCAGATGATTCATATACTAGTCTTTTAGGCTCCGCAATTTCTGCTTTGGGATTTTTTTTATTAGAAGAAAATATATTTTTCCTAATCGAGTTTAGATTTGAGTCCTTATATGAAGAAGTGTAAAATGTTGATTTTTTTGATGTAAAGCTAGCAGGTTCTTTGATTAATAATGGGGTATTGAAAGATTTGTTATTTTGCTCAGATTTTATATATAAAGCATACTGATAGTCATGAGATTCAATTAGTTTTTTTACTAAAAACTGCTTTTTATTGGTATCTTTGAAATATTTTATATTGTCTTGTGTGATTTTAATTTTGGCTTCATTCGACATTGAATATTTTTCAGTTGTGAGCGATTTTTCTAGATTAGATTAAGTTAATTCTAGCAGATCTCTGGGGATTATTTTAATCTCTCTCTGTCCCAAGCCTGCTTTAGGCTTAGGTGGCCCTGAGTGTCGGCGTCACATCAGACCCTTTTTCTGTCAAATTAACCAAAAAATGGTATGCCATCAGTCTCTTGGGAGACTCTCCTGAGCATTCTTGGGTCTAGCTACAATGGGCTCCTTAACCTCTGGTAGTGCTCAGAGTAAGGAAAAGCATCCAATACCTACTTCTGGACTACCTTGCCTTTGACAAGCCTATATTGCTTCCCAGAATTGTAAGCCGGCTTTACTCCTTCAGTTTATCGTCTCGAGCTAGGAGAAAAAATCCAGTCGTGAAGTCCCAACCAGGCAAAAAAATTATCCAGGAATTCCTAAAGAATTGGATTTCTTATCTGGGGCTGATATCACTCCACAGTCATCCTAGACCTGCTCACCTTTTAAAAAGTGATTTTTCTAAAAGGTTATTAAAAATTGATTTATTCGAAGTATAATAATTTCTGTATATTTTATTAAATAATATTACAATTTATTAAAAAGTAATGTTTTATTTTACAATAAAATATTATAATTTGCATTCAATCTCGGGTGTTATGAATTTCCTCGAATTTCTTTAAAGCTTGGCTCCCTTGCCTTTTTACTGATTCTAATTCTTCAAGCATATAATTCATCTTTGTAGACTCCTGCTTATGTCTTATCTTATTTTTCAGCAAAAATAATCGATTTATAACTTCAATTTTTTTCTTTTCTGCTTCATAACTTATCATCTTTCCTTGTCTTATCTCTTTTTGCGTTTCTTTTATCTCATTCTCTTCAGGTAATCTATCTCTTACATATTTCCTTCTATTAATCATATTTTCCCTTCATGTTTTAAACGATTCCGTATACACTTCTCCTACACATTCGCACATTTTAATAAAAATTCTTCTGCACAAATTATTTTTTTCCTCATCTTCTAGCAATTTAAAATTTGCTTCAATTTCTTCTAACTGCAAGGATTCTAGGCTCGTTTTTTCTTTGAACTCTTTGCTTGTTATCAATGTTTCTAAAACTTGAGCTTTACCTTGGGTTTTATATAAAATTACCTTGTCTTTTCACATCAAAAATCATTTTTGGAAAATTTCTTTATTGCATCATTTCCGATGTGCTAACGCAATCAGTTTTGCCCCAACTTTTTTAAGATTTTCCAAAGCTGCTGGATCGGCAGGTTCAGCTGGCAAATCTTCACTGAATGAAAATTCACAATTTCCTCCATCATTTAACACCCTCGTTTTGCTAATAATTTGTGCTTTTTCTTCTTCATTTGTACTCATTTTTGTATCAAAACTGTTTTTCTGCCTAGGAGATCCAAAAATTTCATCAGAAGTCTCATAAAAATAAGTCGTTGGCCTATTCTCAACGTCGTCATCCAAAATGCTTATTCTTTTTTCACAGTTTGTTCTTAAACTGTTTAATCTTTTTTCTTCTATTGCAAAAAAATTCGTTTCTTCTTCAGCTTCAGCACTTTCGGTGTGAATAAGCACGTTTTCAGTGTAGTATTCAGAGCTCATACAGGAAATTTCTGTTATTGAAAAATCGCCACTAAGAGAAGAGGATATAGAGTGCTGCTTAAAATCAGTCATTTTATTAAGAATAAGGTATAAAGGCTATTATATAACTCCCCCCCCCTCCGTGAGTGAACAAAACCATTAGAAAAATCGCCATTTTTTTGCCCAAAAACCCACTCTCCGTGAGTGAACAAAAATTTTTTTAATAGAAAAATTTTTTATGGAAAAAAAAAATTTTTGATATATAAATGATAATTAATATAATGAAATCTAGAGCTAATTCTGTGTAATTTTAAACGAATTGCATTTTAAAACATAAATTTTATAAATTAAATTTTATAAATTAAATTAATATTTGCTTTCAAATTTTTGCAAATTAGGATTTTTTAAATTTCAAAAAAAAAATTTTTTAGAAAATTTATATATAAATTTTTTTAAAAAAAAAAAATTAACCCCCCTCCGTGAGTGAACAAAAATTTTTTTTGTTCACTAACGGAGGGGGGGGAGTAAGGTATTTTTTAGCAATTATTTGTGTTAATTGGCTTATTTTTGGTGGGATTTAAATTATTTAGTTTTTATTAAAATGCATGAAAATTTTTTCTAGCCGAATTTTTTGCTGCTTTTATTATTTCAAATTAATATACATAAAATGGGCTGAGGCAAGTGACCCCCTCTCAGTAGTGTTGTCCTTATGCATATCCAGCAGTGAGTTTTAGATCCAGTTATTGCCCAACAATGCTCAATAGCCTCAAAGCGAGAGACGTGAGACTCTTCTCAGTAGAATCATGTCCTAAACCTCAGGGCAGTGAATTGCATCTCTTTTTCCATATTCCTGGGCTAACGCCAAAATAGGTGCGTTCTGTGATTGAAAAGGTAGTGTCTAATAATGTCCTTTGGAACCAATGCTGAGAAGCTGAGTGTATGGCCCCACTTTGCCACCAGCACACTACTTCGGAACATATCCATAAATAAATTAATTCCTTAAAACCCTCCGGATTAATCTAATCTAATAATTTCAACTTAAACTAACATTTAATCTTTAACAGCCTATTATTTTTCACATTAAAGTTATTCTTAACATGTTAACTATTTGCGTACCATGAAGGAATCAGTCTCTGTATCACATCTGGCGTTGTAGATGCTATTTCCTCTTGAGTAAAATTAAATAAATCAGGCATTCTTTCTCCATTAGGAAGTGTCGTATTTTGGTCTCTTAATTCATCAAAGAAAGGGTGTAATAAAGCTTGCATTGGGGTAGGACGAAGCTGAGGAGAATAAACTAGCAAGCTTGAAATAAAATCAATGGCATCTTGAGGCGTTCTTGCCTTAAAAACTCTATTCCAAGGATGCTGCCTGATTTGGGGGAATCTAAACTCAGTGTAATTTGGGTTCATGTCTAGTATTTGCTCTCTTGTTGGAGTTCCTAAAATTTTAATGATTTCTACAAGTTGATCGACGCCACTTTCACCAGGGAATATTGGCTGCCCTAACAGCATCTCTGCAATTACGCAGCCAGTGCTCCACACATCAATAACCCCTGTATAATCAGTTGATCCAAAAATAAGCTCAGGTGCTCTATAATACCTTGAACATATATAGCTTACATTTGGCTCTCCTTTGATAAGTTTTTTTGCTGACCCAAAATCACAGATTTTTAAAATGTGTGTATTTGTGTCGATAAGGATATTTTGAGGCTTAATGTCTCTATGACAAATTCCTAATTGATGAATATAAGCTAAAGCTCTCATCATTTGATATTCCTTGAGGCTTAGTAGATAACTCTTTATTTTTATATAAAAAAATAGATAATATTTAGCTATTTAGGAATAGCTATAAAGCTTCAACAAAAGGATAGGGACTGATTGCTTCATCCTTCTATAATGTTTAATCACACTATATGCAGTTTCAGGGATATAGTCCATAACCACATTTAAGTAAAGGTCGTCAGGCTTATCTCCTGTTACATAAAAGGCATGGCGCATACCAATCACGTTTGGATGATGCAGCTCTTTCATAATTTGAAGCTCTCTGTTCTTATATCTGCGGTCTTGAAAAACTTTCTTTATAGCAACTGTTTCACCTGTTTCTGCGACCATTGCTTGATAAACGACACCAAAGCTTCCATTGCCAATTGGTCTTTCACTGATGTAAGTGAAGTTGCCTGTTCTTTCTTTGCGCTCTTCGATGCTCATTCTTTGAAGTGAAGTGCTGAGATCCCCCACTCTTCTGCGAACAGTTGCAGAAGAAACATTGTGGATTGCACTCTTGTTAGAACTCCTGTTAGCTCTTTCTGCCATAATTTATATGTCTACTAACTGCTATGTTAAGAAAGAATTTTTATAAAAATTCAAATAATAGAGATTTTGAGAATTATAAGAAAATTTCTAGGGTTTATGAATGATTTAATAATTTTTTAATATACATTAATATGGCGGAGGCGACCACCCGATCTCTTGACGCAATTTCCTAAACACCTGCAGGGAATGATCAGGTGGAGGAACCAAGTCGAGACACAGGTCCAGCATCCTTAATGTATGCGGCAGAGTTTTTCCTCGTGCCACAGGGTATGATACCTGGGACATGGAGTTTCTCCTCCTGACATGGAGTTGGAAAGGGCACAGTCGGCCAACGTCCCCGAGATTAGGTATGATCCCTACTTGAATTAAGGACTGAAGACAGCAGGTACCTAGCGTGAAACTGGGAGTTACGCCCTAGGATCCAGCCGAAAGCGAACGGATGCCCCGGAGCAAATCAGGTAGACAAGCCTAATCAAGGCAGACAGTGTCAGTTGGGGCCCTTTATTGTGGTGACGAACTTGTAGAGATGAAAATCCTCGGCTGTCTTTAAACAAGGTCATTAATCTAATTTTTTTAAAAAAATTAGAAAATTAAGAAAATATTTTAAAAGTTAAAACAATTGATAATCTTAATGGATTACTATAATAATATCGATTTTTATATAATCAAATGCCAAACATGTGTTGAATTTTTAAAATGAAAATTTTGATATGGTTTTCTTTAGCTAAAATTGAGAGAATTAAATAAATTATTAATTATTTTTAGATTTATGAACTCTTGATTTTAAATGTGCGTACATAGACTTTTGCTGAACTACTTTAAAGCAATGGAGACATTCCAAAAAATCTGAATTATCAACTGACAGCACTCTAAACTTCGTGCCATCGCTGGCTTCAATTATTTCTTCAGGCTCGTTCTCCTCTTCTGATGCATCTTCTTCAGAACTATTTATATAATCTGAATAATTTAATTTTTTATCTGGTCTTATTCGAGATGATCTCCGCAAGCCAGTTTGCTTGGTTTCCTCATTATCTGGCGAAGTTGCGTCAGTGGAATTTGTTGTAGGAGCAGTAGGGCTTGGAAGCTTTATTTTTTTTTTGGATTTAGCTGAGATTTTTTCTTCAAAAGATTTTTCAAAAAATTTCATATATACCTTTAATTAGTTTTGTGAGGCAGTTTTAATAACTGATTTAGCTTGTTTTTATAGAAAACGAGAGATCAGTGGATTGTAATATAAATATTGATATTGGAAATGGAATAAAAATATATAGTAATGTGGTTTTAATAGATAATGGAAGGCAAATATAAAATTTCATAGGAAAATGTATATCAATTTTGGGCAGCTCAAACTTTGGAGGGGATTCTTCAGTTTTTTCGAATAGTGTAAAAGTTTTGATTTCAGAAAGGGACGGCAATTTTATGTTCATTTCTGATATCTTTGGCGCAAAAGATTGGTCAGATATGTCTTGCATTTTTATCCTGTAATTGTTTCTAATATATAATTATTAGATGCTAATATTATCTAGCTTTATAATTAAGCTGATTTTTGCTAAAGAAAAAATGATCCTTTTTTGAAAGTTTCATAGTTATTATTAATTTATAAAAGAATCATTTTGAAATTTATTAATGAGTTAGAAATCTATAAATGATTTGCTATATTTATTGGCAGAGGCCATATACTTTATATTTTTAGCTAGCATATTAGATTTCATATAATATAGATGGAATTTCCTAACCCAAAAGTACTTGCTATTCCAGATATATTAATAAAATAAAATCTTTATGGCTAAATTTAAGAAAATTATGAATGATTAATATATGACTTTTTGGAGAATTTCTATTAAAAATCCTAATTAAAGCAATATTTTTATTTAAATATATTTTTCAAAGCTGAGATTAGCCTATAAAAGAAGCCTTTAACTTGCCTTCACTTTTAAAGTAATATAATTGAAGCATACTAAGCCAATAAAAATGAATATTTTCCTGAATAAAAATTGCAATTGCTTATTTTAGCAGTATTTTATCTAGCCAATCTCTACAATTTCTTTTTCTATTATAAGGCTAGTCTCGTTTTGCATTGATTTAGCTTATCATAAAAATCAGTATATTAATAAAGCGAGTATAGCCCAGAGCGATTTTTGACCATCCTGGGTTAGGAGAAGGCTAAGAAAGTCCCCGATTTGGTTTCCAGCTCAAGTTGGCAAATGCCCATATAAGACGTTTTTGTAAACTCCCGAGTTGGTTTGTCAACTTGAGTTGAAAAGCCAACTCGGGGAGTTTCTGAGCCTCTCCTAACCCAGAGCAATCAAAAATCGCTTCTGGGCTATAATGGAGCCAGACTCAATCGTGGTCGAAATTAGAAGTCAACTTATGCGAGAGTTATGCAACCTCGCCTCAACAGTAAATCTTACTCAGCCAGCTGATTGTGATCAAGAGGTAAATGAAATCCTGAGCATAATAAAATCACATCTTGCACATTACTCGAATCTTATTGTAATCAATATTTAGAATTCAAATGCTTTAGGACTCAATAATATGCAGCTTTCCAAAATTGTGCTGAAAATACATCAGATTATTATGGAAGTCTCAGCTGAATATCACCTAGTTGTCTCTAACAACTCATATGAAGCTCATGCCCTTTTTAACATCTTGGACAAATCCAAAAATCCTACATCGCCTCAGCAAAGCCAAAAATCTCCTTTAAAAGTCTATATAATATACATAAAATGGCCGGAGACGAGCGACCCGTCCTTCCGTGGCGGGTGTCCTTATGTATACTGGACGTGGATTTTGGATGTGGAGAGCTGCTCGAGGGGAGAGTTAGCCTCGAGGCGAGAGGCCCAGCCCAATTTCCGCTGATATTGGACTTGACCCGAGCGGCAGTTTTTCGCATTCTTTTTACCAGTAGCGCTGAGGCCCAGACTCAGTGTCCGAAAGAGGCAGGTTGAACTAACTGCCTAAGCTACTTGGTGGCTTCGCCCGAATCCCCAAAAGGGGTTGGGTTCTTTCTAGGAGATAATCCCGAAAAGAGGGGAAGGTGAAGCTCGACTCAGACTTCAAGGGCGACAAATCTCTCCAATTAAAAGGGTCCCTGTAAAGGGGCGATCTGGCCGGACCAAAGCAGGGTTGGGCGATGCTGGTTCTTAGGTTGGAAATGGTGGCTTCCGGCAAAATCCGTATGAATCGGATCAGGAGGGAAAATGCCACTACCGAGAAATCGGGGGTTCGGCCCGGGCCTAAGCTACCTTGGGGGAGCCCACCCCGCAGCGATATCGCTGCGACGCGGGTGCTTCGGAAGTGGGGACTATAAATACCCAGCACATAATCTAATCTAATCTAAAGTCTATATAACAGAAGGCCAAACGAGGACAAAAAACAACGAAATATTAATCAATAAAGATCTGATTCTTTTAGCAGTAACCTCAAGAGGATCGTTTAATCCTTATATAAATGCGATTTTTTCTGGATATTTGTCAGAAGTAAACCATCCCATTAAAACAATCATTGATATTGACCAATTAAGGAGGACTGGATTTAGGCTTTTTGATGAATCTAAAAGCCAGATTTTAGATGAGAAAATTTATAAAGAATATTTATAGATTTTATAGTAAATTTGTAATTTTTTTGCAAAAATATTAGGAAATATTTTTTTAAAAAATATTAATATTTATATATTTTGGAATAGAAACCTTAGTTTGGGGTGATACTGAGCAGATTGCTGACTGCTTAAACGAACTTACAGCAAAACTGTGGTTTTCGGTATTAAGAAATGACAAAATCAGCTTAGCGTATATAGAAAAGCTATTAGTAGGCTTACTAGGACACGCAGACCCAAAAGCTCGTGATTTAGCTGTCGCCCATCTAAACTCTTTTTATGACGACACAGACTGGCAGCTTTTGCAGCCATTTAAACCAAAAATCACCACAGTCGGCAAAGAATTTGTGATCCGAGAGCTCACTGAAGCCCAAGATACAAGTAATATCATAATGGAACTTCACGCCCCAGGCTTCCATAAAACTTCAAGCAACTATATACTATCCTACCATATCCCTGAAGTCAGAGCGGCATCTAATGGCTACTTATTAAAAGTAGATCTTGGGATTTTCACAAGATGTGGATTTTATGACTGGAGATTTTCTCAGATAAAAGATGGGGTCATATCGCCACTCATGACAAGCTTAGCAAAGACTGGGCAGACTGGATTTGAGACTTTTCCGATACAGGGAAGATTTATCGTTCATCCTAATGATGTGAAGGACTTGCAGATCCATGAGATTTTTATTGATTTTCAAGATGCTCAATTTGGTTTATATTTTTTTTTATTTTTTTATTTTTTTTATTTTTTTAATTATATTAATTTTTATTTAAATAATATTCAATTTGATGTAAATGATGGATCTATAGTAGAAAGAGGAAACTTTAGGACTGTTAAAAAGAGCATAAAATTAAGATATCAGACTGGAATTAATTGTTTGTACTTATTAGGAGCTCTAGAAAGAGATACAGGGACTGATTTAGAAAATCCAAATGCTTCACCTTTAGCGTTAATCTGTAGATCTACAGCATGCACATTGCTTGGTGGAGGAAACGAATTCGAAAGTCTAATGAAAGAAGCCAAAACTGTAGGAATGAAAATTTTAATAGACTGTGTAGCCAGAATTTCTTCAAAAAATTACCATAGAAGATATAAGCGTAAACCCTCTTTAATTGAATTAGTAAATAATTTTTAAAAATAGCCCACAATTTTTCTATATAAAATAAAAAATTATTAAAAATATTTTTGGCATACTCTTTTTTATAAAAAATAAATTTTTATATACAAGAAATGCTGAAGGTCTCCCTGTGGTCTGCTATGGATCATATACATTAAAATGGCGACAGCGATCCAGCCCTTTTTCTCAACACCTGTAGCCGGCGTTCGCGGGGGACCTTGTGGAAGGGAGAAAGGTGCTCTGAATGTATATCCGGCTAGGTTTTTCCTTGGCAAAGTGGAGCGCAACGTCGGATTAGGCCGACCGCAGCTCATTCTGACACCAGGGTTTTTGCCTCAGGGGAAATGGTTTCCAAGGTTGGAAAGGGGAAGCTCAGCAGCATCAGGAAGGTACCCCCTGATCAATTGAGCAACTCCCTAGCGTGAAACTGGGCATCACGTCCCGGGCTTTGGGACTTCCATTTTAAACCGACAGTCCTACCAGAAAATTTGTTTTTCAAATTTTCGGAATGGGCAACCTCTGTTGACGTACTGCTGTGTGGCTTAACTCATCCAACTACGGGTAGCGAGTGCAGATCCTCGTCCAGTAGGAGCAACACTTTGAAGGTCGTGATCGATTGGTGGTGAGCAACCGGGTGAAGCGTGAAGGGTGAAGGTAAGGCAGGGGAAACCCAAGTCAATACGACGGGCCTCTCTATAATATTAGTTAATGTTAATGGTCTGCTATGGATCTGAAGGTAGATCAGCCAAATTTGAAGACTCAGCAAGTCTAAATTACAGAATGGCGGAAGTCTGGAACCTTTTAGTAGAAGATATCGTCAATTTCGCCAAAAAATACAATGTAGATGGCATCCATATGGACAACAGCCAAGCCTGGCCTCAAATTATGGAGCTAGATGAGCTTGAAATGTACCGAAAAGACCCAGACGGCGCCTCTCACTACACGACCCAAGAAATTTTCGACGGTCTTGTAGTAAAGCGCAACGCAAATTACGCATACTGGGCGAGTGCACTCAAAAAGACCTACCCTAACCCTATTTTCATTAAAGTCTGTAAAGAGCTCTGAAGAGAATTCCCTGAATTTTATATAATTGCTGATATATGGCAATCTGAAGGAATGGAAGACCGTGACGTATGCATCACAGAATCTGGCCCAATCCCAAGACTTTATGACCTTCCTTTAAAACTTGCGAATTTATTTGGTAAAAATTTGCATCAGAACGGAACTTTTGACGCAATTGAGAGAAAAGACGTGAGCATCATGAAAGCTTGGAATGACGAAATGAAAGAAAAAATGCCTGAAGGGGCAATTGTTATTCAGAGCGCGACTGGGCATTCTTTGCCATATCCAGCCTTATTATATGGTTCCTTCACACGAGGTCTACTCCATAAAGACTATTTTTTTTGGGCCTATTTTTTTTGCCTAATTTTTTTTGGCCTATTTTTTTTGGCCTAATTTTTTTTGGCCTATTTTTTTTTGGGCCTAATTTTTTTTGGCCTATTTTTTTTTGGCCTAATTTTTTTTGGCCTATTTTTTTTGGCCTAATTTTTTTTGGCCTATTTTTTTTTGGCCTATTTTTTTTTGACCTATTTTTTTTTGGCCTATTTTTTTTTTTGGCCTATTTTTTTTTGGCCTTTTTTTTTTTTGGCCTATTTTTTTTTTGACCTATTTTTTTTGACTTTTTTTTGCCATTTTTTAGCTATTTTTTACTAATATTTGGGCCTAATTTCATACTAATGATTTTAATATAATTTTTAGTGTATTTTAAACGATTTTATCAACATAAAATACACCTTTAACAGATCTCTTACTCCATGAATGCTAATTCATTGCTTTTTAAATTTCGAGAATTTTAAGGATCCCCCCCCTCGTTTGTCCAATTTTCTAGTCTTTTATCATTTGTCCATTTTTCTAGTTTTTTTTATAGGAAAAAAAACATTTTTTTTTTAGGACCTCATTTGTCCAACTTTTAGTCAAAATTTTGACAGGAAAAAACATTTTTCATAACCTCAATTGTCTCATTTTCTAGTTTTTTTAAAGTAAAAAATAGGACATTCGAAAAAATCCAAAAAAGACTAGAAAATGGGACAAATCATATTTGACTAGATTTTGGGACAAGTGAGGTCCTGAAAATTTTTTTTATCCTATAAAAAAAAGACTAGAAAATTGGACAAATGAGGGGGGGATCCTTATATTTAATTAGATTTTTCCACTTAATTTACTCAATATTAATCGTGTAATGAAATACATCCGTTACCCAATAATTATTTAATTCTCTCAGCAGCTTCATGAATTATCCTCAACAGAAAAATAGACCAAAAAAAATAGGCCAAAAAAAATAGGCCAAAAAAAATAGGCCAAAAAAAATAGGCCAAAAAAAACTAGGCCAAAAAAAAAATAGGCCAAAAAACAATAGGCTAAAAAAAAATAGGCCAAAAAAAATTAGGCCAAAAAAAAATAGGCCAAAAAAAAATAGTCGTTTATGGAGTAGACCTCGTGTGAAGACACGTTATTATATGGCAGAGGGGCATGGGCTGCTGTAGATGTGCTATTCTTTTTGAATTATATTCCAATGACCTTTATAGGAGAGCAAGACGGGAATGCTTTTAGATCAAAAATCAGCGCTTTATATGATTTCGATGAAGATAGATCTGCACCAATCCCAAGCAGACTTTCTAGTGTTAATTTAGCTGAAGTTGAAATCCCAACTATAAAAAAGCAAGGAATTCCAAGAGTTGCATCAGCCGCTTCTTTAAGTATTTCTCCAGACATTAAAGAGCTAAGAGAAAAAGAAGAAAAATACCAAAAAGAGCTTGGCCCAGAGTACGGCTTTGATTTGCAAAAAATAAAAAATCATTATATCCACAGAAGAAGCATGAGGCACGAAAAAGATGTCCTTAAATACGGCGAATTAATCCCATTAGTAATGAAGCACGAGCATGGCTGGCACAAACAAGTCCTAACCTTCGCCAGATACATGCCTGACGAAATCGCTATTGTTGCTATTAATTTAAATGAGCACCCTGTAAAAGGGTATCTTGACCTATCTGCTTTGGAACCATTTATAGAAAAAGAGCAAGCTTTAATTTATAGCATTGGGGAGTGGTTTAACCCTGATAGTGACGACTATTATTTTAAAGAAGAACTTCTAAAAGGCCAGCACATTATTTCTATATTACCTTATAGATCAGAAATCAAAGGAATTTACCAAAGCGACGTCTCCTCTGATGAAGCCTTAGAAAGATCAATTGAAAGACTCAAAGAAAAAATTGTCTCAGGGCTAAACATAGACGGGACTTATCTAGTCATGAAGCTTCTAAAACTTCTTGAAGAAACCAATGCAGAATCTGTCTATAAAGACATAGCAAACTTGCTAGGAAATATCAATGAAAATTTCTTATCTAGATATGTAGTGTCTAATCTTGCATTTTTATCAAAAATATCGTCATTAGACGATATTAAAGCTGGGAGACTTTTTGGATACTGCGACTTTTTAGCATTGGCACAAGGCAGACTTAATGGGCCAAAAACCTTTGCTAGCTCGTTATTGTCAGAAAATCAGCTTGGGCCTATTGTGTTTACTGCTCCTGAATTAGGTAGATTTTCTACTGCTGGAGGCTTAGGGGTTATGGTTGACGAGCTTTCTCAAGGTTTAGCATCTTTAGGAGAAGAAGTGTGGGTTATTAGCCCTTATTATGAAAGAAATAAAAAAGGCCAGACTGGATATTTGACAGGAGACCCTGCAAATGTGACGTGGATTACTAATATAGATATAGCCTTCGGAGGAGAAAAATATACAATCGGGGTGCATCAAGGCTGTGAAAATGGGGTAAATTTAAACTGAAATTAATTATATATGATTTAAATATAAGTAAAGCAGGATTTATAATAATACAATAAATATAGAATAATTTTTCCTGCATAATGCATATTTATTCCCATCAGTCTACGAAGACGGAAAGCAAGCCTGGATCATGCGGCAGCTTGTAGCTTGGGGTAAAGGCTGCTTACTCCCCCCCCCCCCTCCGTGAGCGAACAAAACCATTAGAAAAATCGCCATTTTTTGACCAAAAACCCACCCTCCGTGAGTGAACAAAAATTTTTTTAATAGAAAAAATTTTAATGGAAAAAAATTTTGATATATAAGTGATAATTAGTATAATGAAATCTAGAGCTAATTCTGTTTAATTTTTAAACAAATTTGCGTTTTAAAACATAAATTTTGCAAATTAAATTAATATTTGCTTCCCCCAATTTTTGCAAATTAGGATTTTTTTAAATTTCGAAAAAAATATTTTTATAAAAATTTATATATAAATTTTTTTTTTAAAAAAAAAAAAATAAACCCCCCTCCGTGAGCGAACAAAATTTTTTTGTTCGCTCACGGAGGGGGGGGGGAGTTAGAAGCTTTATGCTTCTTTAAAAAATTCCCATCACTATTAATCACAAATGACTGGTTCACAGGCCTTGTCGCCGCATATGCTAAAATTGGCTCATTTGGGAATGTTTTCGAAGGAACTACTTTTCTCCATATAGTCCATAACCTTGACCCTACCTATGAAGGGCGTCTATTTCCTACTCAAAGCGAAAACGGCTGGCAAAACATCCATGGTCTTCCTAGACATTTTCTTATTGATCCTCACTGGGCAAAAGAAATCGTCAACCCTTCTAGATGTGCCCTTATGCTTTCAGATCAATGGGCTACTGTCTCTCCTTCCTACCGTAATGAACTTCTGGCAAGCTCTCCTCTCAAAGAGCTGCTCAAACAAAAATTCCAGCCATTTGCCTATCCAAATGGAATCCCTGTAAAAGCTAGACTCAAAAAACTTGAAGGAAAAGGCACCCATGCAGACGCTAAAAGAATTTTACAGCAAAAATATTTTAATTATGGCGATCTTGATAATACAGTCTGTTTATTTGGCTTTGTCGGAAGAATTACCAGCCAAAAAGGCGTCCACTTAATCCTTGACGCAGCTGCTCAGTTGATTCCTCAATGCAATTATAAAGTCCAATTCCTAGTAGGAGGCCCAGCTAATAAAAATGAGCCTTATTCAGCCCAATGCTCGCAGAAAATGAAAGAACTAAGGGCCAAATACCCTCACAATTTCTTTGCAGACCCTGATAATTTCTTTTTTGAAGGGCCACTTGTAAATCTTGGTAGCGATTTTGGGCTTATGCCCAGCATGTTTGAGCCAGGCGGGATTGTGCAGCACGAGTTCTTTGTAGCAGGAACCCCTGTTATTGCTTTTAAAACAGGCGGACTTAAAGATACAGTTTTTGAGTTTAACGTTGTTTCTAAGACTGGATCTGGCTTTATTTTTGAAAGCTATAACTTAGGAGACTTTATTTACGCCATACAAAGAGCGTTAAATAGCTATTATAATAATGAGTTATATAGCGCCCTGAGGATAAAGGCTTTTGAAGCTGTTGTAGATGGAGAAAAAGTAAGCAGGGCTTGGAATAAAGAATTTTATAGGCTGAAGCAAAAAATATATTTTGAAATAAATGTGAGGAGAGAGGTGCCAAATCAGCTGAAAAATGTTAATTGGAGCAATAATGATTATAATCCTGCTATACCAGAAAATCAAGTAAAAAAAAGGTCACTTAAAAGATCGCCGTCAGGAATTCTGCTAGAGCAGGCAGCTTCTATGAAAAGACCACAGCCAGAAAGTGAAGACGCCAAAAGACATATTTTATTCAGATACCAAACACCTCTGAGGGTCAAGACAGTACAGCTGACAGGATCATTTGATAGGTGGCAAATTAGACATCCAATGCTTTATGATCACGCCAAAGGGTTCTGGCATATTACTCTGCAAATTCCAAAAGGAAGCTACTTCTATAAGTTTGTGGTTGATGGGAATATTTGGGTGCATTCATTTGATCATCCGGCAATTAAAGATGAGCAAGGAAATATTAACAATCTTTTAGAAGTTTCTTAATTTTCTTATGAGAATTAAATAATTTTTAAATTATTATTAAATTTCTTATTAAATTTCTATAAAAAATTAGCTTTTGAGTTAGGAACTAATTTAAATAAGAGCATTCTTATAATGATTTAGATTAATAATCTACTTGATAAGACCACGGGTGATGTATTTCTCCATATTGTATTGACAAAATATGATCTAAAAGTCGCTTTGTGAGTAATCCACTGTTTCCAAGTTTCATTGGAATATCATAGTCTTTTCCTTTAAAATGAATTTTCTTGACTGGGCACACTATACAGGCTGTCCCAGCTCCAAAAGCTTCAATAACCCTTCCTTGATCAACTGCTTCTACAAGCTCGTGAATTGAAAAAGTCCTTTCTGACACCTTAAACTCGCCCCATTCCTTTGTAAGTGTCAAAATCGAGTCTCTCGTGACGCCCTCTAATATAGTTGAGTCCAAAGGAGCCGTTATAAGCTCAGTTTCGCCTTCTTTAGTTTTCCACAGCACAAAGAAATTCATAGTCCCGACCTCAGTGACGTTTCCATTTACAAGCCAAAGCAGCTGCTGGTAGCCAAGTTTGGTGATTTCGTCAGTATAAGCGATCCCTGGTCCATAATTTCCTCCAACTTTTTTGTCACCGACTCCACCTGGCCAAGCTCTGACACGGGCTTCATCACAATATAAAGCGACTGGCTTAAAGCCTGTAGGGAAATAAGGGCCTACCAAGGCGTTTACTATGAAAAGTTTGGCTTTTGCTGGCTTTGTGACACCAAGCTGCTGGTGAGTTCCAATCATGGTCGGACGAATGTACATTGAGTATCCCTTTTTGTTTGGGACCCATTTTCTTTCGATATCTACAAACTTGCGCAAGCATTGGAGGAATTCTTCACCGTCGAAATCAGGGAGAGCTAAGGCAGCTGCGCTTTTTTTGAGGCGCCTTACGTTCATTTCAGGTCTGAATAGGAGGACTTTGTCGTGGGCTGTTTTATAAGCTTTCATGCCTTCGAAACATTCGGTGCCGTAGTGGAAACAGGAGCTGGTAGGGTCTAAAACTAATGGCTGATAAGGAGCAATTTGAGGTGTGTGCCAGCCTTTTTTAGCATCCCAATCAACCCAAAATAAATGGTCTGTTGTTTTTTTTCCAAAGATAAGTGTCTCGTCCAGAACTGGCATTGTTTTTGGATTATTTGTGTGGTCGATGACTATTTCTGAAGCTCTAAATGTTGAGTTAAGCCTTCTTCCACAGGTGTTACTTAATTTAGAATATACCCTGGACCACATATTTATATTAATAAAACTAATGAATTAAATTAGTTAGTAAATATTTTGAATTTAAAATCAAAGAAATTTTTTGTACCTTTTTACTTGTTTTTTAAATTTAAAATAATGTAAATAAGGTATTTTTACTTCTATTTTCGTGAAATTAAATTTAGCGTATATTTTATTGAGATTCTTTCTTGGAACAATTTCATCGTTTGCATTTGCTTTGCAACAATCTTTATTTTTGAAAGTATTTAATGAGGAAATGCAATAGAAAATTCCTTACTCCCCCCCCCCCCTCCGTGAGCGAACAAAACCATTAGAAAAATCGCCATTTTTTGACCAAAAACCCACCCTCCGTGAGTGAACAAAAATTTTTTTAATAGAAAAAATTTTAATGGAAAAAAATTTTGATATATAAGTGATAATTAGTATAATGAAATCTAGAGCTAATTCTGTTTAATTTTAAAAAAATTGCGTTTTAAAACATAAATTTTGCAAAAATTAAATTAATATTTGCTTCCCAATTTTTGCAAATTAGGATTTTTTTAAATTTCGAAAAAAATATTTTTTTTATAAAATTTATATATAAATTTTTTTTAAAAAAAAAAATTAACCCCCCTCCGTGAGCGAACAAAATTTTTTTGTTCGCTCACGGAGGGGGGGGGGGAGTTAGCGCGTAAAAAAATATAATCAAATTTAATTTTAAATTTCTGATTATTTTTATTGAACTTTTTTGAATAAAATTTAAAGACCTTTTAATAATAAAGTGGGCCACTTCAGAAAACTGTTAGAAATTTATAAAATTATTAAAATTAGAGTATTTATTGATGGACTATTTTCAGCTTTCTTCAACGAGTCTGTTCATTTCGCTTCTTTCTTTTCTTTCTTCTTTTAGCCTTACTATTTAAAAGATGGAGAGTGATGAATCGCCAGGGTGACTGGTCAGTTGATTCCAGCTCTCCGGTAAGTGGATTCCATTCTTTTAGGGTTTTTGCCTGATCAAAGCTCCACGAGGCTTTTTTCCTAACCCAAGACGATATACTGAGATCGTAATGTCCAGCTCATACTCCTGTAAAAAATGTATGTCTGTATCAGGTTTATAGCCTGAAAGCGACACTAAGACACTTTACCCATGCTTTGAGCACTAAAAAGGGTTGATGAATCATGCCGCAAGGACCAGACCAAGTCATAAGCATCATGTGAGAGTCTCCGAGAGATTTGTAAGGAAAAGGGAGCGATGTGACGCCAGGTGGAGGGGGCCATTTGAGTCTGCGTTGGGGACAGCAAGAGTCTGAAAAAAAAAAGACTAGCTAGAATTAATCTAATCTTTTAGCCTTTTTCCCTTTAATAGCAGTCTTTTTTCTAACCTTTCCACAATTTTTGCCTCTTTTCTGGCTTCGCTGTGCAATTGGTTAAACCTTTCGTATTCCTCTTCATGAAGCTCCATAAATCGACTGTCAGGAACATTGACGTCCTTTATAGCTTTTCTTTTAGCTATTTCAGTTCTCTCAATATTATTCTTGACTGGTAAACTCTGCATACAATTATTATAGCCATTTTCCATTTTTCATATAAATTTAAAATAATAATTCCTATTACCCTAAAGCATTTATCCTAACATATAATATCCAATTTGTGCTTTATTGATAAAGGTACCTCCATAAGTCCAGATTTCCACAAAGTTTTTTCAGCGCCATCAGAAAATCTTGAGTTATCAGACCTATATTTTTCTGGAATCTCATATAAGGCTTCTTCAGAAAACTCGTCATTTCCTGCCTTTCTCCATTCATTTTGCTCACTTGGCTTTAATTTGCCATTAATATACTTTTCCATATGCTTTTCCCTCAAAGCTTCAAGTTCATTGTTTGGCTTCACAAAAATTTTCCTCATAAAATTCTCATGCTCGCTAGCTTTTTCATTATTTTCTTCAATTTCTGTAAATGATATTCCCCTATGTCTTTTAACAGGAATTTTTGTTACGATTTTTACCTCATCTTTCTCCTCTTGCCCCACAATGATTTTCCCAGCTTTCTTTTCTGATTTTTTAAACATAATTTATATTTAAAAAATATTAAATTATTTTATGATTTTCATATTTAACTTCTAGATTAGCTTAATAGAAGTATGAAACTCTTCTAGGATTTTCCTTTTCGTCTTCTGCTTCTACCTCTTCAAGGGGCTTAACATAATGTGCAGATCCTCTTGAAGCTCTTTCTTCTTTCATAACTTCATCAAAGGTATCAGCAAGATCTTGTTGCTCTAAAGTCTCATATGGTTTAAGTCCAAGTCTTTCCTTTTTGGCCTTCGTCAAGGTTTCTAATTTTTTGAGAATTTCTTCAGCCCTTTGTTTTTCTTCTTCACTTTTTTCTCCTTGAGTCTCATGGATATACTTATTGACCATTTCATAGAGGTCTTGTTGTAAAGGATGCTGGTTATAAGTCATATACCATTTTTTATTTTTTTTGAAAATTGTTATACAGATTTTACTGTTTATTTTTTTTTAAATAGGAAACAAAAAGGTATAAGCTCCCAATGGCGCTCGCCTTTATGAACTAGCATATCCCAGCCTCCATATCTTTGGGTAAACATTTCTTCTGGGACTCTTTGGTACATTGCACGGATTGATAAGGTGAAAACGTTCTGGATGAGCTCGTTTCCTTGGAAGAACTGGTTGGATGCACGCTTTAAGGTTCTATAGACATGCAAATATCTGAATGGGAAGTATGAGTCATTCTTGCGTGTAATAAATAAAGTCTGCTCCTTTGGTGGCTCAATTTTCTTGATGAAGTTGTGGAAGTTTCGGTCATAGTAGCCATTTCCTACTGCATAATCCCAGAAGCCTTTGTGGCGTATTGTATAAACCATTTTATTGATGGAGAACTAGGGAATTTAATTTGGTTCTTGGAAAAGATTTTTGGGAATTTTATTTGTGACTTGGAAATTATAGCTAATTATTAGGAAAAACAAGCTGAGTTTTCACCTCAATGATTAGAAGGTAGAGAGAAAAATAAGGCTTAATGCGATTAGTAAATACATTATACTATTATTCAAAGATTTATTTAGTTATTTGAGAAAATTGCTAATCGAAATATTATATTTTTGAATTTATTAACTCCTTGCCTCCTTTGGAGAACAAATTCATTAACTTAATTTTGGGTGAACCCATCCGCAAACGAATAAAAATTTTTTATGAAAAAAACTATTTTGATATATATAATTATAATCATTATGATGAAATATCTAACTATTTCTGTTTAATTTTAAACAGCTTGCATTTTAAAAATAAAACTTTACAAACCAAATTAATATTTGCTTTAAAATTATTTCGGTTTAGGATTTTGTTAAATTTCGAAAAAAAATTAACCCCTCATGATGAGTGAATCAAATATTTTTGCTCTCATTCGCGAGAGTAAAAATTTATATTTTCTCAGTAACAGTTTTTAACTAATAGAAATTTTGCTGAAAATTTGTCTTAAGCTCCACAGTTAAACCATATAGCTTAATTTGTCAATTAAAAATCTTAAAAGCTCCTCAATAAAAATCTTTTTATTTTTGCTAACCGATAAAACAGAATTCTATTAAATTATACTGAATTTATGGAAAAAAGTGACAAAGAACATTTGATTAGGGAAGAATCCAAAAGCCCAGATTTATGCATTAATCCTTTGGAAAAGCCTCCAAAGTGCCTATCTGTTTCTGTACATTTTATTTAGATAATCCGTACTTCTATAGAACAATCAGCTCCCCAAGTCTTCAAAGTTTACTCAACAGGAGTCCTCAATTCTCAAAGACTGCCACAAGACCGTACAATAAGAATAGGCCGCCAACAAGTGACTGAGGACGGCAAACGACCTAACGACATAACCCTTCCTGCAACTGACCGTGCTATAAGCCGAACCCACTGTATGATAGATTGCAATGATTTTTTTAATAAAGAAATCCCCGACACCTGAATCGCTTTCCTTATGGGCTACCACCCTCGTTTAGGAAAAAAATCAATACTGCAGTTCCTTCCTCAAGATCTTTTTAGGTGCATTTTGATGTTTATAAAAGAGGTTAGCTTAATTTAATTAGGATTTAGAAGGGCCCTTTGCAGATCCAAAAGCCATATTTTGCCTTCATAAGTTTGCCAGTTCGAGTACGACGTCTTAATGCGTTGCTACTTATAGATGAGGGCTTGCACTTACTACCCGTGTGCCAGAGAAGTTGGGTCACCGTACTTCATGCTGGCGGGGTTCAGTTCCAGAATTTGAACAATCGAATTTTCTGGTCACCTGTCGACCAAAATGGAACTTTTGGCCTAGGATGCAACGCCTGGTATAGCTCTGGAAACGTTCCAGATCAACATGAAGAAACCTCACTGGTGCTGTCAGAATATCCCTTTCCAACTTTAGTGAATCATTTCCCATGGGATAAAACCTTGACCTGGATGTAAGAATGCGATCAGCTAAACTTGACACTGCGCTCCACCAACACAAGTAAAATATGGCCGGATATACATTATCGAACACCATCCTCCCTTCCACAAACCCCTGGCTAAAAGGCTTCAGATGTTAAAAGGGCGAATTGGCACAGCACTCATTTTTAATAAATCTCTTTATAAAAGAGCAAAAATCTCCTTATTTGATTGACTTAGGGAGCATGTGTGGGACATATATAAGAGTTTCTAATGAAGAGCCTATTAATTTAGAGCCTGGACAGAATTTTTTGATCGGGAGCGATATTATAATAGAAATTGATAGAGTTGTAAGCGAGCCTGTGCCGCTTTCGGTTAATTCTGAACAAACTTTGGAGGAATATCAAAATATTCCTTATAAGCTGAATTATTTCGAAAAAAAATTAAAATTGTGTTTATTATAAAATTGATAGTAAAATGCATACTTTTAATGACACTGATATTGTGCTTGATGATATAGGACCTTATATTGCTATTAAAGTCAGCAGAAACCCAAATGACAACGAAGAAACAATGAGCCCGTCGACCTGAAAATTTGCAGCTGAAGAGAAATATAAAGTTTTTACTATTGGGAGGTCACAAATCTGTGATATTCAGCTGCCAGAAAACACGATTTCAAGAACACAATGTAGAATTGTATATGATGAAGGGAAATGACAGTTATTTGATGGGCTAGAAAGCAAGCCAACGGTAAATGGGACCTGATTTTCAGTCTTCAGGAAGATAAGAAATGGAAGAGACCACTCAGCGCCATGTAAATTGAGTAATGGAAGCCAAATAAAAGTGTCTGACACTGTTCTTCAGGTTGATTGGGAAGCTTATACTAATAAATAAATATTTATAAAAAATTTTTATGAGATATAAATAAAAAAATTAGTCATAAAAAGCAAAATTTTTAATTAAATTAAAACCAATATTTTGAGAAAAATTCACCTGACTATTTTTTATCATTTTATTTTATGAGTCGTAGGACAAATTCCAAAGACAACGAATTAGAATCTCTAAGGATTGAAAAGGAAAATCTACTTCGTAAGAACCAATTCTATATATCCCAAGTCAGCCAAATGGAAGTAAAGCTCAGTGAAATGATGGCTCTTTATCAAGCCAAAGATAGCGAGACTGAATATTACAAAGAACAGTTCAAGATCGTGGAATCTGAGCTCAAAAAATGTTCTCACCCAAACTTTAAGTCACTAGAAGAGCTTGAAGCTCAAGTTTCATTCCTTAAAGAAGAAAATTCAAGGCTTAAACAACAGCCAACAAATTTTGAAGATTTCACAGATCTTAAGATCCAATTCGACCATGCATTAAGAGGACTCTTTTAATTTAAAAAAAAAATTAAATTAAATAAAAAAATAAATTATTGGTAAAAAATGCATTAAGAATGAAACAAATTTTTGAAGAAAAATACAGAGAAGCCAGATCTCAGCTTATAAGAGCTGAAATGAAAAAAAGTGAAGAAGGCAGCATCTTTGATTCTTTTCTTGACGAAAGCTCAGATAAAACTAAATTGCAGGATTTAGAAAAGAAAGAAAAATTGCAAAAATTAGAAGCAGAAAATAAGTTTCTCTATGAGGATAATCAAAATTTAAGGTGAAAAATAAAAGAAGGTGAAGAAAAAATTGGAAAATTAAATAAAGAGCTGGAAAATGCTTTAAATGAGCTGAGAGAGTTAAAAACTTTGAAAAATGAGGATAGTGATGAAATTATTTTTAAAAAAAAACCAAAGTGCATTGTAGAAAACGGATATGAGTCTGATGAATTATGGGCGGGGGCTGATTTTTCTAACTCTAAAAATCAAAAAATTGAAAAAGTCCATGAAGAAGAAGATTCTACCACTCCTTATAGGCCGTTTGCATCAATAGCTGACAGAATTATGAAATCATCTAAAGACTCTGATTTAATAGAAGCAGAAAAAATAAAAGAGAAAACTTATGGAAAACCGCCAAAAAAGAATTTAGAGCCTATCAAAACAGAAACTTATTATCATGATATAAAGCCTTTTATTCCCTCTTCAGATAGGGTTGCTAAAACTGGCTCAATATTGAAATCATCAAGTATGCAAAATTTTGATACCGAGAAATCTTATATTCCCTGTAATTTAAATCATAAAAATTCACACTAAATATTAATAGCCTACAAAAAAATTTTTAAATTTCCCCAAAATTTATCTTTGCACAGTATATAAAAAATTCATCCAGACAAATTGATTCTGAAAACGTAAGTTTTGAGAAAAAATCGCCAGATTTTGTATTTGGGAATGAAAATATTTCACAAATTTTGAAAAGCCAAAGTATATTAGATAATAAAGCAGGATTTAATTTAAGCTTTAATGAAGCCAGTTCAAGAGGAGAAAGCTTTGCTGATGAGTTTCCAGATGAAGATGAGTTATTGTAACTTAAGCAATTAATAGCAAATAAATAAATAATAAAAATCATAAAATATAAAGAGAATTCTTGGATAAGATGCAGATTGACAACATGGCCGAGTGGTTAAGGCGTCAGACTCGAAATCTGTTGGGTTCTCCCGCGCAGGTTCGAATCCTGCTGTTGTCGTTTTTTGCCTATTATTAGATTGTTGAAATTTTATATAATTTACAAATAATTATTATATTCAAGCTCAAAAGGCAAAAAATAATTTTTATTTATTATCAAAAATTTCAAAACTAATAAATTTATTGAATAATCTAAAAATCAAATATTTTTAAATTCAAAATGAAATTTGTATATCATTAAGTCTTAAAATGGATTTAAAGTCTATTTCTATTAAATTCTGCATTTATAGCATCTCACGCTTTTAACCTCCTATTGTCCCGATGTCTTCCTAGACAATCTAGGGGTAGGCTTCACTATTTATGCTAATGAAACCAACCCTCAAAGTGGCTAATCATCAAGATAGTGTAGATTTGTCACTTTGAGAGTTGGTTTCGCCAGCATAAGCTGTTGAAATCAATCCCCAGATCGTCCCGTGAGAGGTCGGGACAAGAGGAGGCTAAAAGCGTGATGGCGCTACATTAGATTTATAACCGATAAATGGCCGAATTCAAAATATAAGCTCATTATTACAAAAAACATAATCAAGCTTCAAATTAATCAAGCTTATTAAAGCATCCAGGTATTTTACATTCAAATTAAGCATAATAAGCAAATAGCTAAATCGAGTAAGAATCAATGAAAACTTATAATTTTTGGAGTATTTCCCTACAATATTACACTGTTTTTTACTTATTTCTTATATGAATAGATATAGCCTTATTTTACAACAAAAATAGTCACTTAATTATTATAAATTTTCAAATTGAAAAATTAAATGAATTTCATATACATAAAGCTACTTCATTATCCGATACTTATCTCATCACTCAATCCTTATTAATAATTATTGCTAAGGATCTGAATTGTGTTTATAAGAAATTTGAGCCTAAATCAAAAATTTTAAGATCACAAAATAATTTATATGCTGCAATTCCTGAAGAAAATCTATATGATAGATATTGAAGAATTCGAAAAATTAAGAAATTTCTAAGCCGTAAAAGCAGATTCAAAAAGAAAATTTTAATTAATAATTATTAGTTAATTGAGCATGAATTTATTCCAATTACAATTAAACAGAGGTATTATGGATTAGTTACTAAATATGTTCAGAGTAATCAAAAGAGCATTTTTTAAATTTGCACAACAAGATATTACTAGCCAAGAGCGAAAACTCAGCAACATTACTATTTTTGGGATTTTTAGTGCAGCTGTGCTATCATATCCTATTTATACTTATTTAAAAGACTCTCCAGCAGTAAAAATCGAAAGAAATAAAGTACTTCAAGAAATTTTAACACAGCGTAAACAATTTTCTGGGGTAAAACGTACCAGAGATGTGGAAGAAATTTTTATTAAACTTAAAGAAAATATTGTTGTGATCTGTGGACCTCCCTTAAGTGGAAAAACTTCAATTATAAGCGATATCCAAAGCCGTGATTTCTGAAAAAATACCTTAAGGATAGATGTCAAGGATAACCTGGAAGAAACATTAAACCAATACCCATGAAACCAAAAACTCAGTAAATTTTATATAGGTGAAAACAATTATAAATTCTTTTTTGACAGCATTTATGCCACATTATATTCAGTTGACCCAGAAAAAACTCTTTTAATAATAGACGGGTTTGACAAATTCCAGCCTGTAATGAGAATAGCGGTCTTAAAATTTTTACAAAGAATACTAAATAAAGCACACATATTAATTTCGATCGAAAACATTGACACTTCTAACATACTAAAACAACGTAATTTCAATTTAGTGAAAAATATCGAATTTCATGAGCTTTCGCCTATGGACAAAGAAGATTTTTTAGCAAGCCTAGCAAGTCATCCGAATTTTGATAGAAATCAATTAAGCAGACTATATGAAGAAATAGGCTCAAGCTTTGACTTTGCATATGATATGATGAATAAAAATGAAAAAGCTGAGGATTACCTTAAAAACGCAAAAAAAATCATTGAAGATAATATAAATCATATTTTAGCAAAAAAGGCAGAGCTCGCTACAGGAATTTTTGCAGCTTTAATGACTGTTAAACCTGCAAACCCTTTAGGCGATATTTATTCTAATACAGAAATCGCTAAGGAGCTTATCAGCTGTGGCATAATGCAGCCTCATTTTCATGGCTGTGCAAGATTCAGAAACAAATTTGTGATTAAAACAATAGAAGAGTTACTTACTAAATAAACATTAATTAAGCCCTCTATATAAGCTATTTCCTGAATCTTCTGAATTCTCTGTTAACAACCCTTTTGCAGCTCTTTTTGCTGTAATTCTTAGCCTTAATAAATAAAGCCCAAATGCTACTATAAAAATGCTTCCAAGGGAATATCCAAGAATTTGGATTATTTTCATCACTAAAAAGCCAGTTTTTAAAGCCCCAAATTGTTTATCAACAGTGCTTTGGTCGAATTCTTCAGTTCTTACTAGGAAAAATAGAGGGAGATAGGTGCGGTATCCAGTGTTGTCCATGCTCATTTTTCCAAGATTTGGGTACAAAGCGTCAGGTTTGAGCTCTGAGCTGAACATAAGCTGCTCAGTGACATAAAAAACGCTGCCTGTATAAGGTTCTAGATTTATATTGTATAAGATTAAGTTTGACATAGGAAAAATGATAGCAGGAGCAAATTTACTTAAAATTGAAATATATATGATAAATTTTAAAAAAAATTATTTTAATGAATTTTGGTATAAATATGATTCATATTCTTTTGGATAATTTAATTCCGGCCTTGTATACTGAACAAGATTATTAAGTACTGGGTCAGCTCCAAGGAAATAAGGCTTGCTTCCAAATATTGGCCCTCCCATCACACTTGATATATTAAAAAGTCCTTCAGGCCCGAATTGATATAGAACATTAGCTTAATTATTTTCACACTTCAGAATTTTCCAGGTAAAAAAATAATTTTTTTTTCTTTCATGCCAAAATTAATAAATAATTTCATTTTAACCATAAAATCTTGCCTGTGATGGCATCTGTGTAGCATTTTTCAAATTATTCGGGCTAATTCTGTACTTCAAACAATCAAAGCCTCTATAATCACTTTTCCCTACATATTCTCCTTCCAATACTAGCGAGGCCTGATACAAATAAAATTTTATTTCAGAATCCTCAGTGAGCCAAGGCTGGAAATTCCATGAATCACTGCCGCTTATCGGCACTAACTCAGCCCAAGGATTAATATTAGCCCAGTCTATTACAGATCCCCATGGACTTTCTCCAAAATAATAAGGTTGAAGAAGGCTTATATAATTCACACCGTTATATAAGCGGTAAAATCTTACCTCGTCTAGATCTTTGGCACCTGTATTTAGGGCATGTCTGAATTGTTTAGGAATATATTCATACATTTCTCGGGTTTGATTTTGGCCGAGCTGAATTTGGGTTGGGTTAATTGCAGGCATTCCTCCTAGCAAAGGGTTCGTTTGTTGGATTTTGGCAAGAAAAGGATCATAATCAGTCCATAGTAGCTGCTCAACTGTTTTTTCTCTGAACATGCCGCCAAATACAAATTTGTCTATTGCAAATCTGACATAATTTATTAAATCTAATGGATTTTCCATCATATAGTCTTCAGACATTTGACTGTAATTTCCTTGGAAATCTATTCTATATATAAATAATAAAAAATTATTTAATTTTAGTTATAATTGATTTTTTTAAAAAATAAAAAATTATTAATAAATTATTCGTCCTTAATTCAATAAAATTTTATAAAATAAAAAAATTCTGAAGAGGAGAGCTTCCAAGAAGCCTGTCAAAGGTTAAAGCATTATTAATTTGTTCATCTGTAAGCCCTTCTTGACTTATATTAAAATTTTTTAAATAGGCATAATACTCAGGAGGAGCTGGCATTAGCGTTTGGAATTTTTTCGATAAATAATAAATTGACGTCGTATTCTCAATTCCAAAAATTTTGAAAATTTCTGGTAAATTTTCAGTGACATAAGCTCTTCCCCATTGTTTGGCAGCTAAATCCCAGTCAAAACACCTCTGGCCAGCGTTCATGCAGCCATAATGAGCTTTCAGCTCATTATCAAATAAAGAAAAATAGTTAGTCAATGGGGAGTTTACAAATAAAGTTTCCATATCTTCGTCAGATAGTCTTGTGAGGTTTTGGAATTCTAAACCATAATCTGAATAAATTCCATTTCAATAGGTTAAAATCCAAGGAATCATTGTTTCTGTGTCATTTCCCCATTTTAGGTCTGGGATATTGCAGATATAGCCTGAGTTTGGAAGACTTTCTTCAACTATTCCTTCACATGTCTGATTAAGCTGGAATTCTAACCGTAAATAGTTATAAATTGAAGATATTGTGATCGGTAAAGCATCTGCGAGGCTCATTCAGATTTGATATACCTAAATATCATTCTTAAATTTATATTTTTTTTTTAAAAAAAAATGTATTTTATTATATAGCGCTTTCCCGAGGATGGCGCGGAATGGCGCCATCCTCGGGAAAGTCAACTAAGCATCCACACGGGAACTGGGAGTTCCACGTGTGGATGCCATTTTGACATGTGGAAGTTTTGGATCCCACATGTCAAAAATGGCATCCACACGTGGAACTCCCAGTTCCCGTGTGGATGCCTTCCTGGCTTTCCCGAGGATGGCGCCATTCGCGCCATCCTCGGGAAAGCGCTATAGTAAATTACTATAGATACCTTGACTTCCTATATTTCCTAAGCTGATTTCGCTTGCAATCCCTCTGTTGTCTTTATTATAAATATTCTGGTCAATGCATCCTTGCAGCCCAGTATAAGAAAAAAGAGCATTGATATAATCCCATAGCACCCTAGCATGGTCAGCTGACGCCAAATTAAAATCATGAGCAATTTGATTAAAATTCCCAGCTTGGCCTAGCTCCCAAAAGTGGTTCATATGCCCTACGTCTAGTAAGGTATAATTGCTCCATTTAGGCCATCCTGTGACTCTATCATAATAAAAAAGACTAAAATAGTCCTCAACTGTGAACGAAACATTAGGATATTTGCTCCCAATGCTAGTTGCGCTTATAAAATAGTTGATTTCTGGATATCCATATAAAGAGCTATTAGAGCTTACTATAGAAAGACCTTGAGAAGGTTTTCCTGCTGGCGGTTCATTGGTAACTAAAGACTGTGACCATTGAAGAGCTCCTAAATAGGCAGGGTCACATTCAGAATTCCCTTCGCAACCATAGCTATTTAGTAGAATCAATAAATTCGTATCATAAATTATCTTGAAATTTCCATTGAAAATGGAATTTATTTGTTCATCAGTCAGCCCAAAATATTGTTGAAGTACATAGAGAGACCCTGCTAGCGGGATAGGTTTCACAAACTCCCCATTTTCTGTGTTTTCTTGTAGCGCAGAGACCCAAACTTGTAGCGTTTGCCATTTTCCCATCCCAAACCTGGCATCATTGAATAAAGATTGTCCTAATTCTTCGTCAATTTTTGCTTCATCATAAATAAGGATTTTTGCTAAATTATAATTTGGGATAAATGTAGCGACTCCTTGTGAGTAGGCTGCTAATGCTAAAGCACCATTGAAGCCTAAAATTACGTTGTAAAGAACAGGAAGTACAAGAACTTGAGCAGAGCTGTGCTTCATTGTATCCCAAGCACCAAAAGAGCCAGCACTAATCTGCATGATTTTATCTGAAGGGTGGGTGTTGTTTCTTCATACACAGTGATCAGTAAGGTCTAGTCTGCAATAGTTGAAGAAATGCACCCACGATTTATCGGTCCCATCATTATCTGAATATTCTATATCAAGCCATGTGTCTAATTCTTGATAAATATACCCGTTTTTCCTCACTCCCCCGTTTAAATTGGAGCAAAATATAGGTACAATTTCCATTTTGGGTAAATTAATCCCCCTTTAAATTGAAACAAAATTCAATTTTATAATAAAAAATTTTATAGATAAAAATAATTTTTATGTAAAAAGTTTTTTGATATAAGTTAAATGTTTCTTCTTAACTAAAATTAAAAATTTAGTTATATCTTGCTCTTGTTTAAAGAAAAGAGTATAAAGAGCATCTTATTTAAATAAATTTATTATCTTTAATTGCTAAATTTTTAAAAACAAATTAATATTTTTTATTTAAATAAATTTGATATAAATCCAACGCGAATTCTTTACAAAAATTGAAAATTACTTATTTTTTGCTTTATTTTAAAGAATAGAGTATAAATAACATCTTATTTAAACAAAATTAGGACTTCGATCAATAAATTTTCTAAAAAAAATTATTTTTATCAATAAAAACAATAATTTTTTGTGTAAATAGTTTTGATGCAATTAATAGTGGCTTATTAACTAATAATAAAAATTTAGTCAAATCTTGCTTTGTTTTAAAGGATAAAGAATATTTTTTGAATTTTTTTTTTTTAAATTTTACATAAATTTTTTTTCTTATCAAAAATTTTATCTTGATATTTTTTTATAAAAAATTTTATCTTGATATTTTTTTATAAAAAAATATAGCAATTGCCCGAGGATGGCGCAAGATAGCGCCATCCTCGGGCAATTCCTATATTCTTAACCCCCCTTTAAATTGGAACAAAATTTTTTGTTCCAATTTAAAATGAGGGAGTCAGTAATTATAGGCACTGCTCCTGAATAAAGCACTTCATCAGGATTTTCAACGTTAAAAAAGTGATACTCGTGAAGCATTATGACATCTAAAGTTCCTGGAAGTTCTCCTCATAGTTTCCATTTGCTTCTGTCAGTTAATTTGACTCCTTCGTTTACTTGATCCTCTATGAGAGAATACAATATGATAGGCAAAATAGCACCACAAAGAATAAAAAATATCCCTAGGCACAGAAGAAGGCTCGCAATTATTCGCTGCTTTTTGGCCATTTTAAAGTTAACAACAAGGTGGAGAAATATTAAAAATTTTACATAAATATCTATGCTAATATACAGAAAGTTGGCGACTTTTTAAGCAAAAGTTGAAAATGGTCCTAAATTCAGATTTTTGTGGATAATTAAAATTTTGGTAAAATAATAAAAAATAGTAAACTGTTGATAGGCTTGAAGGTGATTGTAGGAATATCAGACATTTCTTTTTGTTTTGGGAAAATTGAGGGATGCATGATCTTTGGAATTAGAGAAATATAGGCCGTGGATTGGTTTTTTATTAATACTTAATAGACATATTAATTTTGGCTTTGAGGATTTCCTAAATTGTTCATCAAAAATGAAATAAATGCTTTGGCAACAATTTTACGTTTGTTTTGAAGCTAGAATTTTCTGCAAGTCTTGGGATTAATTATCTAAGCCTTCATATACCTAATCAATTATTAAATTTTTAAAATTTAAAATTATTAGCACTTAATCGACATATTATAACTTTGGCAGAAAAAGTTTCCATAACTATGCATCAAAAATGAAAAATTTTGTCTTAAGATCTCGCATTTTCTGCAAATATCATGATTAATTATCTATTTCTTAATATTCCTTATCAATTATTATATTTTTAAAATTTTAAAACAATCATATATCAAGATTTTTGAGTTTGAAATTTAATTATCATTAAAAAGTTAAATTTCTTAATTATAAAAGTAAAAATATTAAAATATTCTATCATTCTAATTTTGACGCTAAAAGGGATTGAAATCTTAATTTCATATCAAAATATGGAATTTTAATATTTCTACACACCCAAATAATTTGATGGCGTGGTTTTGTTTCACCAGTAAATTGAGCCAGATATAACAGATTTAAGTATTGCAGCATTGGCCTCCTGCTCTTAAGGACTCCGAATTTTCTTTAAAGTGTGCACTAACCTCCAGCAATGAAAGATGGAACATTAAGAGAGATTGGATTAAAGGCATAAAACTGAGCTGGGAGAGCAGAATAGGGGGAGACGTGTACATTGAAGAGGCTTACCAGATAAATGTGCAAATCCAAAGAAATGGGATTGGCTCATTAAAGCCCTGAAGGTGAATGAAAAAGAGACAATAAACTAAACTAATGCAATGAAATCTCCAATTTTATTTTTGTATTGATAAAACTCTATTTTATCATAAATAAAGCAGAGCAGAAATAAACAGTTTTCTAGTCTTAAATTGATTAATTTATATCATAATCAAATCTTCAAAATTTTTCTAAAATAAAAGCATGATTTATTACTCTATTAATTTCTAATATTGCTGAAATTATTAAATCTATATATGAGTAGTTAAAAGTTTGATACTTATATAAAAAAATTTTATAAGTAAATAAGAAAGTGTTTATATAATTTAAAATGAAACCTTACAATTTTAAAAGAATCTCTAAAATTAATAATTTTAATATAATGATATTATAGTAATAGCATAGCAAATATTAAAAATATATGGTATTTTATATTTATAATCATAGCAAATATTAAAATATATAATATTTTATATTTATAATTATCCACTCTTCTAATTTACTTTTCTTCTTTTTCTACCTTTACTTCCGATATCCTCTGTTCTTTCCGATTTTTCGATATTTAAGCCTGTCAAAATTTCTGCGGCTTGCACTTCATCATGGTTCCCTTCTGGCTTCCCTCCTTGTTTCGACTGATTTTGCTCTACAGGCGGCAAATTATTTCTGGCATTGTGGATAAAATTCATGAATCCTTGGTAAAAACTCATCATATGCATCGCAAAAAGTTCCGGAGGAGGTCCAAACGCAAAATCTTTGTTTCTCGATATATTTGGCGAAGGCTTAGAGGCAGAAAATTCTGTCGGGTCGAATTGCGGGTGGATCATCATGCTGAGCTTGCACGCGCCAGAACCAATTTCATTGATTCTTTCCTGGGCTATAAGCTCATATGATTTTATTGCTAACTCCCTCCGTAAGCTGACAAAATAATTTTATTCGCTCGCGGGTTAATTTTTATCTATAAAATTTATATATAAATTTTATAATAAATTTTTTTTTTAAAAATTTATAAAAATTATTTAATTAGTTAGATTTTCATTATACCAATACCGCTATGCATCAAAATTTTTTTTTATTAATTAAAAAATTTTCTTCGCTCACAGAGGGTGGATTTTGGGCCAAAATAGAGATTTTTCCAATATTTTTATTCGCTCACGGAGGGAGTAAGGCTCTTTGATAAGCTTGAATTGCATCATCATTCTGTTTAGATTGCTCATACAAAATTCCGACGTTTATCCAAAACTCACCTTTAACGGACGCTTGATCAGCTTTTAAAAGTATCTGCAGAGCTTCGGCATTTTTGCCTTCTTTTGCCAGTAAAATTCCATAGCTGCAGCAAGCATGGAAATCATTCTGATTATTTTTTAAAATTTTCTCAAAAAATTCTGATGAATTTTGAATGCTATTTTTTTGAAGGTGCGACATAGCTAACATATAATAAAGTTTATCTAGCACACCCCCTTGATTAAAAGCAAAATCATTAAAAAATCCTAATAATTAATAAATAAATTTTATAAAAATATAAGTGGGGAAGTAAATATTTCTGGTTTTGGTCTTCAGCATCAAGTGCTAACTCCAAGCATTGGTGAGCTTCTTCGTAATGTCCCAAAATATATAATTCCCATCCTAAGCATGCTAATGTGTACCGATTAGGCTCGATAGACACAGCATGCCTATAAGATGACAAGGACTCTCCAAAGCGCTTAAGCTGATGGTAGCAAAATCCCATACAGCAATAAGCTTGTGTTACTATACTTATAGCCTCGCTATCACATTGAATACAGTTTTTAAATAGACCAATAGCGTCTTCATATTTAAGCGCTTGCTTAGAGATAACTCCCAATTTGAGCAAAATTGTTTGTTTTTGCTCGAAATTCGGGTCACATTTTAAAGCTTCATGAAACGCCATCTCAGCATAATTATGGGAGGAGAATCTTAGGTAAAGAAGACCTAATCCATACCATAACTGAGGATTTGAGTTGCCTCTTGGGATGGTTAAGGCTCTTTGGTAGGCGAAATAGCATTTTCTGTAGTCTTGTGCTATATAGTAGCAATGCCCTAACGAAGTTCACCCCTTTTCGTAGGATGGCTTTATCTGGACAATTCGTTCATAGACTTGGCACGCCTTTGAAAAATTGCCCATGTCAGCACATTTTTCGGCTGCCTGCTCTAAAACCTCGATTTTTTGTTCCTCAGCCTGATTTGTTGTGGAAATTGCTGGTACAGTGATTTTAGTGTTCGACATAATGGTGAATTATTGGTCGCAAAAAATACAATAATTCCCATTATGGAAAACCAAAAGGTAATAGCAATGATTAGGTTAGAGGCTTAGAGTAAAAATTAAGATGCTCTATTCAACTTAGTGATATTAAATAATTATATTCTCCAATTAGATTGTTTAAAACCATGGTAAAACGCTTGCTAATGAAATCCGAAAAAGATTTCAAAATTTCCAGAAAAGGGTTTAATTTTGATTTAAAACCCATAGAAATTTGAAAAAACGAAAATGCTCGAAGAAAATCGAAAACCCATGTGAAACTTTAAATTAACTTATAGGCAATTGCCTAGAATTTCCCAATAAGGGAGTAAGGACAGAGTTTCTCTCTCCAGTTTGTCTAGCCGACTGTAGGATTATCAATTAAACCACAATAGGCTTATTGTCAAACTCTCCATTTAGTCTGACCAATTGGGTAATATTAGGGAATTCCCTATAAAAAATTTTAAATTTTTTTTTAGAATTTCTGATGAAAAATAGCGCAAATAAGAATTCTATAACAATTTTTTGGTATAGCAAACCTGGATTGTGAAAGATAGCTTTTGGCCCATTTTATTAGATAATATTCCATCCACTCCATATTAATTGTCTGATTAAGTTTAAGTTTTTTATTTTGCATGATTTATACTAGTGATTTGAATGATTATTTTACTAGAAATTTAAGGCCTCTTTAAAAGTTCTTCCCGCTCTATTTTGACATCTAAATCCGGCGAATCAGGGGTAATTTTTTCAAAGTGCCTAAAAACTGCTTCTTGAGGGACTTCAAATACATTTTTATACTCCCATACAGGACTTTTATCTTTATCTATAATAGTTGACCTCACCCCCTCGAAAAATTCCTTCCCTGCCATAAACTGTTGCGAAAGTCTATATTCCATTGCAAAACAGTCTTCTAAAGATATGCTTTTCCCCCTAAATTTTTCCTATAAAAATGGCTTAAATTCTCAATCAGAAAAATTTCAAAATTTCCCATAAATTTTTCCCTCTTTTTACTTGCTCAAAAATCACCTTTTGTGATAAAGGACTAAGCAGCTCCAAGCGTTTTAACTTTTTCTGGGCCCAATCAGTGCTATCTTCTTCTAGTTTTTTATAAATGTGCTCAACTGAATTGGCGCCGTTAAAGCATCTTTCAATGTCTTCAAGTTCTGTGAAGGGCTCTTGTGGCTTGTCACTGAAGCTTTCGACAATTTGCTGGATGTCTTCAAGTTTTGTGTTAGAATTGATGTCTCTGATTAAGGCATCTCGCAAAGCACTGATTTTGTCTTTTGAAACAAAATGAGTGGCTATTCCTGTCTGGACAAGTTGGTGGCCTGCTAATCTACTCCCAGTAACTCCTAAATAAACCCCTAAGCTTCCTTCCAGCCTTGGCAAAAAGTAGCTTCCACCGACATCAGGGAAAAATCCAATCCCACTTTCCGGCATTGCAAATACTGAGTTCTCAGTCGCTATTCTAATAGGAGCATGGATCGAAATTCCTACCCCTCCTCCCATAACAATTCCGTCATAAATGCATATTTGGATTTGGTTAAGTTTTGCTAGAGCGTAATCAACTATATACTCTCGCTTGAAGAATTCTGAAAGAATATAAGCATTTTCTTCTGATTGTTTAGCCATATACAAAGCCCTTATATCTCCACCAGCACAAAATGCTTTACCAGAGCCTAAAAATAGACATGCTTTATTTTCTGGATCTTTGTGAAAGTTGATAATGGCTTGCTCTAATAGGGATATCATCTCTAAATCAAGAGAATTTAATGCCTTTGGTTTGTAAAGTTTTACTTGAGATACAAAGCTGTGATCTGAAATAAGTAAAGGTGCTTCTTCTGCGGTCGTAAATAATCGAGTAAGGACTCTGCGCAACATTTTTATTTAGTTTATTTAGAAGCCATAAGACATAATGATAAAATGGGCAGATAAAGAAAGCAAGCTATAATAAGAAGTCGATTTATATAGTAAAAATTACGTTACAGATTATAAATAGAAATGATTTTATGATTTTTAACTGTAGAAAACCTATTGTTTTTTCTTGAAATAAATTTTTTATATTGATGGGTAATGAAAAATTAAGATTTATGAGTTTTGATAATATAAAAACTTTTTATTTATATTAATTTCTCGTAGATTCGCTTTCTGACCCAGCATTTTGCTGGCTGATATCATAGAAATATCCAGCAAAAAGTGCTTGTGATGAAGAATTTCTTAACAAGTCTGCACTTTGCTGATAAGCTTCACTTTCAGCGTCTTTCCAAGGATCATCTGTAAGATGAAGCCTTAAATCAAAATTATCGTCATTTTGACTGGGAACAAATGGTGACTCCATCCTTCTGTCAGTTAACTTTTTTCAGTCAAAATCTCTGAACCATGGATGATTTTTTACTTCTTCTGGCCCATTCAACCCTAACCTATTAACAGGCTTTCTTTGTATAAGCTAAATAGTTCTTACCCTATTTACAAAATCGGCAGCTTCTATAGACCAATCTTCGGGGATTTCATCTTGCTTTATTTGGATTTGTTTAGCTAAAATCTGCTCTCTGACTTGTTTTCGGGCTTTGCCTTGATATGGTCTTGTACCGTTCATGAGCTCATAAGCAATGATTCCTAAAGCAAAATAGTCAGCAGCCACCCCATGATTTTGACGGCACATAACCTCTGGAGCCATATAGCCTGGGGTTCCACTTGTATCTTTGGCGTTTTCTGGGTTCCAAACTCTTGCGATTCCAAAATCAGTTAATCTTACATACCCTTTTTCGTCTAAAACCAAATTTTCTGGCTTCACGTCTCTATGCAATATTCCATTGTTATGTATATCTTACAAAATTAGTTATTATTATTACTGATTTTGCGAGTACCCCATTTTATAAAAATTACAAAAAAATAAAAATTTATATAAAAAAAAATAAATATTCCAAGGCAGTTAAAATACAAGCTATAAAAAATTTGCTTTGTTCTTCAGTAAACTTTTTTTGCCGTCCTAAATGATATCTAAGATCTCCTCCAGGCATAAGGTCCATAACAAGATAAATATTTTCTTTGTCTTGAAATGCATATTGCATATTCACTATAAACATATGTTTAAGTGTCGCTAATAGCTGCCGTTCATTTAAAACTGAATTAACACTTTTTTTGGCAAGAATTCTGGCTTTTGACATTTCTTTCATAGCAAAAATTTCTCGTGTCTTTTTGAGCTCGACTTTTCAAACTTTGCCAAAGCCTCCTTTTCCGATTATTCTGGAATAAATTAATTTATTTAATGTTGAGAAATTAAAAAATGATGGAAAATAGGGAATTGTGTGGAAAGGATTTCATTAGAATTGGAAGAAAAGAGGATACATAGTGAAATTGGAAGTGAGTTTTTGAAATTGAAACTGTTGGATCTGCGTCCTCTGATTTAAAATTGCAGCTTCCCATATATTTTGAAAGAAGTTATTCGATTTTATAATTAACTGAATATGGAATTTGTGTTTAATATTAATTTTGAAGATTTATAGCATATTGGATTGGAAAAGTTTATTTAATATATTTTCTAAAGATACTTATTCTCCTCCGCTCGAGTGAACAAAAAACCTATTGTTCGCTTTACGGAGGAATTAATTTTTTTTTAAAATTATATCGTAAATTTTTTTTTTTGAAATTTAAAAAAATGCCAAATGGAAAGTAAATATTAATTTAATTTGTAAATTTTATTTTTGAAAATGATATTTGTTCTAAATTAGTTAGAAATGCCATTATATTAATTATCACTAATATATAAAAATTTTGCATAAAAATTCTTGTTCACTCACGGAGGGTGGATTTTTGAGCAAAAAATAGGGATTTTTCCAACGATTTTGTTCTCAGGGAGGGTGGGAATTAGGGTATATTATAATACTTACGTATTTTTGTAAACAATAGTATTATTTTTAATGAAGCCAAATTATAAGTAAAATAATTGAGAGTATCTCATATAAACATTCATTCTTATTTAAAAGAGTTTAAATATGAATTAATAATAATAAAGGTGAAAGGAATCTTCGTGATATGATTACAAATTTGAAAATAATGTGATAATAGAATTTTTTTCCATAAAAATCAGCGTTTATAAATTTATAATTGTGATAATATCTAAATTTAATATTGCACTTATGTTAGTTTAAGCATAAAAAGATAATAAAATATAAAAAGACCTTATTAATGTCATGACTTTCTTTAAAATCGATTGATTAAAATTCCCCAGTTGCTAATCATTTATCTACAAGACATTAAAGAGCTAAGTTTCTAAATAATTTTGTTACTTAATCTTTTTAATCCTTCAAATTTAAATATTTAATTGATTACTGATTAATTTATTCACTGAAACGTTTTGGGAGATTATGAGGCCATCTTTGAATTTTTCTAAATAAAACTTCAGGCATTTTATAACTTAGATAAAAGTAACGTTTAATAACTTATCTGATTATTTATTTTTAGCCAATATAAATTTCATGATTAAATAAGCTAAAAATTTATTAATTTGATTTTTGATCTCTTTTGGATGAGAAATTATCCTTATCTCCATTGGCTTCAGGAACTTTTTTTCTTTTGTGCTGTTGACTTGCGGCGTAAGCTAGATCTATATTACTTCGACTTTATTTGTTAAAAAACTTAAAACTTCAAGAAGCTTTGTATTTTTATCGCAAGGCAAAAATAGTCGTAAACCTTATTAAGGATTCCAGTTATTACTGGCATTATAAACACTAATATGGCAACCACTTGCTCCCTTCAAGTTTCAGAAATTTCTTTAATTTCTCAGCAGCCGAAGTCCGTAAATTGCCCGATAAAGACTCCAAGGAAGCATCCCCTCTACCCAATCCCCCGCAAAGAATCTCCATACTCCTGGGCAAAAAAGGCTGAGTACATTGAGAAAAACCTCGAAAAGGCTGAATTCTACTATAAGGCTGCGATTTCCAACGGCGAACGTGTGGAAAGCTCAGTCAAAGACCTTGCCGGCGTTTTGCACCAGCAAGGTAAGACACAAGAGGCCTGCGAGCTGTTGCTCAAATATCAGCATCTTTTCTCCAATGATGCAACAAAGTTCGAAAACCTTCTGGAAAGCTTAAAAAAGCAAGTTGTCCCGACCGGAAACTCCTTAAACAAAAATATAAAAATTTCAGGATCCAAGGTTCCGTTGGGCACAGATTTCGTTAAATCACTATTTTTGAATTTCTTGAGAATCATAATTAAATATGGCATCTCAGCGCTTCGAAGTCGGATGCCGACTTCCTTGGAGCTCATATTTAATTATATCCGGCAAGGTTTTACCATGCCAGAGATTGACAGCAATCAAGGTAAGAAATTCTGGTTGTGTTCAGAGCTTAGACCAAGTCTAATTTCAGGGATGGATTTTTCCTCATGGGGAAGGACGGTATGGAAGTTGGAAAGAGGATGTTCAGCAGTGCCCTTAGGATCATTCGGGCAACTCCCTAGCGTGAAACTGGGCGTTACGTCCCGGGCTACATTTTTTCCTTTTTGCCGAGAGTCGGCCAGATCCATTTTTGGGTTTTTTGTGCTGACAACCCCATGTTCAAGTGCAAGTAGCTCACTCATGAGCCGTCAAAGTCGGTGACGTCATCTGGAGGTGTGTGGTGTGCGGAGCAGTCGTACGGGAGGCTGCGCTTCATTCCCTACGTGTTGAGAGGTTGTGGTAGGCCCCGGAATGCCTACCACATGCCCATGGAGATGTTAAACGTGATATTAATTAAGTAAGTAAGAATTTCTCGAGAATCAAAAATATTGAAGTTAAGGAAAATTGTGCCATCCTTCATTTTTCAAGTCATTCTGCGGCAAGAAAGACTATAGAAACTTATAGATCAGAAGAAATTTTGGTCTTGGAATGGATCAATTCCAATGAAGAAGTCATTGGACCAGTGATTCTAAAGAAGCGGGCTACTGATTTCTCACTTTTCGCTGGTGAGAAAGCAGGAGCAAAGCTACTTGGGGTTGGAAAAGATTATACATATTTTCCTGAGCAGCCAGTGGAAGAAGGTGAGGATCTTATTGACGATTTGTTAAAAAAGTCAATATTGTCGTATTTCACACTAAATCAAGGTGAAACGAATGAGATTCGAGATATTTTACCAGCTGTTTGTCCTTAAATAAGCACGATTAAATTATAAATATGGAAATTTTATATAAGGATATTCTAGATAAAAATGTCAGTGTAAAGAGGAAACTAAAATAATTTTTAATATACTCTGAATAAATTCTCTATGAAAAATAATTGATTCTAAACATACATAAGCTTTTATAAGTCATATGAAAATAACTTTATATTTTTATTTATAAAAGATCTTATTCAATCAAAATCTAAGAGATACCTTGTATATTTCCTCATATTTAACTCAAAAGTTAATTACAAAATTAATCTATAGTGACATCTTTTTGACAATTTTTCACTATCATACATCCAGCTTCCTCAGTCACATCTGCAAATGATCTCAACTGACAGGCAAACCCTTCATTCGGCTTTATGATTTCTCTATGTCTTTTTACAAAACTAAAAGCCTCTTCATAGCTTACCCCCATTGATTTCATGATATACATAATTACAAAAGTGGCTGACCTGCTTACACCTTGTGCACAGTGTACGAGTACTCGAAATTTGTCACTAGACATCACATGGTCAATAAATTCGAACGCCATCTGAAAGTGTCGGCTTATGTTTTCTGTTTCTAAGTCTTCTACCCCTAATCTTAAATAAACAACTCCTCTGGACTCAAACTTATAATCAAACCCATTCGTCGCATTCAAAATGTGTGTGATTTTTAAATTCTGAAGAACAAGCGGTTCTTCTGCGTGGTGAAAATCTCCTAACTCCCCCATCCTTGATCGAACGATTCACTGTAAAAATTTTTAAAAATTGGAAAAATTAACCCCATCCTTGATCGAACGATTTTCATATCATGCAAATTTATATACTTATATATATTAGTTATCAAAAGCTTGGGAAGTGTGCCAATGAAGTTGTTTTCAGATGCTTTAAGACGACAGGAAGCTACGCAATCAACCATCTGAAGTGCTTTAGCCATCAACCTGGGCTTAAAAACTCAATAATCTAAAAAATAGAGATTCTTTAAAATTTATACAGTTTAAAGGGGTAATCAAAAAATCAAAATATTAAAAATTGGTATTTTTATAAAATTAATTCAATTTTTTGCTGTAAAAATAATTTATTAAATACTCTTAACCCTCTTATTTAAAATTATATAAAACAAATATTTTTTTTCATTTTATATATAAAATTGTTTTCTTAAAACATTTTTTTAATCCCCATCCTTAATCGAACGATAGCGAGCCGTTCGATCAAGGATGGAGGGGGAGTAAATAAAGTTTATTGGAAATAATTTCACTTGGGTACCCATGCCTTGGCATGACTGATGGGATATTCACAGCTTCACACATGAATGGGAATTTCTCAGCAAAGCTTGAAAAAGGCTCATTGAGAATGTAAACTTCTCGGCATTTGTCTTTTTTTAGTATATATCCTGTATTAATTTAAATTTAAAATCATTATTTATATAGAAAATATCTATAAATTCATTAAAATTAAGAATAATCGACTTCTCTCGAAAATACGATAGAAGGTGGGCTATATACAATAAATATCATAAATCGTCTTCTACGGTCAAAAAGGCTTGCATCTCCTATCACGTTGGCTTTCAGCTCATTTATGTTTGGTGAGTCTGAAAACCTGGACCTATATGGAATATTGATAGACCTAGCCAGATGCATGCTATTGAAGTCGCTTTGGTCCCTAACGTCTATGATTAAGTATCTATCTGAGTAGCACTGAATCATATTAAAGACGTATTGAGAGTCTATGTGCTCTTTAGCCAATAATCTTGACATTTATACTATCGGTTATGCTAATTTGAATGTAAAATGCATAGAAGTCGCTGCTGGTAAAAAATATGGGATTGGCAATTTACGGATGTTCAGATAAAAAAAATTATTTAAATAATTTTCTAGGGACAAGAGATTAAATAAATATAAAAACTGTTTTAAAAACTCAAATGTTTTGCTTTATAGAAATAAAACGCTTCCATAATGAATAAAAAATTTGTAAATAAAATGATAAATTTAGCTTATAATTCTAAAATGGACTGATTATTTGGAAAAATTTTACTTATTTGCCATTTTGCCTTTTACTATAAAAAAAATTATTTTGTAGTAAAATTAGAGGAAACCAAAATGGAACACGCTAAAATCCTTGTAGTAGGAGCTGGAGGGATTGGCTGTGAACTTTTAAAGACACTTGTCATGGTCGGAATAGACAATATTACAGTGATTGACATCGACACAATCGATAAATCAAACTTAAACAGACAATTCTTATTCAGACCTGAACATGTAGGTCGCCCTAAAGCCGAAGTTGCAGTTTCCACGCTCAAAGAACTTCGACCAAGCTTAAATGTGACAGGAATCCAAGCTAACATTACCAATTATGGCAATGATTTTTTCCAAAATTTCGCAATAGTCCTCAATGCTTTAGATAACTTAGAAGCCCGTCGCTATGTAAATCGCCTATGCGTTTCTACCAAAATTCCTATGATTGATGCAGGAACCCAAGGAAAACTAGGCCAAGTGACTGTGCATGTTCCTCATATTACAGCGTGTTACGAATGTGAGCCCAAACCTACCCCAAAAACCTACCCAGTCTGCACCATAAGGTCAACCCCTTCTAAGCCAATCCACTGTATAGTCTGGGCTAAATATCTATATGAAGCTTTATTTGGGCTCAGAGACCCTGACAACATCCTTTCTGATTTACAAAAAAAAGCGGAAGGGTTCAGCGACCTCGGAAAAGAGCTTTTTAATTTACTTTTTAAAGAAGAACTGCCTGAAGAAGCTAAAAAAATTGAAATTTCTATAGAAAATATTGTAGGAAGCCAGATTAATGAAGACAAAATAGGGAGTTTACAAGAATATGCTGCAGGCTTTATATATGCTGTAGAAAACTTAAAATCAAGAGAGCCTAAGCCATTTGATAAAGATGACCAGCTTGCTATACAGTTTGTAGGGGCTGCCAGCAATTTGAGGGCTGCGAATTTTAAAATTGAGCAGCTTAATTTGTTTAAAACAAAAGAAATTGCAGGGAATATTATCCCAGCTGTGGCTACCACAAATGCTATGGCTGCTGGACTGCAAGTAATTGAGGCGTTGAAGATATTGAGAAATAAAAATGAGCCAAAAAATGTCTGGATTTCTGAGCATGCGAGTGACTCAAAAATTATAGTTTCAGGAAATATGCCACCGCCGATGCCAAAATGCTATACGTGCTCTGTTGGGTCTGTAAAGGTGAAACTTATATGATTTTCCTATGTTTTGACCGATATGAAGAGGGAACTCTCCAGTTGGCCTAATCCACTAGGAAGTTCCTTGCCTTTATTGAGCAAAACATAGTAAAACCCTATAATTTTAATACGTTCACTCTTGGAGATTTGGTGTCAAAAATACTTATAATCATTTTTATAATATTTTTGAGGAAAGATATAAGGATTTTCTAAAATTTATATAATTTAATATAATAGTTAATAGCAAATAATGATAACTTAACGCAAATTAGATAAAAATGAATTAAGCATGCAAAACCCTACCTTAAATCTGGAAAACGGAAGTATTTTATATGAAAGTGGTGAAGGTTTAGATGAAGAAGACGAAGAAAGATACGCGAAAAACTACAAAATGACGCTAAATGAACTAAAATTGGCTGATGGGGTTAGAGTTTCTTGTGACAATTTCAGCACTGATTTTACTATAAAATTGATAATAAGTCATGATGAAAATCAAGAATTGTATGAAATTGTAGGAGAAATCGTAGAGAATGAAGAGAATCATAAGGAAAACGGAGAAAATCAGAATGAGCTGAAGAGAAAAAGTGACAACTCTGATGAAAGGGAATGCAAAAAGCTGAAAATAGTAGAAGATATAGAAAATTAGATAGTTTACTTATGTTTGTCATATTTAACGCGTCTAAATGAGCTATTAATTTCTTTTTCTGGAGCGTAAGGATTGATTTTATATTTTTTGTCTGAAGGCTCTTCTGTGATTTCAGCTGTAAATACTGCTGGAGATAAATCTTCAATTGATGCTTCTTTTTTAATGATTTCTTTAGGGTCAACTCTTAGCATTTTTTCTTTTTGAGCTTGTGAAAAACCTTTAAAAATCCCTTGGATTTCAGTAAAGCTTTCTTTTTTCACTATATTTAACACAAATAAAATTGTCCCACCCGCCCTTCTCCCCATGCCCTCAGGTTTTTTTTTCTATGCAAAAGGGACTGGAAACTTTGTGTCCAGGGTCGTTTTTTTCTCCCTGGTCGGGACACCACTAGAGATGGCGATGCAACATTTTTTCGGTGACGTCAACAGAAAAAGGTGGTCGCAAACTGATGATGGTAGACATAGAGTCTGATCTCAGCAAGGCGGAGAGGGCTGAAATAACCCCAAAAGACCCATTCTAGCTTTAATCTAATCACTATATTTAATGGCAAATTTAATTCTTTGGCCTTACTTACAGCCAATTTAACCTCTTTTGCTAAACTTATCATAACTTCTTTGACATTATCACTGCCTTCATCCTTATAATTTTTATTAAATTTCCCTAGCATTTTTCTCCCCCATAACAACGTATTCGTCCTGGTTTCCGTCAAACGAAAAAATTTTTCTTTTTCTTTTCCAAGATTTTCGCTACATTTTGCGATTTGATTTTTCAAATTTTCTTTATTCACCTTTTTATTAGCCTGATCTGCAAGTTTAAACTCATGAATAATTTTTACTAATTCTGTATTTTTCTTTTTATAGTTATCACATATAGCTTTGCTTTCTGTGACCATGCTGGATAGCTGTGCATATGATTGTTCTCTTGTTAAAAATCTTTGCACAACTTCTTGAATATCATAAAGCCCAGTCACAGCTCTGATTTTTTGAAAAGCTTCTTCTATTGATTTAGACCTTTCTGTTTGGACTTTTAAAGTATTCCCTAAGTGTTTGTATCAGGTTTTATTCAGCAATAAAGCTTCCCTCATTTTATTGTACCTCATATCTCTATCTTCATTTGCGGCTGCTTCTGAAATTTCTTCTTGTCTATGTTTTCTATCCTCTCTTCTATCATTAGCTCCAATAGTAAATTTATAGTCCTTTTCTACTATTTCTAGCTGCATATTATGAGCTTTTTGCTCATCAGAAACATTTTGCCGCAGATTTTTATAGGCTACAATTCCTTTATACATTCCATCTCTGCTGACTAACTGTTTTCTCTTCTCATCTTTTAAATAATAATTTTTCAATTTCAACTGTTCGAGTAAGGACTGCTTTTGGAAGTCTAAATGAATTTTTGTCTGCCTCATTCTTTCTAAAATATGTAGATTTACTTGTCTATTGAAATCCTCATTAATTTGCAAGTTTTTGGTTTCCTCAGTTTTTTCTGTTAAACTCTTAATTTTTCCTTCTTGTCGAGAAATTCTGGCTAAGCAGCTTTCTTCAATTGCGTTATATTGAGAAAATTGTAAGTTTAAAGCTTCTATTCTCATTAAAATAATATTTTTATTTTATTTTTTTAGTTTATTTTAATTTTATTTTATTTCAAACAGAATAATTTTTTATCAGTTTTTTCAAAATCCTCTTTATAAGAATTCAATCTTTTTTTAAGCGCTCCAAGATGCTCACCAATTTCTCTTTTTTCACCTTCTTTTGGAGGGAATTGAGAATTTCTAACACCTGCTAAAGGGGCTATATAACTGTCTAGTTGTGAAGCATTACGAGCATGCTTTCTTGATGTGGAAAAAAATGAAAAATTTGGGGTAAAACTCCGAGTTTTTATATGCTGAAAAGTCTGGGAGACTGGATTTGCTGTAGCTGGTCTCATGGGTCGATTAATGAAAATAATTAAAAGAATAATGACAAATTTAAATCAACTCCATTTTTGAAGTAAAGAAAATGAAATAGCTATATTATTTTTATCAAAAAAATAAGAAAATTAAAATTGAAGAGAGATCTATTGAGGATTTTACTATAAATTAATTATTAATTAGAAAAATTTTTTATAATAAAGTGAAATTAGATTTAAATAAATTTTACAGAACCTAAAATTTACTGTATGGCTCTTTCTTTGAAGAAAGCAAGATATTTCCATATTCAGCCATTCCTCGTTTAAGCGCAGGTGTAGGACTATAATATCTGGTTTCAAGAGCTTTGCCGGTATACCCAGTAATAGGATCATTAATTTCAATTTTGGGAGATTGTCTTGTATATCGAGGTTGTTGGAATAAAGGATGATTTAAGTATTTTAATATAAACGGATTAGTATTTCTATCCGTAGGAATAAATTTAGATTTTGGGATCTCTTTAATTGATTTTTCAGAAACGATCTTTGCTGGTCTTGCAATCATTTTAAGCTCAAAAAGATTCGGAGTCTGGCTTAAACTATTATCAAAGCTTGAATTCTGGCTAGATTTTCCTTCAGGATTAGAAAAAAAATCGCCACGATCAAATATAGGGCTTTTAGATCTGTATTCTTTTCTAACACTTGGCAATTTTGATGCGCCAAGTACAAAATCAGGGGAATTTGTGTTTTTATTAATAAAATACCTTTTTCTCCCTACACTAAGTTCTCCTGGAAGTGCTTCTAATTGAGGATATTTTACCTTAAAAGTAAGCTCCTTAGCGTCCATTATCCCAGTTATATAATAATTTGTAGCAAAATCGGCAAATATAATTTGAATTACATTATTATTTTTTAATCTTTTTAACTGAATTTTCACTATCAGTTGACAAAACTCCTCCTAATTGGTCTCTTTTCCTTTTTCCATGACTAAACCGAGATTTTTTTTCTGCTAATCTTGCACTTCTTCTTAATTGGGAATTTTGTGATGTTCTTTCCGATCTCAAATGTTCTGGGGTGAAATTTTCTTTGTCTACGTCCATATGGTGTATACTTTTTGTATTAAAAACACTGCTAGAGTTAGAAATGTTTATTTCTTCTAACTCCCCCCCTCCGTGAGTGAACAAAAAAATTTTGTTCACTCACGGAGGGGGGTTAATTTTTTTTTCGAAAATTTAAAAAAAATCCTAATTCGCAAAAATTGGAAAGCAAATATTAATTCAATTTGCAAAAAATTTATGTTTTAAAGCGCAATTTGTTTAAAATTAAACAGAATTAGCTCTATATTTCATTATACTAATTATCATTTATATATAAAACTTTTTTCCATAAAAAATTTTTTCTATTAAAAAAATTTTTGTTCACTCACGGAGGGTGGGTTTTTTGGGCAAAAAATATCGATTTTTCTAATGGTTTTGTTCACTCACGGAGGGGGGGGGAGTAAGGACGATTGGCTTTCATTGTCTTCAGGAACCATATCAGTATCTTCGTTATTTGAAATTGGCTTTTGGAATAGCTTATGAGCTGAGCTTAGTCTTAGCTTGACTTCAGTTCATGTTGTGTCTTGGACTTCTTCTCCGCTTTCAAGGACTTTTACTCTTCGAGCTGATCGCTTGATTTGTTCGTTGATACTCATCCCTGAATAATCAGCATTTCTAAATATAGGGTCTTCACTCTGCAGTGGGGTGATATTTGCATCATTTTCTTCACTTTCTTGGCTGCTTTTGCTGGATTCTATTGCTTCTGTAGGACTTCCAGTAGGATTATAAATGATAGAGCCGGGCTCATGGCTAGGAGGGGTTGGAGGGAGATATTCTTTAAAATCTTCCAAATTTTCTTGGTTTATTGAATCTAATTTAGAACCCTCATTCACATTTATAACATCTTTTTCTGAATTTTCATATCCTGAACTTTGGCGGGCTACCAATGATAACGAATTTTTTGCTAACTCCCCCCCCATCCTTGATCGAACGACTCGCCATCGTTCGATCAAGGATGGGGGTTAAAAAAAAATGTTTTGGGTAAAAAAATTTTATATATATATATAAAATAAAAAAAATATGTTTTTTTTTATACTTTTAATTAAGAGGGTTAAGAGTATTTAATAATTATTTTTACAGCAAAAAATTGAATTAATTTCATAAGAATACCAATTTTAATATTTTGATTTTTTGGTTACCCCTTTAAACTTTATAAATTTTGATTTGTTCTTTATTGAATTTTTGATTTTTTTAAAATTTTAAAGAATCTCTATTTTATTAGATTATTGAGTTTTTAAGCCTAGGCTGATGACTAAATCACTTCGAATGGTTGATTTCGTAGCTTTCTGTCGTCTCAAAGCCTCTGAAAACAACTTCATTAGGCACATTTCCCAAGCTTTTGATAACTAATATATATAAATATATAAATTTGCATGATATGAAAATCGTTCGATCAAGGATGGGGGTTAATTTTCCCAATTTTTAGGAATTTTTACAGTCAATCGTTCGATCAAGGATGGGGGGGGGGAGTAAAGAATTTCTTGATATTTGGCTTGAGCTGTCATAAGAATTAGTGTCTTCCAGAATATCAGCTAAATTATGTTTTATGCTTGATTTTTCTTTAGGTTTTGTTTCAGACTCTTGCTCAGAATGCTGAGAATTATTCTGATTTTTATCGCTTTCGAACCGAGATTCTCCAGAATGTGAGTTGGGAGAGCTAAGCTGAGATTTTGATTTAAATTTAGGTATTGGCGTGCTTATATGACTGGATTTTTTTGATTTGGAAGCTTCTTCTTTGTTTTTTTTAATGTAGTCGATTTTGTGCTCTGAAGAGCTTCTTGATCTCTTTTTTGTGCTCATATTTTTGAAATTTAATTTAAGAAATCATGATTTTTAATTTACACCCAGCTGCTTCAGATGCCATTGCTAATTGTTATTTATTAGCAGCTGCTATCATTTTCCTTATATTTAAAATCTGTTTAATCTTTAATCATATCATTTGTCCTAAGTGAGATTTTTTAAATAGTTTCTGTCTAAGCGTCTGCGTTAAGAATTACTCTTTTAATCACTCGCAATAACGCTTACCATAAAGGCTTCAGAACTTTTGACAGCTGTGGCAGGTTACTTTGTAAGTTCATTTTATCTCCATATTTAAAATTAGTTATAGTTTAGTTTACTGTGCAAGTTGCACTTATATAATTATACAGCAATTGTAGCATTGCCGCTCACTATCACCAGCTATTGGTATTTCTACAATATGCATATCGCTAATTATCTCATTGCATTCATGTATTAATGTCTCCTGTATTTCTTTCACTAAATCTTTCTCTTCACGTTCATTTTTAGGTTTAGCGCATATTCGTCCATTAAGGATATCACGGTATATTTCTTTATTAGTTTGTAAAAGCTTGAGATCGTCTGACTTCATCATTGCATTTAGATATATAAATTCTCACGCTACACTCGTTTCATCTTCCACGTCCAGTTCGTTTGCTACTAACTCCTCGAATTTGTTACACTTGGTTATTGGTATAGCACTTAATAGATAGCATAGATCCTCGGCACCTGCTTTTATTAATGCCTCATGGATCTGCTTCAGTCGTTTTGCCATTATCACACTCACGTAGTCGGTTATGACAGCTTGGATAGTGTCGTTTAGTTTCACATTTCGTTGTTCGCGCACAGGTTATCAAAATATTTATCTAGAGCTTAATATAAAAATAGCTAATTAAGTTGTTGTGAAAGTTGCTTTTTTGACTAGAATTTAATTTAACAACGCTAAGAGTCTTGTGCTGCAACGCTAAAATAATTTTATTATTGTTTAAGCTTTTAATAATTATAACAAGCAACTTTATTTAAAAAAGTTATTGCAGTTTATTGAAATTTATTAAATTTCTAATATTTTATTTAATAGGTATTTTTTCTTTAAATAATTTTTCTAGATGCTTCTTTTTGTTTTCTCACAAAATCAATCTTAAAAGCAATCTATCTATAAAAAAAGACGCTAAAGGACCGCATATTAATTATCTTAAATAAAATATATTAGATGTTAAATATGAATAGAGGTTTAACTCCTCCAGTTATTGTAATTCATCCAGATCCAAGAGATCTTCAGAGAAATAGAAGAAGCCCCATTCTTGCACAAGAAAAGAAGCATAAGAATAACACTTTATTTTTAGAGCCATCAACCCCTGTTGAAAAAGACAGCACCTTTGATACTGAAGATAAAAAGAAAAATCAAAAGTCTGCAGCAAGCAATCGCCCATTTGTATTATTTGCATGTGGACTTTGCCGCTGTTTTAGGAATAAAAAGAATGAAAAAATAATTGAGGAAGAAACAGGACCGGGGACTAAATACCAATTTTAGTCGTGTATTATCGAATTAGAATTGATTTAAAGCTAGCAAAATTAAATAGAAAATGATAAAAACTTTATAATCAATCCAAGTTATTTATGCAGAAATTTTGAGAATTTTATATTTAATTTTTTTTACTTTTTTTTGCTTATAAATCGAAACTCTGTCTTCACCATAACAAAAATTTGCCTATGAATTATTAAGAATATGTAAAAAGATACTTCAAGTCATTTTTTATGCACAGAAATACATTGTGAAATAAAAAACCAATAATAAATTAACTTATAATTTAATGTTTTATCAAAATTAGCCAATCTTCCAATAAACGTCAGAAAATGAAATACTTCCTTCAGGTGACACTGAGCCTTTAGCCTTTGGCTTTTGTTTCCTATGAGTCGACTGAATCCTTAAAATTGGTTTTTCAGCTGGAGCTTTTAATACATCAGTCACATGAGTATTAATAGTAGAATAAAATCGAAGTTTTGACCTTTTTGATAAATTTATAAATTGAGGTCTATATAATCGAAAAACTTCTTTAAAGCTGGTTTCTCCAGCTCCATTGTTAAATTTCGTTGAAGTCTTTGGCCGTTCATGAATTTGCCTGAATTCTTGATATCGAATTGTTGGTATAGACGTATTTACCGTTTTTTCATTTTCTTTAAAATAATCGTTTGGAGTCTCAATTGAAATTATTTTCTTCCTTAAGCTTGATTTATTGGAAAATTTTTTTCTTATGGAAAACGCAGTTGATTTTTGTTTAAAATTATCAATATTTTGTTGATTTATAATTTATTTAATTAAATATTACTGATATAAAATTTATATGCATTTCTGCTTAATCAGTCTATTTTATTATAGTTCATAAAAAGATTCACTTCTCTGCCGATTTTCAATTCCAAATTTTTGACTATCATTATTTTCTTTCATTGTATTAGTGAATTTCGATAAAGATTCAGGAGTGACTGTTTTAAAAATCGAGCTTGAATTTAAGAGATCTCCTAAGCCAAATTCACTATACTCCAAAATGTGCTTTTTTCGTTGAATTCTTTTCTTCATCAATTTAAAATATTTATTATTATCTCCTATTCTATTATTTATAAATAACTATTATATTATAATTAAATAATATTTTATTAATTTTCATAACCAAAAAGAATAAAAATCTATTTAGTTTTAATGCAAAATATTTGCAGGCAAAAGACACTTACACACCCCTGGTATTTTTAAGCAGTCAAAACAAAACACATTTGAACAGTTTCTGCATTTAGAAAAATTATTGTCTCCATTCTTATCACTCCACGTTTCACAGTATGGGCATTGCCTCTTAAAAGTAGCCACAGGTACATATCCATGCTGTGAATGCAAATTTAAACACATGCAAGCCTGCTTCAATTTTTTACATTTTCCACAAATTTCATTTCGACACCCAGGACACATCACAACTGCATCATCAGACAATGCGAATCTTTCAGTACAATTCTGATTAGGGCATTTTATAATATCTCCAACTAATCCACTACTAAGCAAATTATTTAATGAATTTTCTTGATATATTTTGTATAGTTCTGGGGTTAAGCTTGCTTCTAAATCTTTTATATGAATTTCAGCTTTACAGTTTTTAGCTGGACATTTTATATCAGAAGCTTGGGCGTAAATTTGTGCAGAAATATATTCAAATAAGCAATTGGGGTGAAACATATGAGCGCAATTTTCCATAACTGAACAGTTTTCATAGCGAAGCTCATTATTGCATAAATTGCAGACTAATGAGGATTGCTCTTTGAGTTTGGGCTGGACTGGCTTGAGGGATTGATTAAATACTGGTTCTTTTTTCATGATTTCGATTAATTGTAGAGCTTCTTCTTCTAGTTGTCTTAAATGTGCTGCTTTATTGTATTTCGGCTGCGGGGGTATTGGTTCTGGCTCTATTTGCGGCTTTTGGTCTTGTAGAGAGCTTAATAGCTCTTTGGCTTCACCAATTTGTCCATCAAATATGCACGCTTGAATTTTATACTTATTTCTATAAATTTACTATACTTACTAAAGAAAAAACCCTTAATTTTATAGAAAAAAATTATTATAATTCTCCCTATCTAGCCTTATTTTTTTAATTTGCTATAAAAAAAATCATTTCATTCGGGATGAGACCATTCTTGATTTTTTGATAGAAACCTTGAAGAAACTTTAAAATCACTTTAGGAGATAGAGAAGTCTTATATCTTGCAGACCCTGCAATATATAATGCTAAAGGAGGCAGTTCAGCCGAATTTTGAAGCACAGCTTCGAACTCTTTAAATAATTCTGAATCCATACTGATAAAAAATCATAAGAATCAGATCAAATTGGTCTATCGAAAAAATGGTCTTGTGGTAACTTTTAATATGATGAATTCTAATTAATTTGGTTGAAAATTAATTAAATCGAATTAAATATACTGTTCTGAGTTAGGATGTAAAACAGATTTAATATAAAAATAATTAATTTTTGGCTTTATACAATAGGCTTATTTTTATTCAAGGCAGAAAGTCCAGCTTTTCCAAGCGTACTGGATATATTATAATGCCCGGGTCCTGGCGAAAAATTATTTAGATTTGGCTCCTTTGGAGCTTTTGGAATGCTGAATCCACCTTTACTTGAGTTCAAGCTTATGTCATACTCAAAAGGTGACGGCAAGCTTTCATCTTTATCCCATCTCAGCTTTTTATCAGTCCCAAAAACGGCAGCTGTTGTTTTTTCTAGAAATACATGATTAGGAGAATACTTTCCTGGTCCTGGCGATTCTGATCTAAAATCATATGTTCATTTTTTCCCAATAGATATTTTCTTTTTATCTATATTTTTTTCAGGGCTGTAATGGCCAGGTCCAGGTGTTATATTAGACTGTAGCCCATTTCTTGAACTTTTTCCTAAACTATACTTTGGAAGTGAATCAAAATTTTTTTATACTTTTCTATAAGAATTGCCTATATTTTTTTTTAGAAATTAAATGGCTTATTTTTTATAAAAAAAATATATTTCATATTGTCCAGGAGATGGGGTAAAACTTCTATAATATTCAGGCTCTTTTGTTGATTTTCCTAAAGACCACCCAGGACTATCAGAAAAATCTTTAGGAGAATACGCTCCAGGTCCAGGGGAATCTGAAGGTTTATAATAATAATTTTTAGCCCTTAATACCGCTTTAGGCCCTTCATTCCAGCTTGCATTTAGAGCATAAGCTCCAGGGCCTGGGGTATACGTTGAAGAGTACTCTTTTTCTCGTCTAGATGTCCCAAACCCATATTTCGGGGTTTTTCCAAATTCAGAATAACATGCATAACGGCCTGGCCCAGGTGAGTCTTTTCCTACAATATGTTCGGGTTCTTTTTTTGAGCTTCCAAATCTGTATAAAAATTACTTTGTTTTTGGTGGAGAAGGCTTAATTTCTTTAATTTCTGTATCATAATGCCCAGGCCCAGGGGAATCACTTGATTTTCTCTCTGGCTTAATCCCAAACGAAAACGCAGGCAATTTTTCTTGGATACTTGGGGAGTATTCTCCAGGCCCAGGGGACTGACTGTTTTTCTCAGTGCTGGTCCTAGCACTCAAAACAGCGACTGGGCCTTTTCCGATTGTGGTAGGGATTTCATAAGATCCAGGCCCAGGGACTTCTTTATGCTTAAGCTGGAGCTTTGGGGCTTGTGGGAAGCTATGCTTACTTGAATATTTATAAAATTCCGTCTCTATTCGGTAGTCCCCAGGCCCTGGCACTGGGTTAGGGTTATAATTATCTCTTCTCCCAGTTAAACTATATGCTGGTGCAATAGTCCCATTCATATTTACGTTTAATAAAGGCCAATTCTATATAAATTTTCATTAATTAATATTAGGTGTGTAAGTCCTGCTCCAAAATCTTGTAAAACAATCTTTACTCCCAGTCGCTAACAAATGTCCTAATGGATGCCAAGCTGTGTCCCTTATAACCCCTGCATGTGCATTTTCTATAAAACAGGCAGGTTCATCATATCCTACGATCCAAAAGCCTAAACTCCCATCAAAACCGCCTGTCACAAATAAGTCAGGCTGAAAAGGATGCCAAGCTAGACTGCTGACTTCTTTACTGTGTCTTTTAAAGACCTGCATTTCTCTCATAGTTCTTACGTCGTAAAGCTTCACCATTGTGTCCCTTGAGCCTGTTAATAAATAATTCCCATTAATGCTTCATCTGACTCTAGTTACTGCGTTGTTTCCAGCATGAACTGAGAATAGTTCGGCTGATGTTTTGGGGTCTCAGAGTTTGACTAAGCTATCTTTACTGCCAGTTGCTATTAGAGATTTATAAGGATGCCAGTCTGTGCACTTCACATCCCAGCCGTGCCCTGCGAGTTCTCTTTCTATTCTCATAGTGGCGAAGTCTCAGACTTTGCCAAGGCGGTCATCAGAGCATGATACAAATTTTGTGCCGTCTCCAGGAGAAAAGGAGAGGTCTCTAACAGCTTCTTCGTGGCCTTGTTCTTCTTTAAGAGTTTTCATGTTGTTTTTAGAGACGATGATATAGCCATTATTGTCGCCTGAGATCATGAAATGGTAATTTTTAGTTCATTTCATTGCTCGAACTCCATATCTGTGGACTTGGATCAAGCTTTCATACTTAAAATTGATCCCGCTTCACAATAAAAACTCCCCTGAGTCACAGCCTATAATGGCACGCTTTCCATGATTTGTCCATTGAACTGAAAAGACTGGGGATGGCTTTTTATTCTTAAATGAGCATACTAAATTTCGGCAAATTGAAAGCTGAGGAGAGTCTTCTGCAAATGTAGGCAGCTGGCGGTGGAAATGGTTTATGTAAGGTCGGCAGTGTAAATAGTAAACAAGACTAGGCTGAGGCTCAATTATGCGCCTTTCTGCTTTTTTGTCATCGTCTCCCATTTCTTATTATAAACAAATTATATTATTTTTTTGGGTTTTTTCTTGGGACTTGTCGGCTTTATTAGTTTTATTAGACCGTGCTTTTCTTTTTTGGGTTTTTTTCCGTAGTCTTCGGCTTTGGATTTGGATTTTTTTGGGGAATTTTCAGGTTTTATGCGAAGCGGAGGGATGTCTTCTTTCGATTTTCGTAAAGTATCTTCGAATTTTCGTGGAGAGTTATCTGGATTGGATTAAACAATGTGATTTATAGTCCCCAATTTCCTGAATACCTGTATTCACAACGTAAGCCGTTAGAGAGCCCCTCAAGGTAAATTGAGCCTGGGCTGAAACCCCCATTTCTAAGAAGAGGCATTTTTCTCCATGGTCCGAGTCATACGGACTATGCGGGAACCTCCATTTCCAACTTATACACCAAGATAGCCCAATCCTTTTTAGCTCAGGCCAGATTGACTCTTTATTTTTTGCGATCCTTTGCTTGAGAGGCTTGTACCTGAGAATCTTCATCGAACCCAGCTCCAAAGAAAAGATGCTTATACCATTAGGGCAAAGCCGCCAATTAGCCTAGGCATGCAAGTCACCTGTCTCTATCAGTCACCCATCCTGGGCCTGGGCGCTACTGGTAAAAAAGATCCAAAAAATTGCAGCTCGAGTCAGGTTACTGGCTAGTGGCACCTGACCTCTCTCGACTAGGGACTAACCCAACTTCTTGGGCATTCTTTACACCAAAAAACTACATCCTAATATATATAAGGATACCTGCCACAGGTGGACAGTTGCTCGTCTCAGGCCATTTTATGCATATGCGGAGAATTATCTAAATTTAATTTTTTGGGTGAATTTTCGATATTTATTTTTCTCGGTGAGCTCTCAAATGGCTTATTATCATCAAAGTTAATTTTTCTTGGCGAAGAGTCCTGGTTATGTCTTCTTGGAGAATTATCATTGCTAGTTTTCCCATCAAATTCAGTGTTTTCTCTTTTTAAAGTCCTTAAAGGAATAACATTTCGTTTTTTTCTTTTTCTTTCTAATCTTTTCGCTATACTTTGCCTAAGCTTATAAGACCTTCAATTTCTTTGTATAATTATCGTATTTTTTTCTAAAATTTTATTTTTGAAATCTTCCATATATTTAAAAGCTAAAGCAAGATTTTTCTGATGTTTATATAGTAGATAGCTTTGTCTTTGGAAGTACCCTCTTATATATTTCTGAATTATTGTAGCTGCTTTAATTCTCTTTTCCAGCAATTTTCTTGGCAAAACAGCTTTACGATAATAATCCAGCCAGCAATTTTGTATTTTTCTTGCTGCTGAATTTATTTTTATTTTTTCTATTTGAATTTTATTTTTGATGAAATGCTGATGCCACATCCGTTGGAATTTTACAATCCCAAGGAAAGATTTTTTTTCTTTATAAAAATCTGATGCTTTTTGTATCATTTCTTCATCTTCTAGCCTATAAATGTCCTTATCAAAGGAATACCCATAGACTTTTTGCAATTGTAAAGACAAACGTTCTTTTCTTTCTTTTTTTTTGATTTTTTCTTCAAGCTCTTGCTTTTTATTTGATTGGAATGTGTATTGTTTTATTAAGGCGTCTTTTGCTTCTAGATGGTGCCTTAGTTTTATGTCGATTTCGTCAGATATTTCACTGTAATGCTGGGAATGGTTGCTGTTTCGGCTTCTGATTGTGATTTGGTTTGAGGAATTTCTTTGGCTTAGAGCCCGGATTCTGGGTAGTTTAGGAATTGGGGTCTTGGAAAATGATTTTTCAAAAGAGCTCGATATTCCTTCATTATAAGAATTTCTGATAATTATCGGAGGAAAATTCATATATAAATGATCTGTTAATAAATAGTTAAATAGAAGAATTATCAAAAAATTTATAAAAATCGTAAATAATGAAGTTATAATTAAGCAATGGCATTTTTTTTCTTTTCTTCTATCATTTTGAGTGTTGCTTCTGATAATCCTTTTCGGTTTTGCTCATTGAGTCTTTTTTCAGTTGCTTCTAGTGCTTTTTGTCTCTTTTCGTGCCTTTCTTGTTCAGACGAACGACTTAGGTTGATATTAGGCTCTTTGGCGTTCCTAGCCTTAATAGATGCACATCCCATAAATTTTTATAAATTATGACATTTAAGTTTCAAAATTGGTGATGGAGATTTTTAAATATGAAATAAAAGAGCATTTGAAGCGAAAACATTTTGTGGGTTTCACTATTTAATTTATTCACTCCCGCGCTTTTATATTGGAAAAAGCATCGGTAAAATTTGCATTTTTTAGGTGCCTAACCCTTTAAATTGGAACAAGAATGCTTTTTATAAATTCAAAGTATTTTGCTCAATTTATATTTTTTAAAGAGATAAAAAATAATAATTTTATAAAATTAATTTTGATCTAATTTAATGGAAAAAGTGCAAGCAGAATGCAATTTAAACAGTTTTCGCTGAATCAATTTATTTTTTTAATGAAATAAATTAAAATTTAGATATTTTTTAAGATTTTAAAATTTTTTTAAAAAAAATCATCCATTTAAATTGGAACAGGATTTTCTTACAATTTAAAGGGGGAGAATTAGTAAAATTAAATTTTTTGAGTTAATTAACGCCTGGCTGGATATTAAAATTGCTTTGCTACCTATCGAGTAAAAATAGTCGAAAACAATAATTTTAAAAGATTTTATTTGATAAGTTTTAAATTGGAATAATTAGCGCGAAAAGTAAAGATAATATGCTGCATTTTAATCTTGCTTTGATTAAATTTAATGCCATTATCTCTCACCATTTTTCAATAAATCCAAGAAGCATTTTATTCGACAAGTCAAATGAACTTCATATTGATTTTATAGTCAAAAGATTCAAGATAAATTAATTTTTGATTGGTTGAGCTTAAATTATTACACTTTTCCTTCATAAGCACTTTTGTGCTCATTATAAAGCAAAAATTATCTAATTAAAATTTCAGCTGATTTATATAATTTTAATGAGCCTTTTAAAATTTAAGGTAAATTATGATCAGCCCTTCTTATTATTCTTGGTAAAAATTCCTTCCTGAAAATATACTTCCGAAATCTTATAACGAGGGACCTTAAACAATACACCCAGCTATCACAATTGCCTTTAAGTCATAAAACTTTTATATCAGTTTTTTCTGTTATTAATATACCTTACCAATTTCTCTGAAGCCAACTTATCTATCAAAAGCTTAAAAAATTCATGCTTTAGCATCAAAGATGAGCCTAAATAGTTTAGCCCACTAGTATTTAGTGTCCTAGTCTCTATACATTGATTTCTTTTGGTCTAAAATAAAAGGCGAATAATTAATAAATGACTGAGCAGACATCAAGAGGTCTCATAGACTCCTCGAATTTCGTCGCCAAAGAAGATTTGATCAATCTAGTAGACACTTATATGGACCGAAAATTCGACGAGGAGATTGCAAGGATTGAAGAGAGGGGAGGAATCCAAATTTTCCAAGAGCTGTTAGGTGTTGATTTTCGAGCAGGTCTAGCATCTGACGATGACTTTGAAGAAAGAATAGCAGCATACGGCACTAACAAAAGAGAAGAAAAAGAGCTCGACACTTTCTGTGAGCTGTGCTGGGATGCCCTTGGAGACAAAATTCTTAGGATTCTTCTCGTCATGGGGACACTTAGTCTTATTATTGGAGCAACACTAGAAGATCATCCAGAGTACGCCTGGATTGAAGGTTTCGCAATCCTTATGGCTGTTTTTATTGTTGTTATGGTCACTTCTACCAACAACTACTTAAAGCAAAAAAAGTTTGCTGAGCTTAAAAGCATCCATAAGAATAGAGCACTTATGACAGTCATGAGGGATGGGGAGTTCAAATCTTTACACCCAAGCGACATTTTAGTAGGAGACATAGTAAAACTGGTGCAAGGAGATATAATTCCAGCAGACGGAATTCTCATTAAAGCTGAACGTCTTCAAACAAATGAGTCTTCTCTTACAGGAGAAAACGACAATGTCGAAAAAGAAGGCCATGAAGAGTGCTTAAAAAGACTTAAAGAATTTCTCAAAAAAGGAACCCGAGCTGAAGGAGACCATGCCAAAAGAGAAATTCCTTCACCTGTTGTAATCTCAGGGACTAGTGTTGTAGAAGGAAGCGGAATAATGGCAGCCATTGCTGTTGGGATTTACTCAAAAGAAGGCAGGATCACTGATCTTGCTGAACAAGATGACGAAATGACTCCTTTAGAAATCAAGCTTGAAAATCTTGCTGATAGGATTTCAGGGCTAGGCTTAGGTGCAGGAGCTTTTGTAGTTTTGGTATTATGGCTGAGATTCTTTATAGAGCTGGGAACTGGAAATAATGAATGGAGTACTGGTGACAGCATTACAGACTTAATTTATGCTGTCATTGTAGGCATCACTGTTATTGCTGTAGCCATACCTGAAGGTCTACCATTAGCAGTTACCATATCGCTAGCATACTCTGTAAGAAAGATGCAAACAGATCAAAACTTAGTAAAAAGACTTCATGCCTGCGAAACCATGGGAGGAGCTGACTGCATTTGTTCAGACAAAACTGGCACTTTGACGCAAAATTTGATGGAAGTCCAAAGATATTCAGTTGATGGGAATCTAATTGATAGCAGCAAGCTGAAAGGTGTCCTTGACAAGCACCCAGACTACTTTAGTTTCTTACTACCCTCTCAACTCAGTCGTGGCTAAAAATTTCCCTATCAAATATTTTAATTCACAGTAATATTTTCATGGAATCTCCACTGATTCTATTTGATACTCCAAAATTAATTAAATTCTATTACTTTTTGATATTAATCCTCCTCATAAAAATAGCTCGAAGAGTTAAAAGATGCGATTTGCCTGACAACAGCTGCAAGAATAGAAGATGAAAAAGAAATTGGCTCAAAAACTGAACTTGCAATGATCAAACTGCTTCTAACTGTTGGGCATGGAGACTATATGAAGGTGAGACAAGATTTTGTTAAAGACACTTTGGTGACAAATCCTTTTGCATCTAAAAGAAAAAGAGGCAGCACAGTCGTCAGATACTCCGAAGACTTGGCAAGAATATATGTTGTAGGAGCTTCAGAATATTTGGTAAAATCCAGCAAAAAAAATCTCACTTTGGATGCTTCTTTAGCTGATATTGACGAAGATAGAAGACATCAAATGAAAAGGGACATTGAAACTATGGCAGGACAAGGCTTAAGAACACTAGGCATTGCTTTTAAAGACTTAACTGAGGATGACATGGAAAACTTAAAAGCAGTCGATAAAAGTGGAGTTCCAGTCTTAGAAAAGAAAGGACTAAACTTGATTGGGATTTTTGGAATTTATGACCCTCCCAGACCTGAAGTACCTGCTGCAATCCAAGCTTGTAAAACAGCTCAAATAAAAGTCCGAATGGTGACTGGCGATAATCCTATAACTGCTTTAGCTATTGCAAGAAGCATTGGAATTGCAGATGATAATAGCATAGCTATGATCGGAGAAGATTTCAGAAAAGAAGTAGGAGGCGTCGTATGTGAAGAATGCAAGACTGAGCTTTGTGACTGTCCTAGAAATTCCAAAAACGCTGGAGATAAAAAAGTGAGAAATGATGTGGTCGGGAATTTTGAAAATTTTACAAAAATCATTGGACATCTTGATGTTTTAGCAAGATCTCAGCCTGAAGATAAATATACACTTGTGACTGGACTAAAACAAATGGGAAGCGTTGTTGCAGTTACAGGTGATGGAACTAATGATGCACCTGCTCTTAAAAAGGCAAATGTTGGGTTTGCAATGGGAATTGCAGGGACTGAGCTTGCTAAAGAAGTAGCTGATATTATTTTACTTGATGATAATTTCGGCTCAATTGTAAAAGCAGTCAAATGGGGAAGGAGCATTTATGATAATATCCAAAGATTTATTCAATTCCAGCTTACTGTAAATGTAGTATACCAAACCTTAATGACTTTTTAAATTTTTATTATTAATTGAAAATTTATAAAAAATTGCAATAAGGCATAGCTGTTACCTGCGCTATTGTAGGAGCTGTTACGATTAAGCAGTCTCCTTTAACAGCAGTTCAGCTTCTTTGGGTTAACCTCATTATGGACACTTTTGCGTCCCTTGCTCTGGCAACTGAAGCTCCAACTGATGCCTTGCTGACTAGAAAGCCTCACAATATATCAGATTTTATAATTACCCCTAGGATGTTCAAACAAATATTCGGCCAAGCTATAATGCAATGCGCTATATTATTTGCTATGACGTATGCTGGGGAATATTTTATTCCAGAATATGGATCAGGGAAAAGAATTTTATACAACCCAAGAAGTAGCGACTATGTAAGGTCAGGAAGAGACTACTATTTCAATGGTGATAAAGACTATTATGACTTATATAATGACCCAGATGTAGGTCCAAGCAGAATGATGACTTTTATTTTTAATGTTTTTGTCTTATTCCAGCTTTTCAACGAAATAAATTCAAGAAAGCTGCTTGATGAACTGTGGATTTTATCAAATATTGTTAACAGTTGGCTGTTCATTGTGATATGGTTCTTTACTTTTGGAATTCAAGTTATTATGGTCGAAGTTGGCAGCTATGCTATGAACTGCCATGTCGAAGGACTCACTGTTGAGCAGTGGTTTATTTGCGTTGCATGGGGATTTATACCGATCGTATGGAGGTGGGTAATAATTTTAATTCCGTTCAAGCATGAAATACATGTAGATGACAAGCCTTCCTCAAGTCACCTTGCAAGCAACATTCATAAGGGCTCTCAAAGCCTTAAACGTCATATGACAAGCAATTATAATCCTTAATAATCTCCTGGATTATTAACTTATTATAATTCAATTTTATAAAAACTGTGTTATATTTAATAATAAATATCTGGCACTGCTTTTAGCAGCAATTAGCAATAGGAATGGTAGCTATAAATGCTGAAATAATGGTCAAATTAGGGAAATAAGTTAGAATGTAAAATTAGATTAAATTAATAAATATTGTTTAATCAATTCCATTTCATTTTTTCAATTTTACCTACTCGCTGCAATTGTTTTTGCTTTCATACACGCTGATAATTTTTTTTTAAAATCCTATAAATGATATACAATTCTGATAGGTTTGAATTCAAATTATTGAAAGTAAGATTTATTCTGGAAAAAAATTTATCAAAATTATTTATGGGGTTACGACTGAAGCGCCATTTTTATCAATAAGTAAGTTATTGTGTAAAATAGAATTACATGTCAGATTATAATTATATTTTTGAAGCAGCTATAAGTCATTGGAATGCTAAAAGCTTCTTTATCAGTGATGAATTTACGGTTGGATTTTAAAAACAATGCCTCAACAAAAAAATTAATGTTTAATAAATTATTTTAAACTTGTTTTCTTTCGGCTGTGCTTCCAAAAGTGATTCATAGAGAAATAAAATTAAGCAAGACTGTTTTTTATGGTATATCGCACATAAAGTAAGTATAAGAATTAAATTTTCTTTAGTTCTCCCTGTTTTTAGCTTTACTGGTTTTTTGTAGCCATTTTTTAGCCCTAAAAATTATTTTAATCAACAACCGAATGCTTATAGGTTGAATCGTTCGAATTAGATTGAGAAGAACCTGCAAACTTAATAGAGCTAATAGCCCAGCAGCCAAAAACATGTTTTCAATGTGCAAGGGGAATACATGAGGAATAATAATGCCTAGATAAAAAACATTCTGGTTTAGGAAAGGAAAGTTTTATCCCTTGAAGTTTTATGTTATCAATAAATTCAATCATAAAAACAACCAAAATTTTAATTGATTTCTCTCTTGGTGCTCCTTTTAATATTTAGTGCTATTATATAGTTATAAGCCATATAATTTTAATTTATCTGCTGAAAATTCGAATGATACGCGAACCTGATGCTCTCTGGTAATGATTATTTCAATTATATAACAGTTTTGCTTTATCTTGAGACAGATGATCAGGAAGTAATCATTAATATTGGTAACTTAAAAAATATTATAAACCTGCTTCTCAGTCAATTTCACAATCAAAAATACCATAAGACCAATTCTAAGCCATAGGAGCATGCCTAATTATTTTCATAAGTAATTTGCCTTGCAAAGTCCTTTAAGCATTGATTTATTTTTGGGCGAATTAAAGGCTAATAATTAATAAATGACTGAGCAGACATCAAGAAGTCTGATAGAATCATCAAATTTGGTCCCTAAAGAAGAATTAATAAATCTTGTTGACACTTATATGGACAGAAAGTTCGATGAAGAAATTACCACAATTGAAAATCGTGGCGGAATTGAAAATTTCCAAGAATTGTTGGACGTTGATTTCCGCCAAGGTCTCAATTCTAATGGCAGATTTGAAGGGAGAATAGCTGCCTATGGTACAAATAAAAGAGAAGAAAAAAGACTTGATACTTTTTGTGAACTTTGCTGGGATGCACTTAAAGATAAAATACTTAGGATTCTTTTATTTATGGGGGTACTTAGTCTAGTCATTGGGGCTACATTAGAAGATCATCCAGAATATGGCTGGATTGAAGGGTTCGCAATTCTGATGGCTGTTTTTATTGTGGTTATGGTTACTTCTGTTAATAATTATTTAAAGCAAAAAAAATTTGCTGAGCTAAGAAGTTTTCATAAAAATAGGGCACTGATCACAGTACTAAGGGATGGAGAATTCAAATCTCTACACCCAAGCGAAATATTAGTAGGAGACATAGTAAAACTAGTGCAAGGTGAAATCATTCCAGCTGATGGGATTCTTATTAAAGCTGAACGTCTCCAAACAAATGAGTCTTCGCTTACAGGAGAGAATGACAATGTCGATAAAGAAGGTCATGAAGAGTGCTTAAAAAGACTTAACGAGTTCCTCAGAAAAGGAACCCGAGCTGAAGGAGATCATGCCAAAAGAGAAATCCCTTCACCTGTTGTAATCTCAGGGACTAATGTAGTCGAAGGAAGCGGAATAATGGTAGCCATCGCTGTTGGAATTTACTCAAAAGAAGGCAGAATCACTGGCCTTGCTGAACAAGATGACGAAATGACTCCTTTAGAAATCAAGCTTGAAAATCTTGCAGATAAAATTTCAGGATTAGGATTGATGGCAGGAGGCTTTGTAGTTTTGATTTTATGGCTGAGGTTCTTTATCGAGCTGGGAACTGGAAATAATGAATGGAGTACTGGAGATAGCATTAATGACTTAATTGATGCAGTTATTGTAGGAATCACTGTTATTGCTGTAGCTATTCCAGAAGGTCTACCGTTGGCTGTTACTATATCTCTGGCTTATTCAGTTAGAAAGATGCAAAAAGACCAAAACTTAGTAAAAAGACTTCATGCTTGCGAAACCATGGGAGGAGCAGACTGCATTTGTTCAGATAAAACTGGAACTTTAACAAAAAATTTAATGGAGGTCCAAAGATATTCTGTTGATGGAAAACTAATTGACAGTACCAAGCTGAAAGAGATCTTTGAAAAGCATTCGGATTACTTCGATTTCTTAAAAGACGCAATATGTTTAACTACCTCCGCAAGGCTAGAAGATGATAAAGAAATTGGTTCAAAAACTGAGCTCGCCATGATCAAGTTGCTTGTAATGCTTGGATATAATGATTATATGAAAGTTAGGCAAAATTTTATTAATGATACTTTAGCAACCAACCCGTTTGCTTCGAAAAGAAAAAGAGGTAGCGCAATTGTAAAATATGATGAAAACTTGACAAGAATATATGTGGTTGGAGCTTCTGAATATCTAGTAGAATCTAGCAAAAGAATTCTCTCTTTGGATGCGACTTTAACAGATGTTGAAGAAGATAGAAGGTATCAGTTAAAGAGAGATATTGAAACTATGGCTGGGCAGGGCTTAAGAACACTAGGAATTGCTTTTAAAGACTTAACTGAGGATGATATGGAAAAATTAAAGAAAGTCGACAAAAACGGAATCCCAGTCTTAGAAAAGAAAGGACTAAACTTGATTGGGATTTTCGGAATTTATGACCCTCCAAGAAATGAAGTGCCTGATGCAATCCAAGCTTGCAAAAAAGCTCAAATAAAAGTCCGAATGGTGACTGGCGATAATCCTATAACTGCTTTAGCTATTGCAAGAAGCATCGGAATTGCAGATGATAATAGCATAGCTATGATCGGAGAAGATTTCAGAAAAGAAGTAGGAGGCGTCGTATGTGAAGAATGCAAGACTGAGCTTTGTGACTGTCCTAGAAATTCCAAAAACGCTGGAGATAAAAAAGTGAGAAATGACGTGGTCGGGAATTTCGAGAATTTCAAAAAAATCATAGGACATCTTGACGTTCTGGCAAGATCTCAGCCAGAAGATAAATATAACTATTGTGCGCAATTAGTTCATATAAGAGCCATTTAAGCTTGAACTTAATATGGCTTCTAAAAACTTTTAGCTATAGCATTATGAAGGTAAATCAGTTTGCTATTGATAAACTTACTAATCCTAATGAATATTGTATATTTTCAAAATGCAAATCAGACATATAAACCCAAAATTATAAGGCAGCTTATATGAATGCTCGAACTATATACACTTGTGACTGGACTTAAACAAATGGGAAGCGTTGTTGCAGTTACAGGAGATGGAACTAATGATGCACCTGCTCTTAAAAAGGCAAGCGTTGGGTTTGCAATGGGAATTGCAGGTACTGAGCTGGCTCAAGAAGTCGCTGATATTATTTTACTTGATGATAATTTTAGCTCAATTGTAAAAGCTGTCAAATGGGGAAGAAGCATTTATGATAACATCCAAAGGTTTATTCAATTCCAGCTTACTGTAAATGTAGTAGCTGTAACTTGTGCAATTGTTGGAGCTGTTACAATTAAGCAGTCTCCTTTAACAGCAATTCAGCTTCTTTGGGTTAATCTCATTATGGACACTTTGGCATCTCTTGCTCTTGCGACTGAGCCCCCAACAGATGCTTTGTTAACTCTACCTTACTACTAATAAGCAATACATGCACGTTGTTGATTTTCAATTTTAAAATAAAATAAAACAAAATTCAATAAAATTTTATTTAATTTTGAAGAGCAGATTTAATAGAAATTTTATTAAATAGTTAAATATATTCATTACGCTTGATTAAATAGCACTTATATATTTGCTTCAAGCTTATATTATTTGCATTTTTTAAATAATTCCAAATATTATTTTGTGTAGTTATGCCCAATAAGGATTTTATAAGGTGATATAATTGGTTCCATAAAATCTTAACAATCTTGGTAATAATAATGGCTAAGGTTAACTAGAAAGCCTCACAATATGTCAGATTTTATTATCACCGCAAGAATGTTCAAGCACATATTCGGCCAAGCTATCATTCAAGTTGCTATATTATTTGCTATGATGTATGCTGGGGAATATTTCATTCCTGAATATGGATCAGGGAAAAGAATTTTATACAACCCAAGAAGTGGCGACTATGTAAGATCGGGGAGAGACTACTATTTCAATGGTGACAAAGATTATTATGACTTGTACAACGACCCAGATATAGGTCCAAGCAGGATGATGACTTTTATTTTTAATGTTTTCGTCTTATTCCAGCTTTTTAATGAAATAAACTCTAGAAAATTGTTAGACGAGACTTGGATTTTATCAAATATTACGAAAAGCTGACTCTTTGTATTCATCTGGTTTGTTACTTTTGGAGTACAAGTTATTATGGTGCAAGTTGGAAGTTGGGCAATGAACTGCCATTTGGATGGACTTACTGTTGAGCAATGGTTCATTAGTATTGCATGGGGATTCGTACCTATCGTGTGAAGATGGGTAATCGTTTTAATTCCATTTAACCATGAAATACATGCTGATGATACAAAGCCTGCTACTCATCTTGCAAGCAGCATTCATAAAGGAAGTCAAAGCCTTATTCCCCCCGCCCGTTATACAGGGTACAAAAAAATTCTGTTCCTATTTAAAATGCTGATTTTTTTAGATAATATATTTTTTTTACATCATATAATATTTTGTACAATTTATCAATTCAAATAAAAATTTCTAATAAATAGTTGGACTTTTAGAAAATAAGATATCGAGGCTATCGATTTTGCAAAAAAATAAATATCAACTATTTACCTATAATTAATAAGAAATTCCTAGTATTTTTCAATTTAAAGTATCGAATTTCAAAAAAAATAATTTTATTATATGTATAAAGGGGAATTAGCATTATTAAAAGTCAGCGTTAGCCATATTGAGTTCACCTGCTTTTCGACTCTAGTCCAGAGTTTCTATCCCTTTTATAAGTGTCCTGTCGGTATCTTCTGTCTCCTCCTTGTTTTGAGGCTTCAATCTTAAGTTGGTGGCTTATGGATTTCTGTGACCCTACTACGGGCGATTGGAGTAGCTTGCTTCCAAGGATCCTTGGAGTCTATCGGATGTCGAAGTGGTTTTCTTTGCAGCCACAGGAATAAGACTGTTTCCCTGTGGCCTAGGCCGAAACCCCCTGCTTCTCGGTAGAGGAGTGCCATGGGTCCTCGAATCTAAAGGAAAGGTGCTGAGTGCCTCCATTTCCAACCACAGGCAAGAAGCCAAAACCTACCTGAATACACACCAACATGATTCTCAGCTCGGAATACGCCGTAGCCATAAGGTCCGGACGACTGCGTCAAGAGGGCAGCCTGACACGTGTCGCCATTTTAAATGCATATATGTCTAAAGGGGGAGCTAAGCATCATATATCAAGCAATTATAATCCTTAATTATTTATTTTAATGATAGCTATGCAGTAATTAAATTATAAAAATTTACACTATAATCCAATAATAAACGCTTATTTTAATTGCTTAAAACATTTTTTCTCTTAACTCTTATCAATAGGAAGGCAAATGACAAATTGTCATTTTAAAAAATTTGTTTGAGAGTTTCAAGGGATTTTTTAAGAAAAATGATAGATGCATAAATAAATAATATCTAAAAAATATTCTCCTTTAGTGATTTCATTATTATGGTTTCAGCTTTCATAGTCACCTGAATTCAAATATAAAAGCAACACATTAGCACATAGTGGACTGAATCTGGGTTTAAAAGAGGTATATATTTTACCTCTTAACGCTCCAAAGAGGGAGACCCTTGAGTAGAAACGTGCGGAAGTCAAGTTTAGAGCGAGGCAACATGTCCCGCGAGGTCTTCTAAAGAGCCAGTGCTTATCTATTTAGTGTTGCTTACCTTATCATTTTTGAAAAAAGGCAGGGGAAGATAAGCCAATGACAATAGGAGTTGGAGTTAAAGGATAAAAGATCAATTGCTGAGTGGAAAAAACATTAAATATTAAGTTAAAACGCAAGTAAGCGCTAAAAACTTAAGTTGAGGTCATAGTTTTCTTCATTTTCTCTTGATAAAATTTTTTCATATTTATCGGTTGCCTCCCATCTTTTCAGGATCCATAGTTCATCCTCTTCATCATGAATTATTCTGAAAATTTGCCTGCTTCATCATTAAATTGTGCCTTTCTTCGTCTGATCATTTTAATTATATCCAGCAATCAATTATAGTTTGGATATCTGATTAGAGGTAGAGGAATCTTCGTTAATCTGCCTTGGGCGGGCTCAATTATATTTTATTTTCTATTTCAGTAGTTATTCTCCTTGTATGATTTTCAATTGAAAAAGGATAGTAATTGGCTCATGTCTTATAGGCTTTCGGCCTGTTTTGTTTTTGGGTAGTAGTGCAGCATAAGTACTTTTAGCTCATTTTACAAACTTATCCAGAAATTCTGCTAGATTTAGGATAATCCAGCGAAAAATTCAATTATAGCAGATGCTGATAAAAAATATGAAGCATCAACTGAAAATAGATTGAAGCTTTAGCTGGGCAGAATTTAATTACATTAGGAATTGCTTCTAAAGACTTTACTAAGCGTGATTAGGGAAAGCAGACGGAAGTTGAAAAAAAAAGGTCCCAATTTTGGAAAAAAAGGAAAAACTTAATTGGGTTTTTTTGAACTTATGGACTCCAAGATAAGGCGTACCGCATTGTTTGAACTTATAAAAAGCTCAAAAAAAGAGTTTGAATGGCAATTGGGATAATCTTTTAGGTGTAGATAAAAATAAAAATTCGTTTGGCAGTGGAAACAATTAAAGATCCCAATGATCTGCGTTCCTTAAATTCTTAAGTGTTTTTAATATTTAATTGCACACAAATTCAGTTAAGAAAAATACTTGCCTCTGGACACTTATGATTTGGCAGTTATAAAATGTGAAATAAAACTCCTCTATTTTTTGTTTGAAATTGTAGATTGATTAGATGCCTAAGAACCTAAACTATTCTTAGCAAGACTTCTTAATATTGATTTATAAAAAAAACTTTAGGTCCAATCATCAATCACAGATGAGTGCTTTAATTTTTTCATTGCTATTGCCTTCTCAGTCCCATATGCATTGATTTATTTTTGAGAAATTCAGATGCTAATAATTAATAAATGATTGAGCAGACGTCAAGAAGCTATAGAGAACTGTCAAAATTTGTCTCTAAAGAAGAATTAATTACTTTGGTAGAGACCTATATAAACAGAAAGTTCGACGAAGAAATTATCTTAATTGAAAACCGTGGCGGAATTGACAAATTCCAAGAGCTATTAGATGTTGATTTTCGCAATGGCATTAATTCTAATAGCAGATTTGAAAAAAGAATAGCTGCATATGGAAAAAATAAAAGAGAAGAAAAAAGACTTTTTACTTTTTTGGAATTTTGCTGTTATGCTCTTAGAAATAAAGTTCTTATCATGCTTCTATTTATGGGGGTACTTAATCTTATTCTTGGAGATATAATAAGAGATCATCATCAAGGTTCTACTTGGTTTGAAGGTTTCGCTATTCTTATTGCGGGTTTTATTGCGGTTGTAATTGCTTCTGTTAATAATTATTTAAATCAAAAGCAATTCGCAGAGCTGAGAAGTCAGAAAAATAGGGCACCAATCACTGTCTTAAGGGGGGGAGTTCAAATCTTTACACCCAAGCGAAATTTTAGTAGGAGATGCAGTTAAACTGGTACAAGGAAATATAATTCCTGCAGACGGAATTCTCATTAAAGCTGAAAGTCTTCAAACAAATGAGTTTTCTCTTACAGGAGAAAACGATAATGTCGAAAAAGAAGACTATGAAGAGTGCTTAAAAAGACTTAAAGAATTTCTCAAAAATGGAGCCAGGGCTGAAGGAAACCACGCCAAAAGAGAAATCCCTTCACCTTTGTAATCTCAGGGAGTGGTGTTGTAGAAGGAAGCGGAATAATGGTAGCCATTGCTGTTGGAATTTACTCAAAAGAAGGCAGGATCACTAATCTTGCTGAACAGGATGACGAAATGACTCCTTTAGAGATAAAACTAAAAATCCTTGCTGATAAAATTTTATGGATAGGATTGATGGCAGGGTGCTTTGTGATTGTGATATTATGACTGAGGTTCTTTATCGAGCTGGGAACTGGAAATAATGAATGAAATGCTGATGATTATAGAGCTAGCGACTTAATTTATGCTATAATTGTTGGAATCAGCGTTATTGCTGTAGCTATTCCAGAAGGCTTACCGTTGGCTGTTGCTATATCGCTGGCTTATTCTGTAAGAAAAATGCAAAAAGAACAAATCTTAGTAAAAAGACTTTATGCCTGCGAAACTATGGGAGGAGCAGACTGCATTTGCTTAGATAAAACTGGAATTTTAACGAAAATTTAATGGAAGTCCAAAGTTGCTCTATTGATGGAAAAATAATTGACAGTACTAACCTGAAAGATGTCCCTGAAAAACATTCGGACTACTTCGATTTCTTAAAAGACGCAATATGTTTAACTACCTCCGCAAGGCTAGAAGATGATAAAGAAATTGGCTCAAAAACTGAGCTCGCCATTATCAAGTTGCTTGTAATGCTTGGACATAATGATTATATGAAAGTTAGGCAAAATTTTATTAATGATATTTTAATAGCCAACCCATTTGCTTCGAAAAGAAAAAGAGGTAGCACTATTGTAAAATATGCAGAAGACTTGACTAGAATATATGTTGTAGGAGCTTCAGAATATTTGGTAAATCCAGCAAAAGAATTCTCACTTTGGATGCTTCTCTAGCTGATATTGACGAAGACAGAAGATATCAAATAAAAAGGGACATTGAAACTATGGCAGGACAAGGCTTAAGAACACTAGGAATTGCTTTTAAAGACTTAACTGAGGATGATATGGAAAAACTAAAGGAAGTTGATAAAAATGGAATTCCAGTTTTAGAAAAGAAAGGACTAAACTTGATTGGGATTTTTGGAATTTATGACCCTCCAAGAAATGAAGTGCCTGATGCAATCCAAGCTTGCAAAAAAACTCAAATAAAAGTCCGAATGGTGACTGGCGATAATCATATAACTGCTTTCGCAATTGCAAGAAGCATTGGTATTGCAAATGATAATAGCATAGCTATGATCGGAGAAGAATTCAGGAAAGAAGTAGGAGGAATTGTATGTGATGAATGCAAGACTGAGCTTTGTGACTGTCCTAGAAATTCCAAAAATGCTGGAGATAGAAAAGTGAGAAATGACGTGGTCGGGAATTTCGAAAATTTCAAAAAAGTCATTGGACATCTTGATGTTTTAGCAAGATCTCAGCCTGAAGATAAATATAACTATCGTGCTCAATTAACTCATATAAGAGTTATTTTTTAGCTTGGATTTAGTACAACTTCAAACAGATTTGCCAAAACAATTTATTTTTCGTATATTTACTATCCAATGTCAATTACATATTTTTAAAAATAGTTACATTTTATTTGAATGGAATTTTTTTTGTTAGATTTTTCTCTTGGCTTTAATAGATATTAAACAGTTTTTAGTAATATCTAACAAGGAAAAGCTTCAACCAAAATTCTTACTCCCTAAAAAAAATTTACTCAAAAAAGGTAAAAAATATTTTTTATAAATTTTTTTTTTCAAAATTTAAAAATATTGCTTACTCCCCATCCTTGATCGAACGATTGACTGTAAAAATTCCTAAAATGGGAAAAATTAACCCCATCCTTGATCGAACGATTTTCATATCATCCAAAATTTTATATATATAAAAATATATATTAGTTATCAAAAGCTTGGGAAGATGCACATAATGAAGTTGTTTTCAGAGACTTTGAGACGACAAAAAGATACAAAATCAACCATTCGAAATGCTTTAGTCATCAACCTAGGCTTAAAAATTCAATAATCTAATGAGATTCTTTAAAATTTTAAAAAAAAAAATTAATTCAATTAGAACAAATTAAAATTTATAAAGTTTAAAAGGGTAACTAATAAATCAAAATATTAAAAATTGGTACTTTTATGAAATTAATTCAAATTTTTGCTGTAAAAATAATTAATAAATACTCTTAACCCTCTTATTTAAAAGTAAATAAAAAAATTATATATATGTGTTTTTTATTTTATATATAAATTTTTTTTTAACCCCCCATCCTTGATCGAACAATGGCGAGCCGTTCGATCAAGGATGGGGGGAAGGGAGTTATAAAAACTGAGAAAGTAAAAATGAATTTATTTCTAAAAATTATGCACTGCTCAAAATGCAAATTGGTCATGTAAGCCTTAATTTGATGTAAGGCAGCTTATATGAGTGCTCAACTATATACACTTGTGACTGAACTTAAACAAATGGGAAGCGTTGTTGCAATTGCAGGAGATGGAGCTAAAGATGCACTTGCTCTTAAAAAAGCAAATATTGGGTTTGCAATGGGAATTGCGGGCACTGAGTTGATTCAAGAGGTTGCTGATATTATTTTACTTGATAGCAATTTTAGCTCAATTGTAAAAGCTGTCAAATGGGGAAGGAGCGTTTATGATAATATCCAACGCTTTATTAAATTTCAGCTTACTGTAAATGTAGTAGTTATAACTTGCGCAATTGTTGGAGCTCTTACAATTAAGCAATCTCCTTTAACAGCAAGCCAGCTTCTTTGGGTTAATCTCATTATGGACACTTTGGCATCCCTTGCTCTAGCAACTGAGACACCAACAGATGATTTCCTAAATCCACCTTATTTAACATAAGCAAGACATGAAGGGCTTCATTTTTGAAATTTTTATATATTTTGTTTTAAAATAAAAATAAATTTCATTTAATTGCAACTTCGTAGACCAACAATTATTAATTGCAATATACTAATTCATTTCCTATATTATGTTTCATTTATTATATTTAATTAAATAGCGCTTCTAGCTTAAATTATTTGTTCTCTTTATAATTTCGATATAGATAACTGCCAATAAGTAATTTTCCAAAGATAATATAATCATTTGATTAAGTAGAAAGCTTCACAATATGTCAGATTTTATTATCACTCCAACAATGTTTAAACACATATTCGGCCAAGCTACAATTCAATGTGCTATAATATTCGCAATGATGTTTGCTGGGGAAAATTTTATTCCTGAATATGGGAATGGAAAAAGCATTTATTACAACCCAAGCAGTGAAGATTATGTAAAATCAGGAAGAGACTACAATTTCAAAGGTGACAAAGATTGCTATTGATTATACAATAATACAGATATAGGCCCAAGCAGGATGGTGACTTTTATTTTCAATGTTTTCGTCTTATTTCAGCTTTTTAATGAAATAAACTGTAGGAAATTGCAAGACGAGACTTGTATTTTATCAAATATAACCAAAAACTGGCTTTTTGTATTTATCTGGTTTGTTATATTTTGGGTTCAAGTCATTATGGTAGAAGCTGGCGGTTGGGCAATGGGCTGCCATTTGGACGGATTTACTGTTGAGCAATGGTTTATTTGTATTGCATGGGGATTAGTGCCGATTGTGTCAAGATGGCTGATTATTTTAATTCCATTTAAAGATAAAATACTTGTTTTACTACTTACTCTCCTCCTCCGTGAGTGAATAAAAAAATTTTGTTCACTCACGGAGGGAGGTTAATTTTTTTTTTTAAAAACATTTACATATAAATTTTATTAAAAATTGTTTTTTCGAAATTTAAAAAAATCCTAATTTGCAAAAATTCGGAATCAAATATTAATTTAATTTATAAAAGTTATGTTTTAAGTGAAAAGCTGTTTAAAATTAAGCAGAATTAGCTCGAGATTTCATTATACTAATTATCACTTATATATTAAATTTTCTATTACAAAAATATTTTTGTTCACTCAAAGAGGGTGGGTTTTTGGCAAAACACATAGGGATTTTTCCAATGGTTTTTTTTCACTCACGGAGGGGGGAATTAGGTCTTAGTTTTAGTCTTAGTTAAATTTATAGAGTAGCTCTCGGCCAGGACCGAAGGTCCTTTTCTTCCGCCTTTTGGACACCTCTCTTGCCCTGCTCCCAGTGTGCACCTAAGTGTCACAGGCTACCACTCAGCTCCTTCCGGCCATGGGGCTTGGTCATGCTATCCCGGAAGTAGGCGGACTGGGTCACCGTGCTTCACGTCGCCAGACTAAGGTTAGAGCTAAGGATTAACTCCTTAGCTCTTGTCGGCTCCTGCCATGAAGTAGCAACCATTCAATCAGCTTTTGCCACAAGGTCTTAGTTTATTTTTTTTTGCCTCTCTCCTATATTTATAAAATTCTGTATAAATAATTTGAATTTTAAAATTTATATACTTAGATGTAAAAAAAATGAATTGATCTTATGCTAAGAAGCAAGAATAAAAATTGTCTTATTTAGCTCGTATTCAGCTTAAGTTCTCCTTCAGAAACTCTGAATAATAATAAATATAAGTATGAAGGTTTTGGCCATTCTTTGAAAGAAAAGAGAAAAATTAAAGAATAATTTACGCACATAAAAAATATCATATATTTAAGATATTAATTAACAGAAATCCTCTCAAATAATTAGATTAATTAATCACCCAAATAGGTTCAGAAGTTGTCAGAATTAACCACTATATCATATTATATGCTATCTTTTTGATGTACGCTAGATAATTTATATTCCAGATGCTATATAGGAAAAGGATTTCATGTAATTCTATAATTGAAGAGCTTGAGATCAGGAGAAATCATAATTACACAATGATGAAAAATATCATAAAGACTTTTCTTTTCGTTTTAATTTAATAACTCAAGAATGTTTGGTGGCTACTTTTTGGTATTTAGATACTTATATTAGGCTATAAAATGTCTAATATTAGGGCTTACTGCCAAGTAATTGCTTATTTGTATCACATTGGGATATATTCCTATCATATGAATACAGCTTTCCTTTAATTCAAAGATTAGACCTCTTGAGTGATTACAGTCAGTTTTAATTTAATTATAGGTGGCATCGAGGCAGCTTTATAAATTTTAAAATAATTGCGTTATGCTTTCAGAATAGGTATGGCTCGACCTGAAACTCCCCCTCCCCTCCCCACCCCACCTCCTGACGGTTTCAATTTGAACGGCATTGTTAATTCAAAATGACAAATCCCTCACTAAGGATTTGACAAGTCAATTTAATTTGTAGATTTCAATAAAGTTGAGACTGCCAGGGGGTGGGGGGGGGGGAGGGGAGGTTCTCAGGTCGATCAATAACCGTGCTTACAGTATACTTTAAGGGCTAAAATAATCATTTTTCATAGACAAGAATGATGATTACTTTTATGTTCAGAATTAAAATAGCTTTGACTCTAAGCCTTTATCAACTTATTATTAAAGTTATTTTGAGAATAATAAAATATTCTTTATATTAATTTCTCAACACAATATTTAAAATGGGCACTTAGGGATGGGTCCCTAATCCTAAAACACAAGGTTTGACCCAAAAATGCCGAGCTCAGTGAAAGAAGTTAAGCTTCTTGAGAGTATCGGATTGAAGAGAAGTAGTCAGTGCTGAGGCTAGCACTGACCAGAGAAGTCTGAAAGGGCTCGATAACTTTAACGGTTCGACGGTTAGGCCGGATCACCTACCGCTGCTTAGAGCTGTTATCGTAGCTGAATCTCAAGTAAAGAAGACTTAGAAGGCGCGAAAAGAATTTCATTAAACTGAAACTTAAATTTCTCAAATTCTAGTATTATACCTGGTTCAAGTAAAAATAAAAATTATAATTCAAATTTATAGCGAAGAACTCTCCCTTATTAAGTAATTAATAAATATTTATAATTTAGAATATTAGCCAAATGCACTGGACAAAACAAAATTACTCAGCTATACCTAGAATAATTTATTTCCATGAAGATTTTTAAATCATTTTTATTTATATAATTGAAAATGATAGCACTGGCAGGAATTTCTTCAAAATCTCTAACAGTAAAAAATTATAATTTTAGCCTTAATTTTAACTGGATTTTGTAATAAAATTTCTGTTTACATTTAATTAACAATGCAAAATCATATCCATGAAGCGTAAGGATAACTTACTCCGCTTCACGAAGTAAAAAATATTTTTGTTCACGAAGGGAAATTAAAAATCCTTTAATAAGTAAATTTTTTTTGAGATAAAACAATTCTAATTCATAAAATTAGAAATAAAGTCAATTTATTTTTTTAAAATTTATGTTTTAATAAGCAAAATTTTGTAAAAATATCAACAGAATTAGCTAGAGATTTCGTTATACTAATTATCACTTATATACCAAATTTTTTTCTATAAAAAATTCTGCTCAGTCAAGGAGATCCAAAAGAGGGTTTTTTTCAATTATTTGCTCGCTCATGGAGGAGTTAGACTGAGCCTACTGAGAAGTCATCTATGCTGCTATCAGTCAAATATTAATGATGAAGAGATGGAGTTCAGCTCAACTGAGCCAAAAATGCACATGAGGACGACTCAAAGGACAAGATCTTATAAATCAGTGTATTATAGTCCAGAAGACCTTAAATCAACAAGAGGCTCACATAGGAATTCAGAAGATGAAGCAGGATTTTCAAAGACCGGTCAAATCATACTCGAGAGAATTGAATAATATAATTTTCTAGTTCTAGGGACATAAGTAAAGTAATGATTTTCTCCATGATTTAACAAGAATATGAGTTTCAAGTCCAAGATAATAAAATTATTTAAATTATTTTTGCAATACTATTTTATAAGCCGTTTTATACATTTCCTTCTAAAAAATTATAAAAATATTTTTTTGATTTTTAAGCAAATTAAATAGCAAAATTAAGCTTTTTCTTTTAAATTGCATGCTGAATTTTATGAATTTTAATTTGCTTATAAAATATAGTTTTTAATTAATTTTCCAGGAAAAAATAATTAATCATTATCTTGTAATCCATCTAAAGATCATAATTTCTTACAAATTGTCCAGTTATAAAATAAATATATAAAATGGATGATACTATTTTTGTTAGAAAGAAACTTACAAGTCCAATTCATTTTTTGGAAACTCAAAGAATTCCAGAAACTATTCAGTGCCAATCTCCAATTCTGAACAAGAAGTGTGGAGCCTCAAATAATTCCAATAAATTAAACCATTTCTCACCTCGTGGCCGTAAAGAACTGAAAAGCATTGATGACTTATCTTTCACTTTTGAGCACAATGAATTTAGCACTCCAAGGGTTATTAAAGCGAATCACAGCCTTGGGCATATCCCAGTAATTAAAAATCGATTTAAAACAAGTACAATGAGAAGTCAAGTGAAAATGCTGAACAATAGAAGGATCTCAGTAAATCTATTGCTTGATCCGTTTCCTAATTTTTAAATAAAAAGTTTCTATATATTCTCTAGAAGATTTTTGAGTGAAAAATATTACTCATATCTTATCCTACGAATTTTTATTAATTTTAAGCTGTAAAATTAGGATAATTTACTTTTCGAAAATTTAATAAATTTCTTTACTTGTATAAATATACAATTATTTAAGGAGTCTATAAAGACATGACATCTATGCTAGTTTTACAGCTAGTAAAAATAAACTGAATATTGATTTATATTTACCATACGAATTAAAAATGCGTAGACCTCTTAAATGAAATAATTTCGCTTCACATATCATATTTATTAAAGTAATTAGTGTAGATCGAAATATATCTACTTCTTTTCATTATTCTAAAATGGAATAAAAATTATCTATGTCTTCACCACATCGAGCTTCATCATGAACCCAAATGAAAGACCCAGACCCCAGACGTAAAGATTTTATCAAGCAAATCTATTTCGCTTTAGTTATTCAATGCTCTATTACTGTTACTATTGCATCAGTCTCTCTCGCTTCAAATACCCTCAGGAAATGATTTTTAGCGAATTATTGATTCTGGATCCTAAACGTCGGAATTGTTCTTTTATCCTCCCTTATCGCTTTATTTGTAAAAAATCTTAAACAAGACTTCCCTCAAAATATCATCATTTTCAGCATTTTTTCAGTCTCCAAAAGCTTCATGGTGGTTTGTGTGACTGCTTATTTTGATCCTTTATGTGTATTTATAGGAGTTTTAATGGAAATGGCAGTGAGCTTGGGAATGTATGGATATGTTTATTATACGCATTACAATTTCAGAGGAATTTATGCGATTTTGTTTGGGACTTTGATTTCTTCAATTTTATTTAACTTTTATTTTAATGGAAGATTCGGAAAGTAATGTTTCCTATTCTTCTTCTTCTTTTTGTGAAGAAAACGAAGCTTTACAGGATGAATTTTTCGAACTTTTACTATTAAATGAACTTATTGATACAGGATTACTTGATAATTCTGAATCAGAGTATGAATGAAATGATAGTGATGCAGAAAATGTTGATACAGATGACAAAATATTGGAGTTTTTAAGTCGTTTAGATGGAAAAATACTAGATGAAATAGATCCTATTCAGGAAAAACTTCAAATATAGGAAGACTGAGGTGATCATTGATGATAAGAAGACAATCGATAAGAAAATCCTGAACACCAGAAAAATAAAAATTAGATCAGATTCAAATTTTATCAGAAAAATAAAATTGATATCAGAATCAAACATTATCAGGAAAATAAAATTTAGATCAGATTCAAATTTCATCAGATATAGAAAATTCATATCAGACTCAGAAATCGAAAAAATCGCGGATTACGTGGATTCAGAAAATTTTACTAAAATTTTATCCAAAGATTTTAGGAAAAGAAGAAAGTTAAAAAATTTTTAATCGGGACATGGCCCTGAAATAAAGGCCTTTAAGTAATAAAGATTTCTCTCTCTCTCAATTTTATTTGCTTTATTTATGGGATTTTTTGGAGACTCAAGGCCTATAAAAATTTTAATCTGTTTTTTATTGTCAGTTATTTTTGCAATATATGTGGGCATTGATACAGAATTAATAGAAAGTGGGAGATATTCTTTGTCATCTCAGCAATATCTGTATGGGCTTTTATGCGTGTATATTGATATGATATTTTTGCCTGCTGGGTATCTTTTAAGCCTATGTAATTTCAAAACATAATTAATATTTTAAAAAAATTAAATTTTGCACACAATATTAAAAATGGCAGTTAGGGATAGGTCCTAGCTCCTGCTCAAGCAGGATGAACCTATATACCGAGCACAGTGAGAAATGTCATTCTTCTTGAGAGCTTCAGCTTCGGAGAGAAGGGTCACTGCTGTGTCGGGTACTGACTAGAGAAGTCTTAACGGGCTTATTAGCTTTAACGGTTCCGGTTAACCTACCGTTGTTCAGAGGTGTTAATTTAGCTGAACCTCAAGCAAGGGGACTTTATAGGCATTCAAAATGCTAGAGTAATTCTTTAAACTTAAATTTTGCATTATAAATTTCTTAACTATGGCTTTGGCTTCTATTATTTATTGAGCTGTTTACAACAGTTAATAGCTGGGTTACTTGTTGTGAATGCAAACAAAATTCCAGTAGTGCTGAAAAATTGATTTTTACATTAGAATGAAAATAATTCGCAACTGTCTGGCTTGGTTCTTGAATATTGATGTCTCTTGAATATCCAAGAATTTTGCATACAGACGTCAAAGTTACGTAGGCTAATAGCTGAAGATCTGTCCTTGAAATTGCATCTTCTCTATTGAAATCAAACAGATTGAATAAAACTGTGTTAATTTTACATTGAACTTTATCATCTGGACAAGCATCAGCAAATAAAACAAGCCCAGCTAAGACTTCAAGCCCTTCTATAACCCCATTTGAATCGGTATCTCATACATTAAAATCAGATTCATTGAAAATTTCTTTAAATTCTTCATAGGTCATTGCAAAGCTCATTGAAAGATTTATCATTTTTGTGTGTAGCTCCCTTAGTTTAGGGATACTTACTAATTATATAATACATCGCTGCAGTGCAGGACTTATCAAAGGTTTTTGATAAGTCATGTTATTGTATTTTAAACCAATTTACCTATAGTTTATTTGATTGATACCTTTTTTCAATATAAGAAATAAAATGGTGATGCTGACGAAAATTAGCACTGCTATGGAGCAGGTAGGACCCATCCTGATGAAGCTGAAAAAAGGATTTTGAAGTAGTGGGATGCCTTGCCGAAGAGGGGAATTTTGTTATACCCTGAAAGTTTTCGTGTCCCAGCCAGATGGACTAGACAGGTTTTGCCTACTTCCCTTGTCTGGACCATCGGTGCAATTTACAGCTCTGCCTTAGTAAGCTAATCCCTTTGACAGGTTGCTCAGGTCGGCAATCCAAAATGGTGACCTTCCATTTCCCTCTTTCTTATGGGTGACAGAGAACAATAATAATTATTTCAATATAAAATAATTTATTACTATTATAAATACCAAGTCATACATTTAATAAAAAATATTTAAAACTCCACCCATATTAATTTTAGAAACTCGTAAAAGTTAGCTTAAACTGGGAATTCTCTGCTGAGAGGAAACTCAAATACAAGTTCTTTGTTTGTTAATTTGCTGTAGACAGCACTAATAGTATCGAGTTTTTCTTCGAGTTTTTCTCTGTCGTGAGGGTCAAGGAGGACTTTGAAGACTCTTTTTCCATCGGTCTTTATTCTCATTCTTTTACCCATAATTGCGGCTGGGTAAACTAAGTCATCAAGAATGGCTTCATGGACAGCTGTAAGAGTTCTTGAATAAGGACGTTTCTGTTGTCCTTTTGATTTTAGGTATTTTGGTAAGATTGTTCTTGTGAAGATAATAGCCACTGGTCTTCTGAATCTTTTTTCCAGCTCTCCTAGTAAGCGTGCATGAATTGATTTCACAGCTTTTAGGGATCTAAAGATTATAATAAAATTATTTTTACTATTTTTTAATATTAAAATATTTGTATTACCTTATGAAGCAGGAGGGATCTGTAATGGAACATAATGATAACTGCTTGGCGGACTGCTCCTCTGAATTTTCCTTCGAATTCAGTTGCTCCTGTAATCATTACATCGCGAAGCTCACCTTTGAGATCGGCTGATGAAGCTTCTATCTCTCCAAGAGTTTGGGCGACATGGTACTCAAATTCTGTAGGCTCACTACCTTTCTTTATAATCTTTTTCTTACTCCCTCGCTATAGTGAGCGAACAAAACCATTGGAAAAATCCCTGTTTTTGCCCAAAAACCCACCCTCCGAAGGCGAACAAAAATATTTTAATTGATATATAAGTGATAGTTATTATAATGAAATGTCTAGCTTATTCTGTTTAATTTTAAACAGCTTGCATTTTAAAACGCAAATTTATAAATTATATTAATATTTGCAAAAAAGTGTGTTTCGAATTGGATTTTTTTAAAACTAAACCAACAAAAAAAATTAACCTCCTCGTGAGCAAACAAAATTTTTTTGTTCACTCACAGAGGGGGAGTTAGGATCTGACATGTGGCCTTTGTTTGATTAATTGGAAAGTATGGAAAGAGGAAAATGAGGAAATGCAGTTAGATGATTAGTGAGATAATTTTTATTATTTTGCTTATCCTATGATTAATGGATATTAATTTAATCTAAAATATATAGATTCGAATCTTGAGATTTGCAATATTTGGAACCACAGGTAGAAATATATTAAATATATATAAAATAGACATAATGAATATATTTTTAAGAGAAAATCAATATTTTGAGTTAAAATAAAATCATTTAAATGTAAATTAAGCATAAGTGGCGATTCAGGATAAAACATTTAATTAATTTTTGCTAAAGAAATATGGAGCCTACATTTTACTGTTTTATTTAACTTAGCTAAGTAATAAATTAAATTATAATTTCTATTAAAAGCCCAAACACTATAGCCCATACCCCTATATAGATTTATTTATCGAGAAAATGCAATGAACTGTTGAGCGACCAAGACAGACTCTCTCAAAGGGACGAGCTGGATCTTATGAAGGTGAGTTTTAAAAAGTGGCATGCCAAAAATGATTGACAGCTTTGAAAAAAGCTGACAAGAAAACGCTCCAATTTTTAAAACGGCTTTATTATTAAATTAATTTAAAATTTAAGATATCCTTTTAGACTGGAACTAATAAATATAAAATATTATTATTTATTTTAAAATTTATCCTTCCTCAAAAAAGCAACTAGATTGCTAGGTTTTTAATTTTTTAAATCCGTTTAAATTTGATAATGAGTGTCATATGGGCCATTAAGAACTTCATAAAGAATAATCAGCACTCAATACAAACTTTGCCTTTATTGAGCATTTGATCATAAACAAATTGAGATTGTTTATTTAAAAATCTAAGTAAGATATTAGTCAATACCACTCTTAATGGATATCTTAAAACTTAAAATTAATTTAATAATAAAGCTATTTAAAAAATTGAGGCACTTACTTGTAAATTTTTTCACATCTGTCAACAATTTTTTTACATCAGCTCATCCCTCTAAGAGAGCCTGTCTTGGTCGTTCAACCATCCATTACATTTTGTTTGATAAAGAAATCTATATAGGGTATGGGCTATAACAATTATCCCGATCAAGCTTACTAATTTTAAAATCCTTATTTTCAATTAAATTCTTTTGAAGTCTCATAATTATCAATCTAAAATGGCTTATAAATTAATCATATCTCAAAGTAATATTAACTATAGTACCTTTAAAGGCTATCAGAACATTTTACCTCAAAATTAATTAAATGTTAATCAAAAATAATGAATAATAATTCCTGGTAATACCGATTTCTAAAATAATATTAAAAATATTAAAATTCTGTCATAGAGCAAACTTTACCTTTTCTCATTTCTATTACTTTAATTTACATACAACTTAATTTTATTTCACATTCTAGAATAGAACGCTCCAACAAAATATAAACTTATTAATTATGATTCTCTCTACAAACTCTTTCGAAGATCCACAATCTCAAAGAGGCTTTTGGCAAAAAACCTACGGAAACTTCATTTCTAAGCCTCCAGCCCCTTTGGAGGACTTAATTTACCAAGGATGGCTTTCCCTGCCCCTTTCAGACGGCTCGTGAAAGAAAAGGTATTTTGTGCTGACTTCAAAAAAATTATTGTATTGCAAAAGTCAAAAAGACATCCGTATAAGAAAAGAAGCATGCATTGATTGAAAAATCCTTAAACCGTTCTATGAAATAAAAAAAAACTCAAAAGCTTTTGGATTTAAATTACAGGGTAGCAATAATTCCCAAGACTTTTATGTTGATAGCAAAGACATCTTACTCCATGAAATATAAAAAATAGAAAAAATCTTAATTTTTGGAAAAAAAATTTACCTATGCTATGCATGTTTCTAAAATAAGCCCTATAAATTAAGCTACTAATTTATTTATAAATATTACTTGAATATAAAAAAAATGTTTTAGTTCTCAAAGGAGTTAGAAGATTGATTAAGCCGTTTATCACCTTTGACAATTCTGACTGACTTTGATGAAGATTATTCCTTACAAAAAGAAATCGGCCGAGGAAATTACTCAAAAGTGTTTATGGCAATAGAATACTTAAACAGGCAGCCTTATGCTGTAAAAACAATCCCAAAAGAGTCACAAAATCAAAGTTTTATTGACACCTTGAAGTCAGAAATAGAAGTAATGAGAAAAATTAAGCATCCTAGGATTATTACTTTACATTATGTTTATGAAACTGAAGAGGCCTTCCATTTGGTTATGGATTACGTCAGAGGTGGAGAACTACAAAGGAGACTAAAAATGGGGAAATACCCAGAGCACATTGCAGCTGCGTTTATGCGAAATTTATTAGATGTAATAGATTTTCTGCATAATAATGGAATTGTACACAGAGATATCAAGCCAGAAAATATTTTGGTTTTGTCTGGAGATATACATAAATAAAATAAAAAATAATTTTCTAATAAATAATGGTATAGTTTAAATTAAAATATAATAAAACATAAAAATTTTATTTATTTAATAACGAATAATTATACAGAATTTAAGCTCTGTGACTTCGGACTCTCTGCCCTCCTAAAGCAGACAGAAGACCTTTCTCTTAGATGCGGCTCTCCAGGATTCGTAGCCCCCGAAATCCTTCGCCGGCAGCGATACAGCACCAAAGTTGATCTTTTCAGCGCAGGCGTCATTTGTTATATTATGCTTACTGGGAAATACCCTTTCACTGGCTCTTCCCCAAACGAAATTCTCCTCAAAAACAGAGAATGCCGAATTGATTTTGACCTTGAGGAGTGAAACAACATTTCCAAACTTGGACGAGACTTCGTAATGTCTTTAACCCAAGAAAACCCAGAACAACGGCCAAGCGCCCATGAAGCACTTTGTCATCCCTGGATTTCTGGGACGCACACAACACAGCAAGGCTTAGCCATTCCAGAAGAAATGAAAAATAAAGGAATTTCATTAAATCTTATGCAGAGACAAAAGAAATTAAACGTAGAAAGCAGCTCATATTTACAACAATTCCGAAGACCTGCAGTACCTATAAAAGGATTTATACCTATAAAAGACAATGGAATCACTATGGCGAAATCCAGATTATTGATGAAAATTTTGAGGGAAGAAGATAGGGAAGGAATAAATGAAGTAAAACAAATTTTTGATATAAAATCAAATAGCACAAGATCGAAAGAATCCCAAGAAAGCACTGATGCCACGCCATCAAGGAGCCGATATTTGCCAGTAAATTAAATTAGTCCTGGAATATATAAAATAATAGCATTAAGAATTTATAGAAATAAGGCTTATGTCGTATGAACAATCGTAGCAGTTAAAGGAGCCAATGTTTTTGTTAGGTTTTTTAGTAATTGCACAGAGGAATTTGTTTTCTTTGTATCTTTGGGTTACCTGAGGATTGTAAGTCAATTTATGGCCTTTTGGGCATATTTTTTGGCATTGTTTAGTATAATCTTTTTAATTAATCACTAAAGTCAGATTATTCTCCACCTATAGAATTTTTTTTTTCCTAGTATTGAGATTCTTTTCACAATTAACGCAAGGGACTATAATATTTTTATATAAATTAGAGCAGCATGTTAGGCATAAACAAAATCCGCAATCTTGGCAAAAATAAAATTTAAATCCGCACTGTGAGCTACAACTATTACAAACTGATTCAGTATCCGAATGAAATGACCTTAAATAATGCCCTTCTGTACATACAAAACAAGGATGTGGACCTAATGGTTTATTAATGTATCCACTGCATTTTTTGCATATATCAAAATCACACTCATTACAATGATAACAGTCCTCATGAATTTCCGCTTCACATTTTTCACATATCGGCCCTTTCCCATATTTTTCTTGATATTTCGCCTGTATATCTGACTGAATAGTAAGGCTGTGACCATTTGCGCACAAATTTGGCCATAATGTAGCTTTATACCCAAATTTCTCCCCACAGTCTTTGCAAACTGAATAATTGCATTCTTCGCAATTTCACTCGAAATCTTTATCTTCATTTTTACAAATCTTGCAGGTAAAAGTGGCATTATTGCTTATTCCTCAAACAAGCTCGTGGTCTTTTGTACATGAAAGTTTAGGAGCTTTTTGATTGAGATCTAGTCCACATTTTTCGCAGATATCTCATAAGCATTCTCTACAGTGCCAGCATGATGAAGAGAACAAGGTATTACATTTTTTGCATTTTATTTCTCAACTGCCAACTGTATTCATATAGTAAAAAGGGCAATCATTTGTCCATTTAAGGACATGTGAATTTTTGCAGACTAATGTAGTCCTGGGCTGATTAGGGCTAACTTTGGGATAATTATAATAAAAAATATCAGGTTTTTGGGAGATGGGGACTAGCAATAAAGCTTCAGGGTAGTATTTGAACAGCAATGATCTAATCCCATAAGTTGATATTCCTATAAAAATAATAATAAATATATATTAATCTTTTTCGCATTATAAAATAAGCTGATACTGATTATGCATTATCATTGATATAAGTATAAAATATTTTTTAAAGTATTTGAATTTGATATTCTCGCTATAAATTGATTTTTCGGAATTTTAGACAGCCCATCCAAAATCAAGGTTTGGAGTTTATCTGTAAAATAAGGCTGGGACTGTTTAAGTTTTTTTGAATAAATTTCTGCACGGCCAGCTGAAAGTCCTTTTGGTGAAAAATTAATAGCGCTTTGCACTAATTGAATAGCTGATGTAGAAATTATATCAAGTAAAGTATTTAATTTGTTTGAGTTTATTTCAGTTCCTGATTCGATAGCTTCAAATAAAAGTTTAGCTTTAATTTCACATGAATCTTTGGCTAAAAGAATTATTGTGCATTTCGTTTTGGCTAAGTTAATTTCAGATTCAGTCATTATAGCATCACCAAATCCCTTTAAAGATATATAAAGCTTTGAATGAGGTTTTTTATTAAGCTTCAAAAAATATAAGATTTTTTGTATTTGCTCTTTTGAAGCTGTTTCTGTCTTGATTTTCGACAGAAATTTTTGGATTAAAGTACTTGCTTTGTGTTTGTGTATTTCAAGATATTTTTCTGCTTCTTCAATAAATTTTTCTTCATCTGAAATAATGCTATAAGGAGTTTTAGAGCACTCACAGCCCATATTTGTAAAGAAATCTAACGATGACCCCCCCTTCAATCTTCATGTCTATTGCAACAAAAATTTTTCGAAAAAATCTTCATGCCTACTGCAACACAACATTTTTATAAAAAAAAATTAATGCATTTTTATAAAAAAAAATTAATGCATTTTTCTCTAGGTGAGTTTCTCAAAAAAATCATAAAACAGCGCTGCTGTAGGCATGTCAATAACCTTCTCATCGAGATTTGGACGGCTATTGTTATCGTTCGCCATTTTATTAAACTTATCTAGCTAAAAAGTACTGGAAATGCATCGAAAATTTGTTGCAAAAGGATTAGGATTATTACAGACAGGCGCTAGCCATATTGGTGACGCATTCACCAAAGACCTCCCGTAAGGAAGGTTCTACCGCTTTTCGACTCCAGCCCAGAGAGTCTATCCCACTTTCGAGTGCCCTTCCGGTACCTTCTGTCTCCTCCTTGCCTAGTCTTGAGTGGGCGGCTTATGGGTTTCTGCGGCCCTGCTGCGGGCGATTGGAGTAGCTTGATTCCAAGGATCAGCTCCTTGGATTCTATCGGGTGCCAAAGTGCCTTCCTTCGACAGCTACAGGAAAAAGACTGTTCCCCTGTAGCCTGGGCCGAAACCCCCAGTTTCTCGGTAGAGGAATGCCCATCCAAAGGACGTTTTGAACACCTCCATTTCCAACCACAGGAAAGCAGCCAAAACCTACCCGGATACACACTTCTTGAGCCTGCGTCTGATCCTCGGCTCGGAGTCCGTCTCAGTTCGCCGTAGCCATAAGGTCTGGACTGCGGCGCCAAGAGGGCAGGTTGACACGTGTCGCCATTTTAATGTATATAATTTGTTGCAAGAGACATGAAAATTATTATTTTTTTTATATAAAATTTTATATTAAAAATTGCATTTTTGTTGCAATAGACATGAAGATTGAAGGGTGGGGTCATCGCTATATATGCATAAAAAGAATTCAAAAATGTAATAAATATAATAAATTATTATGATTGATATAAAATCATGTAATATTTATTTTAATATTAAAAATTATGATTGTTATTTCAGATGATTATCTTATGTATTTAAAAAAAACTAATCATTCACATATATAAAAAAATTATATTTTTTAAAATTATTAACAGCAATTAAATATTTAATATGAAAAAAGGACATAGAAGATATAAATCTGAGTGTCTTAACCAAAACTTTATCTCAGGTCTAAACGAAACATTAAAAACCCCAAAAATCTCAAGGCCGATTACAAACATAAATACAGCTCGATCTACATTAGACTGCACTAATTACGATATATCGGTTAAAACCAGCAAGCATATCAAAATTGAGCAAAATTCAGGTGATGAAGTGCCTCCAGAAATTGCTGCAAAAGTGGTAAAAAATTATTTGCTTCCTATGTTTGAGTATGAAAATCGCAAACAAAATAGACTTTTAATTAATAAAACCTTTGGAATTGATAAGAGTTTTAACACGACCCAAAGCAAATTTAAAGCTGATAAAAACACCACATATGGAGAACTAAAATTAAGTGAAGAACTTTTAAATGAAATTAAAAGCCTTAAGTCTCAGCTTAAAACTGCAAAAAAAAATGAATCAGATGCTCTGCAGGAGAAAATTAAATATGAGAGAGAATATGAAAGATTGAAAAGTCTCAATTTAGACAATCAAGTTATTATAAAATCGCTAAATTTTGAGGTAGAAGTCCTGACAAAGCAAATTCAAGCACATCAAGCTGAGTTTGGCCTTTCTATTATTCAGATTGAAAAATATAAAGACCTTGTAGACAGCTTGGAATCACAAGTTTACAAGTTAACAAAAGAGCTGCATGATGAAAAAGCAAATAATGACAAATATAAAAATCTTGCCATACAGCTTGAAAATAATGGACTTGTAGCAGAAATGGAATGTGCAATTATAGGAGAGCAGCTTAAAGGTCTATATTTTGCTATCAATAGTCTTGGAAATATGAAATCTAATGAGTTCGGCTTGTTTGCAGAATTTGAATTATTTACAAGAAACAGCAGAAAACTTGCTGATTTTATACTACAAATAGAAAGGGACATTCAATGAGAGCTAAAAGATAAAGATCAGTTAATAAAAGATTTAATTGAAATTAAAGAAGCAAAAGAATCTCTAGTCACCAATAGGGATAAAATTTATGTCAATTTATATTGAATTTATTAAAAAATTAATAATAATGAAAATAACTATAAAGGTATAAAAAATATATATAAAGCCTTTAAAGAAAAAGTCATCACACTTGAAAATGATCTAAATTCTAATGTAAAACTCAGAGAAGAACTAAAACAAGAAGTGGAAGAACTCAAAAAGAAATTAAGCGCACTCACAGAAGAATACAACAACCTTAAACAGAGGCTTAAACAATACAGAAGCTCCAGATCTAACATCTCCGATGAGCGGTTCTGCAAAAATTGTCAAAAACTATACCTAGAAAGCAAAAATTTTAATTGGTCATGCCGCATGCATTCCAGTATATATAGTGGAGAAGTATATTGATGCTGTGGGAATACAAATAAAGACTCTTTAGGCTGTATCTCAACAAAACATGTATCTAAAGATGATGTAAATGAAGAAGAACATAAGCTAAATTTTATTAGATGCTCTGTAATTTTTATATAGAGTTGTAAAGACTATGGACATTCTGTGCATGAATGTCCGAGAGACCCAAATGCGAGGACTGTTGAAGTGCCTGAAGAAGAGCTTACAAGAATTATAGAAATTTCTCAAAATAAAAGAAAAATGAACCCTGGGCTGATGATTGATTGTAAAACAAAAAAACTGCTAAAAGATAAACAGTTTGAGGAAAGTCCGGCTTGGTCAGTTGGTGATGATAATAAAAAAGAGATAGCATTTCATGATGTACAAGAAGTGAGGGAGCAAGTGTCGTTTACGTCTGAGACTAATAGGGTGCAGTTTGAGGAAGTAGAACTTAAAGAAAAATCGCCTACAAGGCTTTCTATACTTGCGTCGGCTATTGCAAAGTCAAAACAAAGTTCAGTTTTAATTGTGCCGATGAGAGTGAAAACAGAAAAGAAAAGTTTTACTAACTTTTTTATATAATTAATTTTTTTTTTATCAACTAATAACATTTTTAAAAGAATTTATGTTTATTTTTAAAAATAAAGGTTAGCCTAATTCAAGATGCTGCAAAAATTAGAAGGCATTCAACTGTTCCCGAAATGCCAATAAGCCCAACATCTTCTTAAAATAAATTTTCAAGCATTTTTGGAAGATACCACAAATTTATTTAATATACAATTTTTTATTAATAAAAGACTTTATACTTATTTACCAAGAATAGCCCACTTAGGAGCATTTTGGTTGGTTGGCCAGACAATAACTGGCTTGCCAAATTCGTTGGCATGCCATATTTTCTGGCTAACCAAATTTAAGAATGGCGAACCAAAAAATGCTCCTTAGTGGGCTATTCTTGGCAACAGGTATAACAAATATTAGCACACTTTAAATTAATTTTATTTGCTTTATGCTATCTTGTTTAAAAATAAAAATAATAAACATTTGAATCCTTTTAAGATACAAGTACAGTTTACAATTCCCAAATCATTGCATAAATTCAAATAATAATTTTAGCTAAGCACTTAGATATATATGGAAAAAGTAATAGCTTTCAGCAACAGGACTGAAGGAAGAGATAAATTTTTAAAGTTCTGGCAATATTTCAGCAAGCTAATGCAAGCAGTCATAATCAGTCGATACTCTACTCAGTTTGGGAATCTTTTTTCAGCTGTTCGAGATTGTCGAAAATTCTTTCGACTAGGAAAATCTCTTCTAGAAATCCATTATATAACCCAAATACTTCAAGATGCAAGACTAGACTCTATTCAGCGTGCTTTAGCTATACTTGGGAATGCATCTATGGCTATAAGGTGGATTTTTGATAATCTAAGTTTCTTAAGTGCTGCAAAAGTTATGCTTTATGATCACAAAGAAGTTAACAGGCTCGCAACAACATTTTGGCTTCTTGGACTTTGCTTTAACTTACACCCAATTTTTGATTTTTTCTAAAAAAAATATTTTTTAAATTAAATTTATCAATTTTTTAAGGGAAAAATTAGCAAACTCACTTCGGGAAATGATGAAAAGCTACGCTCGTGAAGCAACTCTCAAAGAAGCCTCAATTGGCAAAACGACCCGTTGGGTCGTAGAAAATCTTGACGAGCTTTCTTTAACTAGGAAGAAAATGATATTAGAAATCACAAAAATCATTGGGGACATGATTGTCGCCTCAAACGGCGCTCAAATCCCTTACAAAGTCCTGGGAAAACAGTTTTCCGAAAAATGGGTCGGAATAGGGGGAATTGTGGCCTCTATGATTTCAATCTATCAAATTTGGTGCACAAGTTAAGAAATTTAATAAATAAGTTATAATAATAAAATGCCAAGAAGGAGTGGAGGAGGAATGAAATCATCAGGCTTCAGCAGATCATCTGGACCTTCCAGAACAGCCAGACCTGCACCATCACCTCAGCAGAGCGCCCCACAAGCTCAACAAAGGCCAGGAATCATGTCAGGCCTAGCTGGAACAGTCATGCAAAGTTAACTTAAGTTAAGTGCTATAAGGCCATAAGCGGATAGACTACTAGTCTACCTATCTGGCATTAACCAACCTAACTTAAGGATTAGCTTCCTAGACAGAAAAGACCTTCGGGGGAACAGCAAGACTTTCCCCTTCTGCATCATCCCTAAACCCGAAGGCCTACTTCAAAAAACGGCAGAGGCTCTACTTTCAGCTTCATCGGGATGAGTCCTACCTGCTCCATAGGGAGTTTGCCTCAGAGCCCGTATTCCATCGATGACACCATTTTTATTTCTAAAGCCATGCAAGGGATGGCATTCGGAGCTGGGAGCGAAATTGCCCATACTGCAGTTAGAGGGCTAATGGGAGGCAACAGCCACGAAGCTCACGAACAGCAAGCACCAGCCCAGCAAGTCCAAGACGTCTGCAGTCAACAGAACCAAGACTTTTTAAATTGTCTGCAGTTCAACAATAACAACATTGGGGCTTGCCAAAGCTATCTCGATCTCTATAAGCAGTGCAAAGGCCAATTCTAAATAACTAAGAACGCTTATAATTGGCATACGAATTTTCTTACTTCCCAACCTTCTTCGTGAGCGAGTAAAAAAATTTTGCTCAATAACGGAAGTTTTATAGTAAATTTTTTTTTTAGAATTTAAAAATCAATTAGAAAGAGAAAGTCAGTTAATTTATGCTAAAAAATGTAAGCTGCTTAAATTCAACAGAATTAGCTAGAGAATTGACCACTTATATTTTAAAATTGTTTTATTAAAAATTGTTGTTCTTTCACGGAGGGCTTTTTTTCCCACAAATAGGGTTTTTTTTTATGGCTTTGCTCATTCTCCATGCCGAGTTAAAAATAATGGCTGCTAAATCTAGAGAACATGTAAGAAATTTAAGTATACATAACCAAAAAATAATGTAAAATCCCTAAGATTGATATATTTGCGAATTGAAAATTTCTTCTAGAGCTGAACACATGCAGGAGGTAAATGCGCTGAAATCTTCAAAAGTGGAGATTCCGCTTAAGGATTGAAGCTCTTTTTCATATTCCAATTTTTGGGTTACTATTTGGTCTTCTAAGTCTTTTATGATGATTTCGTAGTTGTTTTTTTGTGGTTCATTTCTTGATTCTTCAGGGCTTTCGTCAGGCAGAATGTCAAGAACGTTAATATCATCAATTTCTTCTTCTGATATATGAGAAATGGAACTTTCTTTTTCGAATTTTCCTTTATTTAAGCTTGAATCAATATTTTTTAGCCTCAGCTCTTTAAGTTTATCTTTCAGTTCTTGAATACACAACACATAATCTTCGTTAATCTTTTGGAATTGTAACAAGTTTTCTTGTAGCCTCTGCTTTTCTGTGGCCAAAATGCGGATCTCATAGCTTTTGCTTTCAAGCTCTGCTTCAATTTGTTTTACTTTTATATTATACCCTTGGCTTAGTTTTTCTACTTTATGTTTGTCATTTTTCACAGATTTTAGCATCAAATTTTCTGATTCTTTTTCTCTACCTAAAAATTACCTTAAATCTCTACTAACAGCTTCTATTTCAGTTTCCAGAGAAATTAAAGCGTTTTTTAAGTCCTGGTTTTCTTTTTTATTAGTTTTCAGTTCTTTTTGCATGGCGCTAGAAATATTTAATAATTCTTCAATTTTCTTTTTTTTTGTATTGCAGTCTTGGCTTAAATTTTCGTTTTTATACTGGAGATCTTTTAGAAATTCCTGGATAAATGATACTTTTATTTTTTTATTTTCGCTTTCAAGTTCGCCTATATATTCATTTAATTCAGCATTTTTACGATTAAAATCATTTCACGCTGTTTTTGTGTTTGCTTCGATTTTACTTGTTGAGAAATCTTCTATGCTTTTTTCAAATTCAAAAGTAGGTAAATTTGGGTCCTTTGTTAAGGACTCGTCGACTGTAAAAGTCTTCAGTTTTTCTAGCTCTTCGTTAACAGCAATTTTGATGTATTTTAAAGAATTTTCATCTTTTTGGATTGATATTCATAGGAGTAGTTTTTTTATTGTGTTTTAAAATAAATTTTTTAAAAATTATAAATAAATTTTGCTTGAGCTATTAATAATGCTTTTATTTAATTCAGCACAGTATATTTCTTCTAGTTTTATTTTAACAGAGCTCTCATTATTATAATCCTCCGATTTCCCTGAGTATTCAGAAACTCTTTTTAAATAACTATCCTGGCTAACTTGCCATTGCTTTAAATGATGTCTATAATACCCAGATGGATCTTGAGGAAAAGACTATATATTTCTTACATTTTCTAATTGTTTCAGCAAAAACCTCTTTTCTTTATCTCATACCAAAGCCCTTTCTTTCCACATTTTCTGTTGTTTTTCTAAATGTTCAATTTTCTTATTGAGATCTTGCTCTGACATCTGAGGAGGACTTGGCTTCCTGTGACATCGAGACCTCGACCTTACAGCAGGAGAAGTTTTTTCTGATGAATGTTTAACTATAAAGCTCGGTGAAAAGCTCCTTGTGGATTTCGGGGTAACTCTACTAAAAACCTTCGACTGATTCGGGGTAAATCTTCTCGTATCTTTTACATCAGCTGAGTTTGGCTCCATAAAAGTATCAAAAGCTTCATAGTTAATCGATAAATTCATGTGTGATTCTTGGTCTGATTCACTGAGAATTAACGTGTTTCCTCTAATTATTTGAGACATTAATTTACTATTAATTTTTATTTTAATAGATATTCATCTAAGAATTAACTCTGAATGGCATTCATCAAAAGCGTCAACTGAAAAAGATTAGGCCCAGCTTGGCTTGAATTCTGGAGCGTCAACACCGAAGTGAGGATTGAACTCTTGGGCAGATGGATTAAATAGAGTTGGGACCTGGCTAAAACTTACAAAGTCGCTTGCATTTGCATTGAATCCAGCCGGATGAAATTCTTGAGCGCCGATATCATATTTTGGTGCAGCCTTTTTCCGATAGTGAGGGTGAGGTTTATCATTTTGCTTTGGCTTAGGCTTATCTTCTCTTCTCCAATTGTTATTGCCACGACCTTTGCCTCTTCTTGGTTTTTGATACTGGAAATTTGATGGCTTTTTCTTTGCGTCTAATTTTTCAGGCTTTTTTTCTTCGTCACTTTTATAGGTTTCTTGGTCTTAATACGAAATACCATCAGAGAGCCTCATGAAGTCTTCGTCACTGCTTGAGCTTAGTCGCCTCCTTCTGTCCTTGAACCCTTCATTGTTCATTTTTAATTATTTTATTGGCAAGCACTTACCCTCCCCCGAATTGGTTGACAAACTCCCTATCGTTAGCAACAACTTTTTTTGTAAGATAAAATTGATAAATAATTAATGTGATTCTAATGATATCTCATTCTATTTCTATTAGCTTATATCTTTAAACATAAATTTTATATAGGTAATAACCTAACATTGCTCAACAAAGGCGTAAGGATGAAGAGCTCTAATCTGGCCAATTTAGGTTGGCCAAACGAACTGAAGAGTTGGCAAATGAGCCTCTTATGGTTCAATTGCCAACTCTCCAGTCAGGCAAGCCAGCCTGAATTGGCCAGACCAACTGGAGATTACAGCTCTTCATCCTTACTCCTTTTACCGGCAATTTTAGGTAATAGCCTATAATTAAAATAGATTTTCACTTCTAATATTAGAACTATATATTTTTTAAATCCAATTTTTTATATATAATATTAAATTTTAAAAAACCCATTAGATAAGTTGCGAGATTTTTTGCTGGCTTTATCAAAAAGAGATTTAGAGATAGTGTAATATGATGAATAAGAAAACATTGTGAATCATTAGCAGTTTATAATTATAAAATGGAGTCGAAAGTTATCATGGGTAAGAAGACTAAAAATACGCAATGAATTAAAGTTTTGAATGTAAAAAATTTAAGACAGTTCATAATATTCTATTCAGGTTTTTAAATAATGTTTGCAAAATAATAAAAGAAGATAACACTAAAATTTTATTAAATATTGATATATTATTTTCTTTTAAATACCCCATAAATTTAATCTCTTTTATTTAATTATTAACTCCACAAATGAATGTATATAATTATAAATACTTAAGATTCCAACAAAAACTCCAAGCTTTCATCTGAATTTACTTCAAATATGTCAGGCACATGATTTTCCATCATATTTTTTGGAGTCTCTGTATTCTTCACTTGGTCTTTCGGTATTTCCAGCAATTCTTCAACGCTCAGCTGCTCTAGTTTTCTCTTTTTTACAGGTGCCGGGATATCATTCTCAATGCTCTTTAGCCTACCTGGCATCTCATTTTTAATATACCTTGCTATTTCACCTCCATCAGACCTTATAAATCCAGCTAAAATTACAATTGCCTGCTCAATCTGTTTCATCCTTTCTTGGGTTTCCCAAAACTGCATGGTCAGAGCTTGCTTTTGGCTTGTAAGCTCCTCAACTTTTTCTTCTAATTTCTCTCTCACAATTTAAAATGGCAGTTAGAGGTAGGCCACTGTCCTATAGCCAAAATCAGTGGAGAAGTTTACACCTACTTGAGGATTTTTGGGGTCAAAAGAAGTGATCTACACTTAAGCTGGTATAGGTAGAGAGATCCTAAGGGCTTGGGAACATGGACAGTTTGACGTTTACCGGTGTTACCTACCTTTATTAAGAGCTGTCAATCCAAGCTAAGACCACTGGACTTGAACAAGCGTGATATTATTAAGATTAGCATTCTAATTTCTTTATCATATGTTCCGACTCTTGGTTTGATATATGCAAATCCATCATTCTCTTCAAAATCGGTGCTAGCTCAGGCTTGCTTAACGTATTTGAGGGTACTACAGGCCAATTTACAGGTGAGGTCTTTCTTTTGATTTCTTTTAAAAATTCTGGATTGTGCCTGACGAATAAAGGGTGCTTAAAAATATCTTCAGAACCAGAGCGGCGAACCTTATGGAAATCATACATGTTAAGTTGGCGGACAAAGCTCGCTAAATTGCTATGTTTAAAGTATTTGGGGAGAATTGACAAGCAAAACTCTTTTTTGTCTTTAATAACAAATGCTGTTCCATCTTGTGTCCAGGAAACAATATCAAAATTTTCCTCATTGCTAAGCATGTCGTAGGTTTTTTGTAGGAAAGAAGGGGCTTCAGAGGAGTTTGCCTTGGTGCGCATAATTTTTTAATTATTAGGGCAAAGCAAAAACTTAATGGGTAAGCTGAAAAAAAGCTGGGAATTAAATTTTAAAAAGAAAAGGATATGTTTTAATTAGGACTGAAGGCTTTAGTTTCTATTGGAAATACATTTAGGGATAAAAATATTTAAAATGCTCTACACGTGTAAATAAAATGGAAATTAAGGCAACTATAATTCAATTTATCGTGGATTTTTACCTTGTGGGTGGCAGAGGACAATGATCTATCTATTTTAAATATGATAAATAAATAGATAAACTCTTTAATTACCATACAAATTGATCTAGATCTTTCTATGCAAAAGTAATATATACTGTTAATTTCTTTCACTAATTTGGAAAATATTTTTTTGTAATTTAATAAAGGGTTACTAAATTCATTTATTTTGCGGAATTATTTAAGATTAATTTAAAAGTTTTTTCAGCATGCTGCATAAAATTAATTATCTATATTAATTTATATGATATAATTTTGGATAAATTTTAATCTAAATGAGCTTTTTATTATAGGATTAGTATGTGAAAAGTCTGTTTTGAATGCTTTATTAGAATCTTCTATTGCATATAAAGCGACTTCGCATATATATAGATTAGAAGTAAAAAATTTAAGTGATTACACCAATAATTATATTTTTCAAATAAATCAGCTATTTGGGGATTTATAAATAATATCAAATTATTGCAATAAATAATTTAAAATTAAAAAATTATAGCTTAAACACAAGTTTTAAAGCAGCCTTTAATTATTTATTTAAATAAATTATAAGCTAGAATCAATTCAATAATTTACTTACTTATACATTAATAAGTGTCTGACGTATTGTTAGCGCAGTCACCAAGTACCCAATATTAGGGTTCACCTGCTTTGCGGTATAGTCTCAACTGGCCATAGAGACCAGCCAAGGAGACATACACCTCCTCCTTCCTCCGGAAACCCGGGCTTAAGTGTTGAGTGGGCGGGCTATGGATTTCTGCGGCTGCTGCTTGAGTTGACGAGAGTTGGCTTTCCGAAATTTCCAAAAAATGGAATTTCTGGTCACCTTTCGGCAAAAAGGGAAGTTCCAAGTCCTGGGACGTAACGCCCAGTTTCACGCTAGGTAGTTGCCCGAATGATCTAGGCATTGCCTGTAGACTCTGCTGGGCTTACCCTTTCCAAACCTGGACTCCCTTTCCTCTCGAGGAGAAAATCCATTCTGGTGGTTTGAGCATGGGCCAGACTCTGCTCTGCAGAATTGCTTACCTAGGCATTGTTGCTCATTTCCTAAATGGCAAAACCTTGCCGGATATAATTGAAATATGAGTCGAGTATGTATAGCCGAGAGGCATACCCAGACGAAGACGCCATACTCAGACGAAGACGCCATATTTTAATTATAATTCAATAACTTATTACTTCTTTAAATTACCTTTTTCTAAGCTTAACTTAGTTAAAGCTGATGACGCTGTGGCCATTAAAAATGAAACAGCATTGGCAAAACGAAAAGAAGTTTGCTTATCTGCATTGTTTGGAATCTCTTTCTTTATGAGTTTCATTTATCTAGCTTACCAAACCATCTTACATTAAAACTTAAGGATGCATCCTTCTCGTTCTATGAATCATAGCCTAATAATCCTTAAAGTTACTATAAATCTTCTAATTTTTAAGATGCATTTTGTTCAGAAAGGGTTTCGGAAATCTTAAGCTATGAAAAAATCTGCAAAGACCCTACCCTCTAAAACAATTTTATTTAGTTTATAATTTTATTAGACACAAGCAGCAAATTACAAGCTAATCCTTAAATTTTTCAATATTTTGAGTAAAATATCCATAAAATTCGAAAAATCTAGAAAGCCCATTTTGTTGAAGTTATTACCTGTCCATTTTAGCTCTATCGATGACTATTCTTTATAATTAATAAATGGCAGATCAAGCTCGTGTACTCCAAATAACCAAGGATATTTTTTCCTTCGCAGACACTGACGGCTCAGGTGCTCTCGATAAAGAAGAATTCAAGGCTGCAATTGCAAAAATGATTGCAGATCATGGAATGGGAGCCCTCACCGAAGACCAAATGGACCAAGAGTTTTCAGGCCTCGACGTTGACGGCAGTGGAACTGTGGATGAAGACGAGCTTCAAGCATTTGTTGCTAAGCTCTTATCAGCTGCAGCTTAATAATTTTGCTTAATTGGTGTTAAGCAACCCGGTCTTTGTTTAATTTTCTAAATGGTTTGGCTTTTATGACAATTACCGTCATTTAAGTCTGCTTTCCTTATAAAAAATACACAAAAATGGTTTTCAGCAGAAGAAAAAGCAGCTCAGGTGGTCAGCAAATTTTTGAAGCTCTAAATCAGCAGCTGGAGCAGCTTAAAGTAGAAAACTCTGATTTAAAGCTGCAGCTGGAAGATAACAAAGAATCAGCTCAAAGAAACAAAGCGTTATTAGAGGACTTTATAAAGCAAACTTCTCAATCTGACCAAATAATTCAAGATCTCAGGACGAAACTAGAAGAATTAAATAGAAAAGCAAATGAAAATGAGCTGAGAATTAAAGACATGAGGACAGAAAAGTTCCAGTTGACTACTGAAAAGGAAAGTTTTAGAGATACACAGCCTTCTGGGATGAATAATATGCAAGATATACTAAATTCGGTCGAGAAGAATGAAGAGCTGCTGCTATTTAAAGACTCAAAAAATTGTGTTTGACAAATAATTAGAAGGCCAGAGATGAAGCTAGATGAAGCTGAAATGGATATTGAAGAAGACACAAGCAAAAATATCAAGCCGGAGTAGAATGAATATAGAAGATTAAGCGGATATGAGTTTGTAAGGGTTGTTAAGCTAATTAGAATATTAGAAAATTTAATATCTTAGCTGGCATATAAGATCAAATTTTGCTTTATGTGAATTTTACAGAAATTTACAGAATTTATAAAATACATTTTTATTATTATGATTTTGCCTAAAAAAGCCAATTTATTCTATTTTTATAATTAGTTTCAAAAATATAATCTGCATATCTAAGTCTCTATAAATGGCTCGAGCAATTGCCATAGACCAATTTGCTTTTAGACAATTCGAGCAAGGCTCAACCTCAAGTTACATCCCATACGAAAAATCTCTTTTTGAAGAAGAACTAAATAAGCTTTACGATCCTTCAAATTTAAAGCCAGGCTACGCTCCATTCTGTAAGCATCTCTTCATCAGGAATTTCACCGAAGCCAAAATCTCCACAATTCGCATAACTGAAGAAAACGAGCATTTATTAAGATCTGGCTACGAAGCCCGACGTCCTGAAGAACTCCCTATTCTCACCAGATGAATGCCTCTATCCAGTATTGGAATTCTCCCAATCGCCAAATACCTCGACATCATATTATACTCCTACGAGCAAATCCAAAAAGAAAACTCTGCCATGGAAAAAACTGACCTAAATTCCAATTACGAATGGGGCGTGGTTTCAATTAAACCTCAAGACATTGACCATGAGCTGCCAATGACCCCCATTACTATGATGAGAAATTCCCTCCCATTAGAATTTGGAGGCTCCGGGGTAAAACTAGACACTGAAGCATATATGGAATCAGTTGAATTCTGGCAACACAACGCTTTAATTAAATAGATTATTTAATTGGCTTGTAATACATAGTTGTTATAAATTTCTGTCGGTACCTTTGAGTTGTAGTAAGCCCGATTACTCTTTCGTTAGCCCTTACTCCTGCGTGGTTTAAAATTACATGAGCTGGGATTGGTAGCTCATTTTTATTTAGACTGTTTTCCCCTCCGAGTTCATTATTTGTTTGGCGGATTGAGGAGTTGTGAGGAATGGTCTCTTTTTGTTTATAATCAAATGAGTTAGAATGATTAGCAAGGACATAGTGGAGATGCTCAGGCAATATATCAGGGTCCATAGTTGTGAAATCAGAACAATACTCTTGGGTGTACTCATTAGAATTTTTGGTATTTTCTTCTAAATTAATTTCCTGTAGAGTTCCTGTATCAATCCAATTATTTAAAACATAAATTGGCGATGATAGTAAGATACTGATCTGCAGATCGGCACCACTTACTCCATGCCTTTTAATTATGAGGCTTGGATTTACTTGAGAATTTTATCCCGGCAACGACAGGCAAGAAACTTGAAAGGAAGGCACATACTATTTAGCATGTCCCAAGGGAATCTGAAAGGTCTGAGGCTTTTCACTTCAGTCCTGCGGCAGCAAAGGAACCTTTAGTTGCCACGCTGTCAAGAATACAGAATTTGCTCACTCTTGAGCCGATGAAACTGTCAACAGAGTTTAAAAACATGCTCTGAAGAAGTTTTTTGCCAGCAGAGACAGTTATCCAAGCAGTCAGTCGTCCCAAGCATCTATAAAAATGTGGAAGCTCTGATTTGGCAACCCCGCAGTAGGTAGGCGAAACTGGCAGCTTTTAAATTTTCTTATATAATGTAATATCAATCCAATTGTTAAAATTTCCGTTTTGGTCTTTTTTGATAGGCTGGTCATGAGCGCATTTTCAAGTCCCGTCTACAATAAACTTATACTCATATACAACTCCCCGATCAAGCTGCTTATATATCACAAAATCGTTCCCGAGCTGCTCCATTTCAAGTTTTTCAGATCAATTATTGAAAGAGCCTGATAAATAAACGTCAGTTCCCCCTTCACTTCATTTAAAAGTGATTGTAACTTGGTTTGGATTTTGAACAAAAACTTCTTCTACAAGTGAAGACGCAAGAGAACTGCTGCGGGAATCATCCAAATTTAAACTGTCTATATGGCTGCAGAAGTGGATAAAGGTTAGTAGTTAATTAAGATAGAAATATTTAAAGCCCTCTGCTTAAAAGTTGGAACTCTTTACGGCTGTCTGGTGGTACAAATGAATTAAGTGGCTTCCACATCAGGCACTTCTTAGCCTCGGCTGAAACCACTGATTTTTAAGTAGTGGCTATAATGTATTGCTAATATTTTATTTTTGCTTATTTATGGTAAATTGATTTTAAAATTTCAAAAAATTTTGACATGTCATTATATATAAAACTGAGTCTATGGTATGTTGAAATTTTTTTGACATTTTAAAATCAATTTACCATATGGTCAAGCACAGATGCCAACCCCCCAACCCCCACCCCCCCAGTTTGGATGTATGCATCACACCCCCACCCCTGTATGGATCACCCCCCCCATCCCCCTTGCATCTATGGATCCCACCCACCCCCATTCCATTAATAGATGCCACCCCCCTATATAATGTAAACTGTATTAAAGGCAATTAAAGCATATTAATTGCTCACAGCATAAAAAAATTCAAAGTCATAGGGATGAAAGAGGAAGATCGGATACAGTGTGCTAACAAGGAAGCATATTTTCAATGAACCTTCAAGCACATACCTCGTGTTTAAATCATATAAAGGTCAAAAATTTTCAAAGAATGCAGGCTAGCTCCCCCCCGCCATTAATAACGAACAAAACCGTCATTTTTTTTTTCTAAAAATTTTTCCTTACTCCCCCCCCCCCCGTGAGTGAACAAAAAAATTTTGTTCACTCACGGAGGGGGTTAATTTTTTTTTTTTAAAAAAATTTATATATAAATTTTATAAAAATTATTTTTTTTTTCGAAATTTAAAAAAATCCTAATTCGCAAAAATTGGAAAGCAAATATTAATTTAATTTATAAAATTTATGTTTTAAAAGGCAATTCGTTTAAAATTAAACAGAATTAGCTTTAGATTTCTTTGTACTAATTATCATTTATATATCAAATTTTTTTACATAAAAAATTTTTTGTTCACTCACGGAGGTGGGTTTTGGGCAAAAAATGGCGATTTTTCTAATGGTTTTGTTCACTTACGGAGGGGGGGGAGTTAGGCCATTTAATAACGAACAAAATTTACTATAAAATTTATATAAGCTAATTTAGTCTTTACAGTTTATTAATTTTAAGTAGTTAGAGTAAGATAAAGACAAGCATAATCGATCAAAGAATAATAAATAAGAGCTAATAGTGGCTTAATCTTAAGATGGTGCTTTACTTCCCCCTCCGTAAGTGAACAAAAAATATCGTTTGCTCATGAAGGAGATTATTTTTTTTTAAATTTATAGAATTCAGGCGCTTTATCTTTATGTTGTCATCATTTGACTTTTTTATTATTAACCCTTTATTGAAATTTTTATATGAAAAATCATAGATATTTAATATAATTTTTATATATTTTTTTTCCAAAAATTTTATAAGTTAGACCCATTTAATAACGAACTAAAAAAGTGTTCGTTATTAAATGGAGGGAGTAAAGACTTTATAAGAGATATCAAAAATATTTTTTGAGTCATTTATTGATTCCTTTCTATGTAACAAGTTTTTTTGCAATTATTTTATTTTAAATGTATTACTAATATATTGGCTATATCAGTCTATGCTAAATATACTTATGGTCATTAATATTTATTTATGAATCCATTTATGAATTAACTAAAATTTTATTGTATGTCTTATTTGTAAGATTTGATACTTATATGTTTACCTATATGATAGAGGGGGTGGGGGGTGGAGGGGGTGGGATCTATTAACATAGGGGGTGGGGGTGTGATCCATATATACTAGGGGGTGGGGGTGGGATCCATGCATGGGGGGGTGGGGGTGGGATCCATGCATGGGGGGGTGGGGGTGGGATCCATGCATGTGGGGGTGGGGGTGGGGGTGGGGGTGGGGGTGGGGGTGGGGGTGGGGGGTGGGGGTGGGGGGGTGGGGGGTGGGGGTGGGGGTGGGGGGGGGTGGGGGTGGGGGTGGGGGTGTTGGCATCTGTTGGCATCTGTGCTTGACCAACCATAAATAAGCAAAATGAAATTTTATGCAAGGGATTATATCATATTGGGTCAGAATTCCTTAACCGGGTATCAAAATTTCCAACTCTGTCCCTTTGCCATCTAATTACTCCACCAGCCAGCCCTTGGCGTGTTTTGATTCATTAAAGGAACCCTTTCAGTAGAGGGGCAGCCTTTGAGTCGTCTAATCAGTCCCCTTTTTCAGGTAATCCTGGAAAAAAACTCAATCACTCCTGCTATTCGGGGCAGACTACAGTAGCTGCTTGAGCAGATAAGTCACCCTGCTCCATCTCGGTCACCCACTGGCTTGAGTGCTGCTGGCAAAAACGAGTTGCCTATTGGATTAGTCCACAATATCGTGGATTTACCTAAATTCCTTGCTTCAGGACACCAGATAATGTTAGGCCAATCAACGACTTCAAAAATCATGGCGGAATGCAAGATAACCGGAACTGAAAGGAGAGGTCAGACGTCACACACCATTTATCTATATGCAGACGTTGATAAAGGAATTTGTTTGGTTACTCTCAGATCTAGATGTTACTGGCCCCATTTATAACAAATTTTAACCATTTTAAAAGATATATAGATCTATTATAAATTTCTGTTTTAATAAAAGGGTATTTATTATTTTTATTCAAAAATACAGTCAATGTTAATTATTAGGCAAAGCTGGGGCAGCGCTTAGACAAGCTACGTCAAACATCAAAGGAAGTTGAGATTCTAACATAAATGAAGAGGTCTGAGGTACTGGAGGTAAAGTTACTACTTCTGGCTGATAAGTCCTAGGTTTTCTCTGTTTTTCTTCTTTTCCATCAATGTAATGATTTTTCTCATGCGCTGCTAAGTTACTAGACTGGTTAAATCGCTTTGTGCACCCTGGAAATGTGCACTGGTATGGCTTCTCCCCTGTGTGAATTCTTAAATGTGTTTTTAGGTTGAAATCCAATGAAAATCTTTTCCCGCAAAATTCGCATTTATGCTTCTTTTCTCCTGTATGAACTATACTCGATAATTTGAATAATTATTTTTATTTTTTTACAAAAAGATAGATTTTTTTTAAAGAAATGGAAATAATTATTTTATATTAAGATAGCATATGCCGAGTTAGCTTGGAATTATCCATAAATCGTCTGCCGCATGTCTCTACTGGGCATACATATTGCTTATCACTGTCACCACGATGTTGTTTTCTGATTGGACTGTCAATGTACTCAGAAGGTGGTTTTTTGGGTCTTGGTTCATTTTTTGGTTTTGGAGGCTTTAATGGCTCTTCAGTTATGACGACGCCTTCTGGAGTTTTCTCAAGCATTACAAACACAGGTTGGAACTTCTGCGAGTAAAGCTTTACATTGTGGATCATTGCTTTGAGTTTTGTTGTGTCCACATTACTAACTTATCTGTTTGTTTTTATTATTTTTTTATATTTTTATTATTTTTTAAAAAATTTATTTTTTAATGGGAAGGTAAGAAGATCGACTGAAAGTCTAATTTTTAATTCAGTGTCAGAGCCGGATGCTGGTCTCATATTAGCCATATTTGATTAGGATGGGGTATGAGAAAAGATTAAGTTTGACAAAAACTACTTAGTTTATTCCTCACAGTCAATGCATAAAAGTAAGCCATGTTGAAAGCCTTAAAAAGGCTTGAAAATTCAGACTCAAAATATGTCATAAGAAATTTTGTTAAATGGAAATCGTCATATTTGTCGTGGCATCAGAATAAAAATATGAAATTAATTAAGAAAAATAATTTAAGAAAATGGGTATAAAATCACTATATTTTTAATTAATATCGATTTATTATTTATATTTAGCTTTCTAGAAAAATATCTCATTAAAGTTTATTAATCTCAATTTCATCATCCGCCCACAGCTTATCCCACACTTTTTTCTGTTCTTCTTCAATTTTCATTCCTCCAAAAATCGGCGTTAAATATTTCTCATCAATTTTCTGCCAATTCCTATGAAACCAAGACAGCCCTGAGCTTTCTATTGTTTGGGTATAAATTTTATCATCTGTGTTAGCTGTTTTTGACATCAATTCAAAATAAATTTCTTGAGATGAGCTTGATTCTAGTCCTATAAATCTTGTATAAGGCGATAGTAAGTTCGTTAAGCATATTGTAGTTAATAAAGCAATGCCAAGGGTGGTAGACACTAAAACCTTTTGGTGCTCACTTTCTATTTGTAAAACCAAGGCAAAAGCAATTGCTCCACGGATCAGACCAGTGAACCAGGCTACACAAATGCTTTTAGAGTCCAAGCCAAAGTGTCCCCATTGGAGTAAATAGACAATAGCAGATGACATAAAAATAGAAGCGGCTCTGCCGACAACCATGGCTACAAACATACATAGTAAAAATAAAATATTTCAGTCTTCCCATCCTGTTGTTGTCACTGTCATTCCTAAATATGTAAAAGTTAGTGCTTCAGCGCCTTGAGAAAAGGCTGAAAATACAAGATTTGTCCCTTGTTGTGAATCTCTAGACAAGTTATGCCAAGCATAATGAGCCATAGTGACCCCACATACAAAAATTGCCATAATCCCTGATAAGTCTAAAAGCTCAGATACAATGTAAGACATGTATCCCATGAGTATAATAAAAGCAGTTTCCCTATCTGGGTGATCTCCCATTGATCCAAATTTCTTTAAAATATATGCAGCTAATAGCCCAAGCCCTAAACCAATTAATATGCTTGTTCCTGTCATATATAAAAAGCTTAATAACAGGTTTAAACCATCAAGGGCGTCAAATTCATCACCAATATAAGCGACAGTTCTGAATAGGACAATGGCTACAGCATCATTCATCACTCCTTCGCCGAATAAAATTGAATGGAGTCTTGGGAATTTAGATTCTTTTACCACAGTGATGGCGGCCACAGTATCTGTTGCTGAAAGAACACTTGCTAATAGTAAACAGTCTTTTGTAGAAATTTTGTCAGTATCTGAGACTGCTCCGTTCTCATTGAAGAATATTGCCATAATCGCTAATGTGAGAAAGGAAAAAAATGTACCTAGGAATCCATATAAAGCAATGAACCCAAAATTCAGAAAGAAATTTCTAGATTTCAGCGTGTAGCCAGCTGCAAATACTATTGGAGGTAAAACAAAGTAGAAAAAGATCCCTGTTGAAAACTCAATTTTTTGATCCCCTGCAAGGAAATAGAATCCTAGCCCTCCTATCATCCCAAGCCCAATTGCTATCGTCGTTTCATGCAAATAGTCACACTTGGATTTTTCAATTAATTCAGCTGTCAAAATATACAAAATTAGGATAATTACAGCAAGAAAGACCTCAACACCAAGCAAGCTTTCCATTTATTATCAAATTAAATTACCCAAACCTTCCCTAGCAGTCTTCTTTATATTTAATCCACTTAGTCTTTTCAGATAGAATCCCCAAATTAGTCGTCATCTGCAAAATTGGCTTCTTTAATAAATTTTGAGCTGTTGTTAAAAAATGTCTTTTATATTTAGAGTTTCTGTCTCCAATAATAATTTGTGAAGTATTTTTATAAGGAATCACAAAGTCCTCGCTCCGAAGTCTAGATCTTTGGGCGTCTGGGGAATATGGCTCAAGAGGTTTTGAGGTCATTCCAGCATGCAAATGGTGCCTGATTTTATGAACGTCGTGAGACAAGCTTCGCTTTTCTGTTAGCTTTGGATGATTTGAGTATAAGCTTTTATTTGTGGGGGAATTGGTGTTGTAAGGAACGGCGACAGCTTGTCCGTTTTTCATAGCGACATAGGAGCAGGAGTCAACCTTGGAGGATTTGAAAAGCCTTAATTTTAACCTTGCATTTAGAAGGATTGTGACGAAAAAAAAACCGAGGGTTATTTCGTGCTGCCTTTTTACAGCCCAAAACGAGGAAGGTTATTTCCAGATTTTTTCAGGATGAAAACCCAATGGTTTCACAAAAGTATAAAGGAAAAAATCTACCTGTGTTTTTTTCCTCATTTTTCTGGATAAAAACTTTTTGACAAGTATTTTATCGGGATCTGCTTATTATAGCTGAGATATGGCCTTAAAGATCTAGTTTTTGAGACTTGCTACAATCTTAACTCTAAACTCTAAAAATGCAAACCAAATAAGAAAGAAATCGCATTGTATCTAAACTTTACACTTAACTTAGCTAGATTATAGGAAAGCTCACTGTCTGGATCCGAGGATCCTGATTCTCTTCCATAAGGTTCCAATCGTCTTCTCGTCGACAATCGTCTCACAACCTTCAAATTCTTGCTCATAACAGACATGCTACCTGGTAGTCGGAAATTTTAGGTCACCATGCAGTACACCAACGGGGTTTGGTTCTAGAAAATTCGAAAACAATTTTTCTGGTCACCTGTAGGCTAAGATAAAAATTCGTAGTTCCAGGACGCAACTGATCAATCAGGAGGAACCTCACTGATATTGCTGACACCCCTTTCAATTCCGAATTCCATCTTGCACAAGGTTGGTTTTTTTCATTATACTTTTGTGAAAAATTCATTAGGGTTTTTCCTGAAAACCCCGGAAAAAACCCTCCGTCATTTTTGACTATAAAAGGCTGCAGTAAAAAAACTTAGGTTTATCCTGCAAGCCCATTTAGAGAGGCTGTCGACCATTTTATGGCAAAATCAAAACCAAAGCTCATCACGCTATGACTAAATATAGTTATTACCTGCATCTAGCGATGGCAAGGTGGTTTATCTACATACCTCACGTCAGTTGTCTTGACCAAAACACTTGTATTTAATGTGATTGCAACCAATTAAATTGTATCTTCTTCATTGGAATCCGGTGAACTGTGGAGTGCTTCCATCTTGCCTTAGATAATCTACCTGCTGGCCTTGAATAAAGTAAAGACCGGGCGCCTAACTACTAACTCCCCTTTTAAATTAAAAATCCTGAAAATTATTAATTGAGCACGATACTTTAAATTTTAATTTATTTTTTATGAAGAAATAATATAAAAATTAATCGGTTCAGTGTGACACTGTTTAAATAGCATTCTTATTGCCCTATTTCTATTAAACTAAGTCAAAATTAATTTTACAAATTTTTTATATTGTTAAAGAATATAATTGAGCAAAATACTTTGAATTTTAATTTATTTTTATAAAGATTTAAATAAAAAAATTAATCAATTTAGTTTTTTAAAACTGTTTAAATAACATCTACTTGCATTTTGTCTATCAAATTTGGTCTATTTGAACCATTTAAATTTTCCTATTTAAAAATAATTTTGTTCCCAATTTAAAGGGGGTTGAAGTACCCACAAAATACGTTCCAATTTAAATGGTGGAGTCAGCCTTAGTCCTACGTGCCTTGATGCCGACCAATTTCTTCAGCCATCCTATCCCTGAAGTCCAAGTTCAGTTGATCCGATGGTAGGACTTGGCATGAGGAAAATTCTTGGCTGAGAAGAGCAGGTTTGCTAGGGCCTATTCCATCTTTGGCTCATATTTTCTGGAGGTTTTGAAGAAAGAAATGCTTTTATCTGCTTTAGGAGATATAGAGTTTTCAGTCATTTTCTTATCTAATTAATTTTACTACATATTATGAATTTGCTGATCAAATAGAATCTTGTTACAGTTAGGACATCTATGAGAATATTGAGAAAAAAGCCACTCGTCTAAGCACTCTGCATGAAAAGTATGCAAACAATTGGTTTTTCTTACATTTTGTCCTTCTGAAAAGTCAACTAAACAAATGGTGCAGGTAGGCTCCCCTTTAATTGAAGTCCCATCTTTATATTTTTCTATAGGATACAGTTTATCAATCATATCTTTTGTAACTCTCAGTCTATTTTCTCTATGTAACTGGAGACTTTGAGCATTCGGTCTTCGATTTTCAAAGGCTTTGCTTATGATTTTTAAAGCTATGCAGCAGATGCACATTCTAAATAGGATTTACAGTACAGATGAGATCCCAACTACGAGTGCGATCGACAAAAATAATTCGCTAGACTCATTGGAATCGTCTGATTTTCCAGGATTATTTATTTTACAAGGATTTTGAGGATTATTGTCTATTGTGCTATTGAATTCAGAATTACAGTCATCAGATATATCTTGAGCACTTGAAACAATTAATGATTTTCCATAGGAGGAAATTAATAAAGCCCGCAAAGTGTGTAGCATTGTGATTTTCTGATTTGTGAAAAAAATGATTGGATTATTTATAATTGAACAGAATTAAATTTTGGTACAGATTAGAGAAAAAGAATTTGGCTGTTTTTTGATTGACAGTTTATAGAGGATGAAAGATTATTGATAAGTATATATATATTTGTAATCTGGGAAATGCATTTTTATTTTTTAATAATTATTCTCTCATATTTTTTAATGAGTTTAAGATTTTGTATCCAATAAATATTTTGGTTCTATACAGAAAATTAATAACTCCCCCCCCCTCCGTGAGTGAACAAAAAAATTTTGTTCACTCACGGAGGGGGTTAATTTTTTTTTTTTTAAAAAAAATTTATATATAAATTTTATAAAAATATTTTTTTTCGAAATTTAAAAAAAATCCTAATTCGCAAAAATTGGAAAGCAAATGTTAATTTAATTTATAAAATTTATGTTTTAAAAAGCAATTCGTTTAAAATTAAACAGAATTAGTTTAGAGATTTCATTATACTAATTATCATTTTATATATCAAATTTTTTTTCCATAAAAAATTTTTCTATTAAAAAAATTTTGTTCACTCACGGAGGGTGGGTTTTTGGGCAAAAAACAGCGATTTTTCTAATGGTTTTGTTCACTCACGGAGGGGGGAGGGAGTAAGGTTCTTTTTCAATATTAATTGAAGAATAGTCTCATAATTTTTTAAATTAAATTTTAATGTTGCAAATTAAAGAAGCACATATAATAGAAAGCATTAAGAAATATCATAAAAGCCAATTTTATGAAGTTTAATTATAAAATATGGGGTTGTTCGCATATGCAAAACATTTCTCAAGGGCTTTAACTAAAATGAGAGCACCTGCGCCAAACATGCAATTCTCAAACCTCAGCTATAGACTGCAAAGCACAGTCAATCCATCCACATTTCTAATAAAAAGCCCAGAATTTCAAACTATGGTTGCTACATTAGGAAAACTTGATGCTATTTCTATAAGTGACGATGACGAAGAAGTCGGCAAGAGGCGAGTGAATGAGATAGAAGAGAGAATAATCTCATAATTTACATCCTTTAAGTCATAAGCAATTACATCTTTAAAAAATGCAAGAAATTTGCTATAGTCTTTTCCATACCCAGAATTTTATTAAAAAATTCTTTTCTAATAGAAATCAATTGAAATATAAAAAATATCTCAATAAGCCTGAACCTACTTTTGCATATTTAAAATTGCACATTTCTTATACCCATAAAATCTTAAATGAAACCTGCCCTTAAAGACAGCAGCATAGCTAAAAAGGCCAGATTATCGACACCTAATAATAAACTCCCTTCCTTAAAACGTGCAAATACTCCGCTGATTAGATCAAGAAACTCGCTAACTAGCTTGAAGCCAAAAAAGATCAAACCTCAAGGATCTGTGATGATAAACAGCAAAGCAAGGACACAACCGCTACCGACCCCAAACACTTCTTTAATTGATGAGCCTGTGTCAAAAGCGCCAATTAGAAAAAAATTCATTATAAGCGAGGTAATCAAGACTAGTGAAAAACCATATAGAAACCTATCATAAATAATTAGAATAAGCCATAATTTCCAGGTAATATTTATTTTTTATACTAACTCCCCCCCCCCTCCGTGAGTGAACAAAAAAATTTTGTTCACTCACGGAGGGGGGTTAATTTTTTTTTTTTTATATAAATTTTATAAAAAATATTTTTTTTCGAAATTTAAAAAAATCCTAATTCACAAAAATTGGAAAGCAAATATTAATTTAATTTAAAATTTATGTTTTAAAACGCAATTCGCTTAAAATTAAACAGAATTAGCTCTAGATTTCATTATACTAATTATCATTTATATATCAAAATTTTTTCCATAAAAAAATTTTTGTATTAAAAAAATTTTTGTTCACTCACGGAGGGTGGTTTTTTGGGCAAAAAATAGGGATTTTTCTAATGGTTTTGTTCACTCACGGAGGGAGGGGGGGAGTAAGAATTAGGCATTTTTTATATAAACAATTTTTTATTTTTATTAAACTAGTATAAATTATGACAGTGTGTTACAGTTGGAAACTAGTCTATGGCGAATTCTAGAGTCCTTACAAAGAGGTGTAACAGACATCTCAAAGATCTGTGACAATTACTGGGATACTTTTAAAAGATCAAACATATGAGAAGTTGAAACTCTTTTCAAAGACAAAAAAATAAGAAAATCCATTAGAAAAGCCTTAATTCTTGAGCTCTGTGGAGTCGCCTTAGCAAGCCACTACTCCCAATACACCTGAAAAACCTTAGCCAACATCCGAAATTTATTTTTATTTGTCCACCAGAACCTTTTGAGTATTTTTGAAATTTTGCTCAAAAAATCCCACGATTTTCCTGCCGAGGTTATTAAAGCTTTCAATAATGCAATTTTAGCAAGAAAAGTCACAAAAGCAGGAGTTTTGCTGCTGCAAAACTCAGAATCAATCCAATCACTTCTAAAAGTGATTTTAAAGCATTTTAAGCAGCATTCGATGCACACAGCAATTTCTGTCAGCATATCTGGAATATTGCAATCTATAGATAAAATGAATTTTATTACAATTTATGATGCTTTATCTCAAGCACGAAGACTAGAGGTCCCTGAAGACGTTCCTGAAGCTTTGCCGCCTGTTTTCCCTCCTTTTCTTCCTCCTCCACCTCCTGGAAAACTGATGTATACTTTAGTGCTGGATTTAGATGAAACTTTAGTCCATTATTATGAAACTAATAATGAAGGAAGAGTCCTAGTGAGGCCAGGCTGTGAAGAATTTTTAAAAGGAGTCAGCGAATGATATGAAGTCGTGATTTTTACTGCTGGACTTCAAGATTACGCAGATTGGGTAATTGACCAAATTGACCCACATAAATATGTGAACCATAGATTATACAGACAGCATGCAATGGCGCATGGGCAAAGTTTTGTAAAAGATTTAGACAAGCTGGGAAGGGACATTTCAAGGGTAATAATTGTCGATAATGTTGCTGAAAATTTCCAATTGCACCCGAAAAATGGAATTTTTATAAAATCGTGGTTTGATGATATAGTGTTTTATATAATTAAAATAAAAAATATTTTAGGACTTATCTATAAGGCAATTTAAATAAAAATAAATATCTCTGATACGGCGCTGTACGAACTTTTACCTGTGTTGACCCAAGTTTCAAAAAAATGCGTAAAAGACGTGAGGGAAGCGCTCAGAGAATTAAAAGAACAAATGATCCGGGAAATCATGAAAGGAAACCCTAACCCTCATTTAAATCTTAATTTGTAAGATTATACATATATATATAAATTCCTTTAAATAATTTTTTAACGATTTGGCGATTTTGCTTCTTCTACTCCTGCTTCTTCCATAAGCTGTCCAATTGATTTTTCTAGTTCATCGATTCTGCTTCCCATATCGTCAATTCTGTTTAAAATTGCGTCTGACATTTGTTGGAACCTTCCTTGCATTTGCTGTAGTAAGTTTTGAACAAAGACTGTGAGGTCTTCGGCGGGCTGGGATGGGTTTTCTTGGTCTGCCATCTTATTTATTATAAAGTCTGTTTGAAAATTATTATCAATTTTATGTGCAGCTAGATTGTTTGAACATGTAGGAATTATGATTATTCAAAGGTTTTAAAGGGAGAAATAAATACTTTTATTTCAATGATGCATAATTCTTATATTATTGATCCTTAGCGAATTAGAATTTTGTAGAGGTGAGGGAATTTATATTTAATAGCATTTACCTAATATATTAAATTAAATTGTATGAAAAATCCTTAGGCAATCTAAATAAGTTTTTATTGCTTTTCGATTCCCTTTGTAATCATTCTCATTCTCTATTCCCGGCACTAATCTTGCAGAGCATTCAAATAGTTCACCTTGCATCATTCTTGATATAATTTCAGTCAAAATTTGAAAATATTTTATTTGTGAAAAAATGCAGCGTTTAATCTCAATTCGATAAATAATCTTCATAAAAATTACTGAAAACTCAAGTCTTTCATGTGTGCGCTGTGATAAAAGCGCATAGTCTTCATCAATAGATGTTGGGAAATCAGCTAATTGCTTATTTAAAATCAATAGTGCATGGTGCATAATCCTGAGCTCTAAATTTAAGTCAGAAGGCGATAAAAATGCTGTATAGCTTAAGCTTTCATCTCATGCGAATGCTCTCAATACGCGCAGCAGCTTTAAGCAAAGCGATTTTCGTTTTATTTTAAAATCTATGCAAGGTATTTCAAAATTATCAATAATTTGATTTTCTATAATCAATTCAGTAGTAGGAATTTTTACATAAGCATAATTATATTTATTATCTAAAACTGCAAACCCATATTGCTGCAGCAGCATCCTATTAGAATATGCTCCATATGAAATAAAAAGTTGGCTTCCATTTCCATGATTTTCATTTTTTCCTGTTTTAATTACAAAATAATCCCCAAAATCATTCAAAACGTCCTCTTCTTGACTACCTAATTTATAAAACTTTTCATCAATTAGCTTAGATTCCTCAAAAACCGTTTTTATTTTTTTTGAAAAATTCTCTTGTTTTCCAAATTTCATATTGCATAAAGTAGTAAAATTCATATAAATAGCATTTTCATCAATTCCTGCATCATTATCAAAATCACAGTCATCTGAATTATCATCATTTTGAATATCTTCAGAGTTTTCTTTCGAGTAAGAAAGATGTGAAACCCCATGATTAAAAAAATCAGCAAATGGGATTAATGAAATTCCGCAGTGGGCAAAGGCCCTTGTGTTTACTATTTTTTGAGATCATTTAATTATATCAAGAGTTATTCCAGGAAATTGAGATGGGTAGTTTAGTAGTAAATCATGCAATAATTTCGTGGCTTTTTCTTCTTCAAGCTTGGAATTTATGGTTTCTTCAATAAGAATTTTATCATGCAAATCAGAGAGTTCTTCATATGATCAATCAGATAAGATTTCAGGATTTTTAGGCAAAATATTGAAAAAATGATACCATTTTGAGCTTGCCCCTTTACAATATTCATATATAAGAAAAATAACTTCTTTGTAATCTGCATAAAGATGTGAAATCCCAGAAAATAAATCATAATGATCTTCAAAAATATTTCAAATTTCATTTATCTCTAAGGATTTCACCGATAAAATTGTCTCATTTGGCACTCTCACCAAGCATTCATTATTCCCGATATTTCCTATACTAACGACGCCCAAATACTTACCGCCAAATTTTGCAGGGTATCATATATTCTCACTTACCCAAATATCATTTTCCCTCGCTCAATCCACAAATAACCTCATTTTTTCATCCTGCTCCAAAATCTCTATTACTAAAATATCAATTCTGCCATCAGAGGCAGATTTACTATATGAATACTGAAAAAAGCGAAATAAGCTATATGCTATTCATAATTTTTCACAAATAAATTTCATTTAATATTAATAAAATGAACAAAGCATTGATCATATTCGCCTTATTATTTATAACCCAAGCCACAGACGAGCGTGAGTTTCTTGAAGGCTTTCTATCAGGATTCCAAGAAACAGACGTAGAAATTGGAGAAGACTGCTTAAACCCAGCTTATGTCCAAAAAGTGAGCTTAAATGTAAAGGCAATAGTGGAAGCTTTATATCATAAAAGCTACTTGAAAGCAGGAATTATAGTAAAAACTTTTCTGGCAGAGGCTGAGCATGAATTGGACAGCTGCCATTATCATGAAGTTGTAGGAATTTTTTCAACAATCAGCGAAGTAGGCCCGAGGACTCTTTTGTTTAGGCTGTACACGAATTTTGAGTTTATTGAAGCAAATATTATGCAGATGGCGAATGCTAAGAATGTCCATGAAGCTGGAGAACATTTTGGGAAGGCCTTGAGATATTTTATTGAAGATATCCTGGGGTATTTTAAATAAATGAGATGCTATTTATAAGATTATATTGAAAAAGACTTTAGAAATAAAAATAATTCCTTACGAATTTTATACAAATTTAACTAAAATTATATAATCCTCATCCAGCCTTGATTGACATCAATAAACTTTATGATATTTCAGTCGGATTTTTCGCCAGGATTGGAGAAACTTGTAAAAATCCATCCTGTGTCAGTAGCCTCAACGAAATTCCTAGTTCTCTCACACTTGCAGGAAGCTCGCTCAATAGTGTCATCAAAGGAGATCAAAATTTAAACAGCCTGACCATAAAAATCGCTTTATTAGTACTTGATCTTAAAAAAGTTAACGGTAATTGTGACCTGGCAGACTTTAAAGCAAAAATTGCAAAATTATTCACATCAGATGGGCTCACCCAAGCTACAATTAGATATGGAATGAATATTAAAAAAATAAACGCTAAGAAGGCAGAGCTTGCAAAGGCTTATTCTATCTTAGATTACAAGCAAGCAGGAAGCATTTATGCAGATTTGTTAAAAATCTTGTTGAACTGGCAGCTTAATTAATATTCTTTTAAAAGTTTTCATACTTAAATTAAAGATTTATAAATATAATTGATCTTGTTTCGTATATTTTTTATAAAAATAAATAAAATCATGAAAATCATCTTTATTTCGATTTAAATAGAGATGAGTAAAATCTTGACGTGTGTAAATAAGCGAAATATATATACTTTCTTAGGATTTTAAAATATAAACTTATTGTATTTACCATTAAATGATTTTGGCTGATTTATAAAAAGCTATACTTGAGAAATGGATAAAGCCATAATAGAAAAATAGCCCTTTTATTAAAAAAAAATTTAACAATTGATTTCTCTTTATATCAGCAAGAAACAAGCCCAATTCTATAGCTCATATAAATCATCGTTTCTCTTCGAGTTCAGTTATTAGAAATTTAATGCGTGGCTGGCATTGCTATAAATCTTATGATATAAATGACTTATGCATTGACGGATCTTTGCACTGAGGAGTTATAAGGAAGTCAACTTATTTTTTTTAGAATCTGCAAACATTTATTTTACGAAAACTTGAGGCTCAGTTTTAAGCTATATCTCAATGTATTTAGATCTAGGATTTAAAGTAAGATTTTACTACTAGGATTGGCTAGTAGCTGCTAGAAAAAGATCAAATAGGCAATTATCAGTCTTTTTCAATGCATATCATATCATTTTTTAAGATATTTATTGCTTGAATTCGCCAAAAACATAAAACGAAATTTTTCGAAATTTTAAGCAGCATCTTGAATGATCTGAGCTCCTGCATTATTTTTAAGCTATTGATAATCAAAAATCCCTTGAAGATCAAGATAAAAGGAGAAAATTATGAAAAAAAATAAAATATTTTAAATTTATCTGACTACCTGAAAACATTACTAAACGATATTAGTTTCCTTTAAGCAACGTAATTAAAAGACTAAGCACTAAAAGAGCAAGATATATACAAAACAGTGACCTTTACTTTTCCCCATTTTCTGTATAGAATATCATTTCTATTGCCATATTCGATTCTAGAACATAATGGAAAATTCAACTTTACTATCCGCTTAATAAAAAATAATGACTAGAAACAAGAGAGATAGAATCAGACCGACCTCATTTCTTTCAAAAACCTTTGATATGGTAAGCCATGAAGATTACCAAGACGTTGTATCCTGAACTGATGATGGGAATTCTTTCGTAATTAAAGATGTAAACGAATTTTCATCGCGAATATTGCCCCTATATTTTAGGCATAAAAACCTAGCCAGCTTCATAAGACAACTAAACATGTATGATTTCCATAAATCTAAAGACTCTGGAGAACAACAAATCTTTAGTCATCCGAATTTTGTGAAGGGGCAAAAAGATTTACTAGACCATATACATAGAAAAACTTCAGAACTCTCACAAACAATGGCCAATACAATTAAAAGCGCAAACGAGGCCATATTAAATCGATGTATTCAGCTACAATCTCAGCAGGAGCAAATGCAGAGTACTATCAATGTTTTAGAAAAAAAGTACAAAGACGCTATGGAGATAAATCAAAAACTTATGATGGACCTAATAAATTCAAGAGAAAGGGAACAACAAATAATGCAAATGTTCCTGAATTTTTCACAAAGTGGGTATATGAATAATAATATTAACTAATCTGTTTAAATTTATTATTTTTGAAGGCTGGATACTCTGAGCAAATAATCCGAAAATAACCAAAAGTGAGAGAGTTTATAAAGGAGTTGAAATAACTATTTTTGTATTTAGAAAAGATCAAAATGCTGCAAATGGCTTAAATAGCACCTCTAGCATGATCGAAGTCGTTTTGAGAAAGAAGTCCATATATAAAGATTTCAGACAAGAGCAAAAATAAATTAAAATATATAAAGGCATTTCGTTTTATTTGATATGGCCATCCAAAAGATATTTTAAATCTAATGGACCGTAAATAGAAATTATTAGCTTATAACTTGCCCATACTAAAGTCCAATAAGGAGAGTTTTCAGCATTCAACTATTAAGTCTTTTGCTAGCTAAACAGTTGATATTGAATCATTGCTAAGAGCTATGCATATCAATTATATTGATCTTAGTCTGCCATTCCTAAAACCAAACTTTGAGACAAAATGTCTTCTATCAAAAAATCAAAGAATTTTATAACTTATGATTGTCTAAATCTGGCTTTCCATTTCTGTTTTCTAGATTAAACTGCCTCATAGTGTATTTAAGCCAGGCCAGTATTCTGCGTTCTTATTTTCTTCTGGCTTAAGATGAATTTGGATATCTTCAGAGATGGAAAAATCTAGAAAATCATTAAAGTTATAATATTCTTTGAAACTCAGCAAAATTTGGGGTGCTTGATTTTTGAACTAAAGACTTTTGTAGGTGACTAATGTTTTAAGATATATGTCTTGCAGCTATCCCTTTTCCTAAGGATATTATATTAGCTTTCAACTGAAATCATCCCTGAGGGTTTGTTTCTTCAAAAACACAGAATTTCTGTCCCTTGAAAGTTTCATTTATGCAAATTCTTTATAATGCCTCGATTCTGTGAACTTTTCGCATAGGCTTGCTGCTTATAGATCTTTAAGAAGTCATTTTTTCCATATATTATTTAATTAATTTACCATTCTTTGAGAGGAAAATTGATATTTAAGAAAAGGAAACTATATGATTTTAATCAAATAAACTTGACTAAGTAATATAAAGATAACAAGTAAGCTTCTATTATAATTATTTCAAGATAATATTAGATAAATCCAGGCATATAGGATTTTTAAATAAAAAATATTCAATAAATAAATCCATAATTGACTTGCATTAGCTCGCCTTTGTTTTATTTTAAACGATTTTTTATTCCTATTTACAATTATCCACAATATTGAGTAGATAATGCCGATATAAACCTCAACGCTACTTTTTGGTTCTCAAATATGGAAGTAAGACAGTCTTCGTTTTTATTAAACTCTCTCAAAAATTAAATAAAAAAATAAATAAAAATTTATAAAAAACAAGGCTGATGTAGATTTTTATGAAGTTATCCTTAAGAAATAAAATTTTCGAAAAAATAGAATTTCTAGAATTTCTCCCTCTTTTTCACTTATATCTTTGCTTTCAAAAGAAAAATTCTAAATTTTGTTAAAAAATTACATTTTAAGCTCTTTTTACAGAATAAACAAATTTATTTAGCTCTTCAGAATATTTTATTTAGTTTATACTTAATTAAATTTATTCTTGATCAATCATTCTAACTAACTCTAACGGGCCTTTAACGTTTCCTGAAGATACAAGCCACTCTCTAAAATATCCTTGAATTGCTAAATGAAGCCTTCTTTCTTGTTCTTCATTTAATCCAGCCTTGGCTATTGCTCCCTGAATACTTGCGAAGTACTCTTCTCTTATCCTAATCGCATTAACAAATTCTTCAGGTGTTAGCTGAGGCACAGGATTTTGAGCCCCAAACTGCCCAGGCAGCACCAGCTTAAAAAAATCTTTAGGCTGAAGCAGTGTAAAACAATGCCCAGACTGCTCTGAATTCATCTCAATCGGTGCAGACCAGTTATGAACACACTTAGGGTTTATATTACTATTCGGAATTTCTGCATTTTCCATCATTCTCATCACCTCTGGATAATACACATTAAACGGCCCCAGCGTAATCCCTCTATTATCTCCATACAAAACAGGCGGAAACTGCGAATACACATAAACCGTACAATCCACCGAATTTCCCACCCTCAGCATATTCGCAGTCAGTGCTATTGTACACAACTCACATTTATCCATAGTCGCTACCTTAGAAACCGCAGTTACAAACAGTGTCACCTCTCTACAATTTATCAGCGAAATTTGTTTTACCGCTGTGTTTATATAGACATAGCTTTCCTCACAGTTAAAAAGCCTTATATCTTTGCCTTGGCATTCATTTTGGCCTTTAATTACTACACTTCTGTTTAAAGCAGACAATAATAACACCCCAGGTCTTTCTGAAATCATTTCATTGGTAGGACAAATTAGTTTTCTATTTATTCATTCAGAAAGGTCATCTGAATGGACTCTTGTCATTTGTGGCTTGGTTTGATAATAAGGGACCATTCTGCTTATAGGGACTTCAGGGGTGCCAGCTATAGGGATAAATAAAAACCCTAACGAGTTAAATTCAGAGGAAGTCAACGCGACTTCTATTGCTTGTAAATCTGAGCTTATAGCTTTCATAAGCAATTTAAGGTTGCTTTTTACGAATTGATGGGTCATTTGAAAATCTGAAGCTGGCTGGCTAAATAAGAAACCTCTGACTGCTTTAGATCGTGGGGATGCTGGATTTGGAAAAGTCCCAGAGCCTGATAAGCCGAGACCGTCACTGTTGAATTTTGACGTCAAACTTGACGCATTTTCTAAGCTGATTCGGGTTGTTGCGGTACTATATAGCTGTAAGATCAAAAATATCGCAAAAGGTTTTATGTCTATAATTGGCTGCTGAGGTTTCCGCTCATAAGCTAAGCTTCGAAACAGCTCAAAATACACTTCTGCTTCTTGGAGAGATAGAGAAAGCTGCTTAATTGCTGCTTCAGCCCATTGGGAGATTGTAATTTTTCCATCGTGAGACGCAGAGAGATAAAGGGTTTTTACTAAATTTATGATTGAGCTTTGGTTTAGACGCTGAGGGCATGGGAAAATCCCATGGTCAAACAATTCAGTTCGAACTTGAAGTCCAATTTTATCTCTTGACATGATTTTCAAGAATTTTTTATATGAATTTAATGAAATTTAGTAAAATGAGGTAGCATAAATAGATATTAGCCCTACAAAGAAGGCGCCTGTTATGTATTTTCTATTCCCAACTGTAAAAATGTTGAAAAAGCGTTTAAAGATGTTGAAAAGTTCTAGAATTCTGTCCATCAAGCTTAGCACTGAGTCTATTTCTTCTTTGGACCTTCCCAGCTCTTCCCTTAACAGCCTGCTATTTTTAGGATTATTTATGGAATTTTTCTGAATTGGTTCAGCTTTTTCTTTTTTCTCACCTTTGTCTCGTGATTTTTGTTCTTCAATTGACTTAGTCATAAGTTTTATATTGTCTGGAGTAAGTGCTTCACTCATTTTCATAATATCGTCTGCGCTCATCATTACTCCTTGGCTTTTAAATATATCCTCAACAATTCTTGGGTCCATCGTTTTTAAAGCAGTTGCCATTCTTTGTATATCAGAAGAGTTCATTTGTTTCAAGTTCTTCACTCCTTTTTGCAGCTGTTCATCTGAAATCTCTGGCAAATTTAAGGATAACATATTTTTGTATAAATAAAAATAAATTATATAATTATTCTAATCTATCGCTTGGATTCAGGGGCCTATCATGCTGTTCAGTTCCTTCACCTTCTGAATAATGTACTATACTTGGGAATTCTTGAATTGGCTGCAAATTTTTGAGACCTGGGGCCTCAAAATCAGCACCCAGCTGAGAACTGTTATCTTGCACTGATTCATTCGCGGGAGGGCCTGCAGGAATTTGAATAGGTCTTGCAGTTTCTGACCTTGCTAACCCTCTATTTGATCGATTTGGCCCATTCTGTAAGGCTAACAGCTCCAGCCTTTCTTTTGGCTCCAGAGTTCCCAAAATTTTAAAAAATTTGATAGAAAAATATAAAGAAATTCCTTCTAATATAAAATATAAGATCATTAAGCCCGCAAAACCTAACTCATTTTCATCTGCTGCTATTAATAATTTCAAAATCATAACAAACATAAGAGTTATTATATATGACATTGATAAGCTTCTATGGAGTTTATATGAAGAAAAAAATCCTAAAAGCCCAAAAATAACAAGAAATACTAGGATGAATTCGCCGATTATTATATAAGAGAGACAGTAAACCATATCAAGAATAGAGATATAGCGCACTTTTTTGGAAGATTTGAGTACATTTTTGTATTTTATATCTTTCGGGTCTAATGGGGATACTAGTGGTGGGACAGAATTAAGCTGAGATAAAGGTATTGGCTGAAAGCCACCAGGTCTTGATCCTGCTGGAATTAATATAAAGGGAGATCTAGGGTTTTCTGATTGATCTTGAATTTGAACCTCTCGAAAATCAGAATCATTAAATTTTATAGGTATTTGGATATCACTGCTCATTTTATTTAATATAATTTTTATTATATCATTGCTTAATAGAGAATTATTATCTTATTTTTGTTTTCACTCACTAAATCTGAGAAATTTTATCATATTCTAATATTTTTTTAAATTGAAAAAATATATATGAATTTTTGCGTAAAATAAATGAAACTAGAAATTCATAGCAATCCTATAGCCTCCTATATATTTAAATCCAGGAATAATAGCTTATTTGAATCAAATCGCTTTAAATATTATGGAGTTTAACTGTGTATGGTTTCTTAACCAGCTATGAAAAGAAAGTTCACTATTCAATGCCAAAATTCCTTTAGCTGATACCTTATTATTCGATTCTGAGTCCCCCACCAACTATAAATGACTATTCACAGACCGTAAAGGCTACATTAAGAAAAAGCATTCAGAAAATGTCAAGCTCGACAAAATTTTTTTAGCCTTCCTCAATCACACAATGACCAGCTCAGGGTCTGATAACGAAATTATGAACCCTGAAGACCCTGGAGTAATTTACATCCGTGACAACACATTTAAGCTTCTCGACAAGAAAATGAGTTTTGCCCAACTAATGGCTCAAAGTCTACTTAATAATGAAGCCATGCAAGCTTTTACAGCAGGCCCTGAGCATATATACTCTCGGTATATAGTAAATTTCAAAAAATCTGAAGGAAAATACATCTACAACTGCAGCAAAGAGTACATAAAGCGGGAAATCCAGGAAAAAACGAAAGTTTATGCTCAAAATTATATTGATAAATTAACTGAAATCACAGAAACCGCTTTAAGGGTTATAGAAAAAAATAGCAGAAGATGCATAGAAGAGCTGCAGTTAATCTTCTTTGAAGATTTAAATAATAATTTGTGGCTTATGGGAAGCAGAATTTGTAAAACTGCAAATTTTCTAGTCCCAAAATCAATTTTTCCAATAAAACGTGCACAGTCTCAAGGGCGGCTTCAAGAAAACTCAGTAACAAGGTCTTCATTTATGGACACCACTCAGTCATGAAATAAAAGAAGTGGCACAGCATCAATTGGCCAAAAACCTAACACCCACAAAAAATGCCCAGGAGATTTTTGTAATTTTATTGTAACCTCCCAAACTCTTTCAAGCAAACAAGAAATCGACTACGACGACTTAGTAAGTTATATTTAGCTTCAAAAAGTAAGGAATACTTACTTTAGTGGAAAAGAAAAAGACATTGAAAAAGTGAAATATACCTTAAGGGTAGACAATTTAATGGAGCAGAAATCAAGAAATAAAGACAAAATTATTAGAAAACTGATACCATATAAACTTATACTTTTAGGGAAGAAAATTATAATTGATAAGAAAAAAGATCTCGTGGAAGTGGATATAGGCCAATTTATTAATTGTGTTAATAATTCCTTAGATAATGAGCAAGAAAATCTGCATGAGTGTGCAATGAAAACTCCTTTTCACTACTATGATAGTGTCAGGGTGTGCGATAGGTGCTATGAGGTATACACGCTATTTGACTGCAATAAGAAAAAAACACCGGATTTTGAACCAAAAATTCCGTTAGTAAATATAACTAATCCATTTCCGTTGAGTTTTCTAAGCAAAAAAAACAGCATCACGTCAAGTAAGCTAAATTCTCCTCGTAGAAGTGTACTTTATCTTTCAAGCTCGCAGAAAGATAATATAAATGATTTATTGAATGATATGGATAATACACTGTTTGAAATAAAGTATGGGGAAAAAACAGCAAAATTGAAAAGGGCTGATGATATATCAAGGACAATTTCCCGCCAAAGAGCTCAATCTCAAAGCCAAGAATTGAGAAAAAAAGCTCCTTTAGAGACAGTAAAAGCTGAGATGTTTGACCATGATATTCTTACAAGTCAGCTTTTTCCTGACGCAAAATATTTTTTAAAAGTAAAAGTTCGGAGCAATAAGCATAGTCAATATTTACAGAAGTTGAAAGAGATGAATTTTTCCCGAGGAAAATTGCATCATTTTAGGGATAAAGTAACTAAAAAGTAACATTTATGTTAACATTTTATCAATATTTTGTTCATAAATATTTAAATAATCGAAAATCTTGATTTTATTTTATTTATTATACATATAATAAAAAGGGAATTTAAATTTATTAAAAAGAAAACTATTTTGTCAATATACCTTGACTTTAGGGTATTTGAAACGCTTTTTTTCTTAAGGGCAATCAAACTTGATTTTGAATTTTTTATAATGCATATCAAAATTCATTAGAATTACTCCAAATTAAATTCTAATAAAAATGTCACCATCACCAGAACTAAGCTAATTTTATTTTTATGAAGGTAAAATTTAAAATTTCTTGAAAAATAAAGAATCAGAGCTTCTGAGAATTTGATACATAGCATAGCTTTGCTCAAACGCATAAATACGCTACATTTATAGCTATAATTGAAAATTTTGATATTATGCAAGATTTAGGGCACTATGCAATTTTTATTTTCAGGTTACACAGAGTTGACATAATTTCCAAACGACTTTCTTGCTCCTTCAGATTTAAAAACAGACTTTTTAATATTATTATAAAAATTATTTTAAATAAAAATATTTTATATTTTTTATATTCATATAATTATCTTATATAGAATTGCTGGAATATATTCTAAATTTATTAATCATATTAAATTAGTTTTTTACAAAAATCTAAAGATTTCATCAGCATTTATTAGAGGGCAAATTAGAAAATGGTTGAATTATAATGAATATGAGTTCTTTTTTGTTCCGCCGGCTTCTTCCGGTCCGTTGTCTTTAAAGTCAGAAATGACTTCTCAGCCTTCAGACCCTGCCACATCCAGGCGTTTTACCCCGAATCTTTCAAACTGTCGATCGAGGAAAAACAGCCAGGACTTTAGACCTCGAGCTGACTCGAATTCATCAAGTGAAGAGCTGTCGACCTTTTGCTTAAAAAACCAAGATTATTACTTCGCCAAGCCTCCAGAACTCCGCAAGCACAGCCGCAGCCAAGATCAGCCAACTTCCCCCTTTGTCCTTTCAAAAAATTCCGAATATTACTTCAGACCAGGAACCGTATGCGAAGAGATGGCTATGGAAGAAGACGACTACTGAGAGCAAGCCAAAGAAATCGCCTGACAGCATGGAGGTGTTTGCCTCTCTTCTACTTGTGAAAACCCCCATTTCAGCCTTGTCTATCGATGCCGGATGGGACATGTTTGAGAATCCGCAGAGGTTTTATTGAGTGGACAATGATGCTGAGAATGTACTAAAAGTCTAGAAAAAGCCAAACTTTTTGCTGAGTCCAATGGAGGAGAGTGCTTAAATGAAGAAATGGACTTGATGCTGGAATTTAGATGTGCCCAAGGACACCAATGGAGAGCTGATTACTCTAACTCCCCCCCCCCCCCCTCCGTGAGCGAACAAAACCATTAGAAAAATCGCCATTTTTTGACCAAAAACCCACCCTCCGTGAGTGAACAAAAAAATTTTTTTTAATAGAAAAAATTTTAATGGAAAAAAATTTTGATATATAAGTGATAATTAGTATAATGAAATCTAGAGCTAATTCTGTTTAATTTTAAACAAATTGCGTTTTAAAAACATAAATTTTGCAAATTAAATTAATATTTGCTTCCCAATTTTTGCAAATTTAGGATTTTTTTAAATTTCGAAAAAAATATTTTTTATAAAATTTATATATAAATTTTTTTTAAAAAAAAAATTTAACCCCCCTCCGTGAGCGAACAAAATTTTTTTTGTTCGCTCACGGAGGGGGGGGGGGGGAGTAAGTATTTAAGCCAGAAGTGATGCCAGCAATGCAACTGCACAAGCAGGACCAGCAAAAAGCAGCAGAGACTGCTAGAACAGCAGAAAATCGAAGAAGAGCAAGCCAAATTGCAAGAAGAACTGTTTAAAGAAGCAAGACAACAAATGGAAAGAAATTTGGACATGGAGCATGCTAAGTCGTTAGTAATGGAAGAACAAATAGAAAATGACGCAAGGATCATGACTGAAATGTTTATGAGTTCCCACTCAGGAGATTGCAGTTATGAGCAAGCACTCGCTATATACAAAATTTTGTGTGCTCCAGAAAATTATGTATATGCAAAGTACTTTTCGAAGAATTTGGGCGAAGGGAATGTAAACAGCGCATATAGACAGCTTGCTAAATTATTGCATCCTGATAAGAACAAGCATCCTTTAGCAGGAGAAGCTTTTCTTAAAGTATGCAATGTATTTAGTACTGTCAATTTTAGTCAAACAAGCTAACTAATTGGTGATGCTTGAATAAGGTGATTTAGAAGTAAATTTTTTAATAATTAATAACACCCTCCTATTTGCTCAGAAACTGCAATGATTTCATCTCCGTTTTCTAATCCTAGTAGTTCAGCTGTGTGTCTGCCCATTATTCGCTCTCCTTGAAAAAGAAATCTAGTGGTAGTTATGATTATTCCAGCTTTTGCACAGTAAACCTCTATAAGTTTTCTCAAATGAGCCAATCTTTTTATTTTAAAAAACATTTCATTCCCATTTTGAGATCTTACTTTAAGCGTCACATACTCAGCTTGCTCTCGATGTCTTTCTTCTAACATTTATTCAATTTATTCCCTAATTTCTTATCAATCTCAATAATTTAATTTTGCAGACTTCTATTAAAATTTATTACGAAAATTATGATTCTTGAGAATTTACAGAATGAATCAAGTCATCTTCTTGTACATATGTAACAAATAGTGGGATTGGGTTTATTTCTTCTGAGTCGAGATTTGTTAAGACTAACCCCACAATATTAAAAATGTCACTTAGTGATGGGTCCTAGCACCTGCCTCGCAGGATGGACCCATGATCATGAGCTCAGTGAGAGAACTCGGCTTGAAGTGAAGAGGTTATTGCTGTGTCTGGCGTTGACTAGAGGAGCCCTAATGGGCTATTTAACTTTAACGGTTTGACGGTTAGGCCGGTTCACCTACCGTTTTTCAGAGCTGTTAAATTAGCTGAACCTCAAGAACAAGGGGACTTAACGCAAAATTTGCGAGAAAAATTCATTAAACTTAAACTTAAAGACTAACCCAAAAACAAAATCAGAAAATAAAATAAATTCCTCTTTGATTTCTGATTTCAATATGCCGTCTGAGAACTCAGCTGAGCTTATTTCAACTGAGATCTGCTCGTGACATCTTTTTACGTATTTCTCTTCACTCATGCCTTGATGAGTGATTTTATAGCCTTCAACCCATGGGATCTCCCATTTGCAGTATTTTTTGAAACTTGGAAGCCAAAGCTCAGCTAATTCACTTGGCAGTGCATTAATTTCTTTAAAAATATCTTCTACTTTAGTGAATAAGTCAAGGTCATCAGGCCAATATCCTTGCTTTACTTGAGCTGCTAGATTTTCAGATTTAATAATAAAAGTAAATATATCAGGAAGTGAGGTCGGAATTATAAAAATTTTGGCGGATTCTGTAGAAATTATCTTAAGGTTGTTTTTAAATTGAAAATAATCAAAATATTCGCTCCCTACCTTGTGAGAAAAATGATTATATGATGTCCAATTAAAAGAAAGATTTAATAAGGATAAAGAGTTCAGCCCATTTTCAGGTAAAACGCTATCATAGCCTTGGTCTTTTATATAGTCTAAAACATCTTCTGGTTTTTTGGATACTATGTTCCTTAGGTATTTAAATTCATATTCAACAGTATTCATATAACCAAGAAGATTTGATAGCTCATTTTGTAAAGGAATTTGGATTAATGAGAGCTTCTTAGGATTCTGGGTTCTGAAGAAAAGAGATAAAAGAGCATGGATTAAACAAATTCGATTACCAAATATCAAAACTTCTCTGCATTTTCGAGAATTGTAAGGAATAGGATCATCTTCAAAAGATAAGCTGCATACTGAGTTTATTATTGCATTTTCCTGGGGCCTTTCATCAGAATTCTTTGGTCTATCACTTTGCCGCAAAATTCCTAAATAGGACTCAGTCCCAATTTCTTCATCAATCTCTGTTTTTCACCTAAATTTAAAATCAAAAAATAAAGACTTCAACTCTTTGGGCATATCTTTAATTTGCCTTGGCCTTTCATTTACAAAATAAAGCCGAATTTCGTCACAGTCTTCACGATTTCATATTAAATTCAAAGCATGCTCCAGTATTAAATTAAAAGAAGAAAAATGAATGCAGGAAATATGCAGAATTATCACTTTTTTCGAAAATAATGAATTAGGTTCAATTGAAAATACCAATAAGCCTATAATTTTTTTCCTCTTTTTTATTCAATATCAGCTTGTATTTATCCCTGCTTTTGATTTTTCAACCAAAGCAGCTGCAGATGGGATATTTTCTTTAATAATTGAAGGCAAGTATTTATAATATTCATTCATAGCAGTTTGTATAAGATTTTCAGGTGTTTCTACTGGCTTAAATTCAACGTTTGCTAAGTACTCAAAAGCTTCTTCATTTGCAAAACTGAGATAACTCTGCGAAACTGTTTCATCTGTAGAAGGTGTATTATATGTAGGTGATTTTGGTGCTTCAAGTTGAGCGAAATTTTCAATTTCGCTGTCTGCAAATTCTTGAAGCCATTCATCTGAAATAATTTCTAAAATAAATGACTCAAAAATCATTTTTGATGTCATGTAATAAAATTTTTCGACTGATAAAATCTCGACACAAATAAGAGATAGTTTATGAGGGTTTGCTAGGTAAGGTTAGGATGAGTTAAGATAAGGAATTAGGCAGATGCGATGCAGTCACCAAACACCTTCTGTGCAGAAGTTTGGTCCGAAGCCACGAGAGCCTAGTTTGTTTATAAGTCTCCTCCTTGTCTTAAGATTCCAGTTTCGGATGGAGACTTTTGGATTTCTGCGGCTTGTGGGGCCTATTGGTAGTAACTTGATTCAAAGGATTCGCTCAGTGGAGTCCACCGGCTCCGAAGTGCCTTTCTTCGACAGCAAAAAATTGGCCTGGGCCTAAACACCTGCTTCTCGCTAGAGGAATGTGCAGGGATCCCAATGAAATTGGAGGATTCCTGCATTTCCAACCACAGTAATACACCTAAAATTTTCCCAGATACACATCTACTGAGTTTGCATTGATTCTCAGCTTGAAGTCTTTCTTAGATCGTTATGCTAATGGGATATATGGCGTACATGCCACAATTATAATGTATATGATGAGGTTTGCTAAATTTGAAATAATTTCTTCGTAAATAAACTCTGTAATCATTTTATTTTCATTAAATATTCTAGCTTCCTCATTAAGGGAATTTTTAGCTATAGAAAGGATCATTTCACTTGTGATATTTTCAAGAAACTCGTTTGTGTGAATTTTAATCAATAAAACCTTAAAAATATTCATTAAGTGGTTTCGGCAATAATTAGAAAGATATTCCATTATAAGTCTTTCTGAGATATCGTTGGAAATGATATCTATAATTTGGTTCTCAGTAGATATCATTTCATTTTTAATTTCCTTTGCAAATTTGTCGATCCTTTGGTCTTCAATAAACTGGCTTATTAGCTCTTTTGTTATTATTTCTGCAATCTCTTTGTTTATTTTATCATTTTTTTCTTCTGCTTTTTTAAGCTCACCTAGTAAAATATTTTCAGCGAGCTTAGCTAAATTAAATGATTTTTTGACGCAATCCCAAAATATTTGATTTGCGATTTTAACAGCTAAATCATTATCAAGTGTTTTCATTTTTTTAATTCTTTTTGCTTCATTTCTTTTTTTATCTTTAATTTCTTCTTTTATTAAATTTTTTGATATTTTAGCTAGTTTATAATCAAATTTCATTAGCAGATCATTGAAAATTTGTTCTGAAATAACTGGATAAATTTGTTTCTCATAAGATTTTTTTGCTATTTTTAAGCTAAATTCATTGCATATTGACTCCAAAAGATTAATTGAAATTTCATCAAAGCACAGTGCATCTTGTTGCATTTTGCTTTCAGCAGTAATCATTTGAGGCAAAATTTCCCCAATGAAATTTTGAATTAATTCTGCAGTCAATTCTTCGCTTATTTTTGAATTTGTTTCATCTTCCATTTTTATTTTAAAATATTCAGGATTAGCCATAGACCTAGTATTCCATCTCCTAAATACATAATGGGAAATTACTTCATTTTCTTTGATTAATTCTTCATTTATGATAATTTCTGCAAGCTTAACTCTATTCATCAAAATTTCAGGAAGCGGTATCAGCATTTTTGTTGTTTTTTTAGCAAAATAGCTACTTAATTCATTAATTTTTTCTGACATATCCCACTTCACATCTGAAGGGCAAATCAAAAACGGGTCACTTTGATCTGAAAAATAAAAATACTTGGCAAGCTCAGTTTTGCCTAAAAAATCCATATCACTTTTCATCCTTACAATATAATTTTCTCCATTTCAAATAAAAGGAATTCTCCTCACATTTCTAATATTCAAATTGCTGACTATCTGTGCATAAGCTAGCTGATCCCTTCAAATAATTATGCTTTCTATAGCACTTAAGCTCAGCACTCTATAATTTTGTAAAATTTCTGAAAAATTCATTAAAGCTCCCATTCTTTCTTCTTCACTGGACTTGTTAAATTCGTAGATTAAATCTTTGATATGCCAAATATTTTTTTCTCTTTCTTCTACTGATTTTATTGCAAATTGCACAGTTGCCTTGTTGCTTATGAGGTCGTTTAATTCTCTTGACATTAATGTGATGCTTTTGTGAGTCGGCAAACCAAATACACATTCTCTGTATAAAGATCTGAGGGATTCTGGGATATTTTTGAAATTTCACTCTGCTTCTAAATCATTTCTTATGCTGTTAAATAGGTCATTTTCTTCAGTTTCGAGATGCTTTTTGGGGAATTTTAATACGCCTGAGCTTGGGCGAGATTTTGATCTTTTTATGTGGAGAATTTCAGAATTTTGCTGCTTAATAGGAGAAACTTGATAGATTCGTCTAGCACGAGATCCGTCTCTTTGAGATTCATATCCAGGAGTCGTTGGACGAGGAGACTTTTTGGGTGATTTCTGATTAGATTTTACCTTAATTTTTAGTGAGTTGGGAGTTCTGGACCTCGCAATTCGCTTTCGAATTTTTTCAGGCATTTTATAATTAATTCTTGCTTTTACGATTTAAAATGTCAGTTAGGGGTATGACTCAGGTCTGCTTCCGAGCTCAGTGAGAGAAACTCACGACTTCTTGAGAGTTTTGGCTAAAGAGAATGGGTCTATACTGAGTCTGGTGTAGATCAGAGAGGTCCTAAGAAGCTTGGGGACAGAAACAGGTCGACATCTAGGCCCAATCCACCTACAGTTATTCAGAGCTGTGGTCCAAGTTGAGGTAGGAAGTGCGAGACTTGAAGAGTTTTCTTAAACTTAAATTCTTATTTCTACTTAATAATTACTCCTTTTAATAAATGATAAAAGACTATTTGCAATGCGCATAAGTGAATTAAAGATTTCAGTAAAAAAGTTTGAAACTGAGTGCAATTTTCCTTATGAAAGCGAGTTACTTAACTTTAACATGAAGATCGTATAAATATTTTGAAATTTTAGGAAACCTCATAACTATCAAACAAGTGATACTAATAATCATATAAACTGGAATTATATAGAATTTGAAATCTAGCTAAATTACTTGGCAAATTAAGATCATATCCCGCACCTACACTCCTTATACTTTGCTCCACACTTATAACAAAACTCATATCCACATCTGCATGTCATATGGTTGCAGCCTTTTGTCCTTTCAACCCAAAATTGGCATAAAATGCATTGCTTATACATCGCCCCTTTCACAAATTTTAAAAATTCAGCATCTCTAATATCCCCATTTGCAGCTCTAAATTCTTCACAGTTCAATTTTCTATGATATATCGACCTGCATTCTAAACAATACTTCTTTTTGCATACAGGGCATTTAAACCTTTTTGCGCAGTTTGGTATAAATATATAAGGACAATCAGCAGTTGGGCAGCATGAATATTCGCTCCCATGAGTTTCAACATGATTTTTAAACGAATAGTCCTCAAATTGTTGAAATATGTATTGTTCAAGCCTCGTTTTTATATCACTTGCATCAATTTCAGCTTTGCATAATTCTAGAGGGCAGAGAATAGGGAATTGCCTAGAATCTACTTTATTTGTGATATATCTGGATATACAGTGGTCATGAAAAATATGCTGGCATTGCACAAGAGGTTTAGAATTAGGATCTTCAATGTCATCTAGACATATAGGGCAGCTGATATGTTCAACCTCGGGCAGCTTTTTGGAAGATATGGATTTTAAATAGCTCCTTATTTCTTTGTAATATGGCTTGTCATTTTCACTTATCAAACGGCGGACAGCTTTAGAGCTTTTAGGCTGACTTAATTGAGATAATAGTGATTCTGCCTCTGCATAAAGACCTTCGTAAAGCTTGTATAGGATGAATCATTCAGCCCGCTCTCTAAGATGCTCATTCGCTTTAAAGTCATTTAATTTTTTAAAAAAATTTAAGGTTCAAAGAAGATCTTGATGATAAAGAGCTCTGGAAAATCCTAAAACATAAGCTTGGGGTATAGTAATAGCTGATTCTATTGAATTTAAGGAATCTATCTCATAGAAAAAGTCGAAGAGCTCATCCATTTTTTATAGATAAATCGCAATTAAGGGTAATATGGATACCTATAGGCATACTTAATAATTTTAGCTTTTATCTGCGCTAAAAAGGAATTAATTAAATATTCATGGAAAATTTAATTAGTTTTACGTTAAAATTTTTATTATTAAAATTAGAAATTTAACAAGCTCAAAAGACCTCAATTAAGCATTTTCTAAAGAATACAAGTTCTCAATAAATATATTTATTCAAATTAAAGGAAAATTATAAAAATGAAAGTCATTCGAATTAAACCAACTAGAAATCACGGACTTAATGCACCAATAAATATTTATCAAGTTCTAATCCCCTTCCATTTGTGAGCAAAACCATTGAAAACCTTATTTTTTAGAATATTTGGCTCATTCTGCTGCCCTGCATTTAAAATATTACAAATAAATTAATTTTTTTTCCAATCTGTAAGTTTGGGCTCTCACGGAGAGAGGAAGTAAGCTGAATTGTAAACCTCTTCAACATCATTATCAGCAGCCTAATTCTAATCCCCACAATGAATTTACCATCAAAAGTAAAATCCACCTAGATCATATACACAATCCTCTATTCCACTACTCAAATCATTTCAATAATCTACGCCTATCGAGCAACTATTTGTGATCCCACAGATCCTTTATTACTTTCTTACCGAGAAAAAGTAAAACGCGGTGAAAGACCTGAAGCAGTAAGCTACCAAGCCTTTTGCACGATCTGCAATTGCAATGTCAGTTTAAAAGCGAAACACTGTGGCCAATGTAACCGATGTGTCGATAATTTCGACCATCACTGCAAGTGGCTTAACAATTGTATCGGCCAAAAGAATTATCATTTATTCACCCAGCTAATTGCTATCCTTGAAATAAATATGCTTACTATCACAGCATTTGGACTTACACAGCTGTGCGAATATTATGTAAATTATGATGAATATGTAGATAAAGTTAGTGATATTAGTAGCAGCATAAACCCTAAAAGCTTTTTGATACTGACGTTTATTGTGACAATTGAAGCTGCGATAATTGCATTCCTGACAGCGCATTTATTAGCCCTCCATGTGTGATTAAAAATGAAAGGAATGACGACATTTGAGTATATATTGAGCAGGAGGAATAAAAAGCAAAAATTGACACAAGTAGGGGATGCGAAGGATACGACGGTTAATATTGGGGATCATGAGATTTCTTATAATTATACTGAACCCCCGAAAACTCCACTTCATGAAAAGAAATCTTTCCCGGAAATCATTACTGAAGAACAGTATGCTGGGGGTGAAGAAATTGATATATCGAAGCTGCATACTGTTTTGTCACCGACCTTTTCGCATAATACGGAGAGGACGACAGAAAATGTATTTAATTAAATTTTATAAATTCAGTGAAGTCTCTTTACTGGAAGATTATGATATAAAGGATTAGCTTAAAGTTTTGGATAAATAAAGGTAAACATATAAGGAACTAATCTTGTGAATTTCGCTAGAGATGCTTGAAAGTTGGCACTTTCCACATATTTTTTCCGTCATTTAAAGATATTAAATATTATTTAGATGGTTGAAAGATCGGCATCAGCCTCAGCAATTGCAGGATTTGCTGGTTCTTTAGCATCATCTTCATTATATCCTTTGGAAATGATAAAAGTCCGTCTTATTGCATCCGGAGTTAAGAGTATCCACTCTATTAACTACAGAAATTCTTACCATGTATTAAAATCGATGGTTTCCTCACAGGGAATTTTATCTCTTTACAAAGGAGCTCACATAAGTTTCGCCTCAAGCTTCGCATGGACTCTTTATTTTTACATATATGAAAAAGCTAAGAAAATACACCCAAAATGGTTTAAAGAAGAACACTCAGAACTCTACCTTTTTACAGTAGCGGCTGAGGCAGCAATTTTAAGCAGGCTTATCACTAACCCTCTATGGGTCGTTAAAACCAGAGTTATGCTACAAAACAACTCCAAAAGCTGGTATGGGGACACATTTGAAGCAATTAAGAAAATTTATAGGTTAGATGGACTTAAAGGGTTCTATTTTGGGCTTATCCCTGGATTGGTTTTGTGCTCAAACGGTGCTTTTCAGCTATATCTCTATGAGCATCTCAAAGAGATTCTAAACTCCCAAGACAGCTCCACTAAAACAGCAATTTCTGGAGGAATCAGTAAACTACTAACCACACTAGTCCTGTATCCTATGCAGTCCACAATGATCAGACTTCAGCAAGAGCAGTACCCTAGCTATTTGAATACAAAGGCTCAGGATTTACCTAAAGATATCAAAGAAGAGAGATTTTTTAAAGGCTTTAAAAATTGCATCCTAAAAACTTTCAAAAATGAAGGGTATAGAGGATTTTATCGTGGGCTGTCGTTACAGTTAGCAAGGATTTTGCCTTCAAACGCATTATTTTTTGTAGTTTACGAAAAAATATATGGACTTGTGTTAGATAGAGAAAAATAAACTTAACTAACTGCAATTAAAATAAAACCTTTCTGCTGTTTCTATAGCTTAAAGAGATGCTCACAGGCTTCAGCCATTTTTTCTCTTTGGGTTACTATTATCCATCTCAAAATTCTATTTATAAAATGAATATTCAAGGACTGCCCAGTCATTCTTTTCATAATGAAACTGATGAGGAGTCAATATATAAACTCACAAAAAGTACAATAAAGCTGAAAACTGACCTAGAAGCATGCACTATTTTGAATAAAGTAACATCCACCTAGGATCTGATTTCAAAAATCCAAGGAGATTTCAAGCAATCTGAGCTTCTTATTACCAAGCTAAAAAACGAGAAAATCCAGCTAAAGCAAGCTTTATCTGATACTTATAATAAGAAAGAGGAGCTTTATTCAAAAATGCTTGAATATCGTGAAGAGCTGAATGTTGAAAAAAAGAAAAATCAAGATCTGCTAATAAAACTGGACGAAATTGGGGAAATTAAAGCTCATATACATGAGCTTAATTCAATTATGACTGCTAAAGAGCAGCAATGTGAAGGAATTATCAAAGAAAATCACTCTTTAAGAGAAAATCTTGAAAAATTAGAAATTGAAGCTTCAAGCTGAAAAGAACTTTATGAAGCCAACAAGACAAAGGACACAAAATATGCTTCAGCTAAAGATAATGGAGAACTTGATATAGAAATTCATAATGTCTGGAACTCAGCTATAAGAAAACTTCAGAAAGATTCTGAATTTTACAGTATCTTTAAAAAAAATGCGTCAGGGCTAAGCTATTTTTCAGAGCTTTTAGAAGGGGGGAAATGAAAAGAAGCTTTATTTAGAAGCTTATGCATACTAAATGACATATTAACCCCTCAAGAAATCAATGTATCTAAATCTGTCCAAACAACTGAAGAAGAAACCAAACCAAAAGTTGTCCACAAAATGCAAAAAACTCCTACATTTACAGTATCTGAAATAAAGCAAATAAAAATTGACGCCAAAAGTGACTGTTCCTCACAAGTCCATTATCCTCGGTCTGAAACTCCTGAGCATATCATAAAAGACAGAGAAGAGCTGCTTCAGAGCTTGGCAAAGCAAAACCAAAAGCTTTTGCAATTAAATCAACAAATATATGATACAATGTCTCAAGAAAATGGAGGCACAGCCAAGAAAAGGTCAAAATGGAGCGGTGTTAATTCTGAAGCAAGCCTTTCAGCTGAAAAATATGAATTATTTGACGAAAAAGAATGCGTTAAAATTGATAGGGATATGAAAATGTATTATGATGATATTGAAAACGAGTGAAGCTACCCTAGTTCTGAAGACTCAGATGAGAAAAGCAAAAATCAACGTAAAGGAGTTTCCCGGATTAAGCAATTTCCATCAAAACCTAATTAATTATAGGAAAATCTTAAATTTAAATTAAACAATACAGCAGCATTTTTTAGGGTTTTTGTCAGGCAATCTTGCTGGCATTATCCAGCTTGTATATGTTTTAGGAAGCGGTTTGCAGCAATAAATGTATATGTTTGATAAGCATCCTTTGCTGAATGGGCTTCCATAGCTTTTAGGCCACTTTTTTAGATATGATATTCTTTCCCAAGAAATATTTTCCCAAGTAGTTTGATTTGTGATAGCAAGATACGTATGAAAAACAAGCAGACAAGTAACAAAAAATAGAAAAAAGGGGAGAACTTGCTAAATCTTGCTAAAAAAATCAAGTAAATGCCAAATCAATTGGTGAAAATGCTAACAAAATGCAAGTAAAAGCTAAAAATGTCTAAAATGGGCTAATTTTCGTCAAATATTTTAGCTATCAGACTAAAATGCGCTAAAAATAAAAAATAAAAATGCTAAAAAACGGCTAAAAAATTTTTTTTTGTCTAAAATGTGCGAAAATGCTAAATTAATAGGAGGCCGCGCTACACTTCACCATTAAAGGAGTAAGGGAAAAAATTATATAAGTTTTTTAAATAATTAATAGAGTCAATTAGGATTAATAAGAAATGCAATATTAATATATACAAATATTAAACAGATATTATAATAGTAAGTATTTAATTTTCTATATGCATCTAATATAATGCAAAAGCATTAATAGCGTATGATATACTAAAATTGAGAAAAAATTTTTAGCGCAAATTTTATTTTGGGAAAATAAGTATTTGAGTACGGAAAAGTATGCATATTTTGCATAGAAACACTGCTTGTACTTTTTTGCGCGAAATTGAAATAAATTCATATAAAATGCACTATTTATCAATAAATTTCTTTAATGCATGCAATTGAGTTAAAACGATTAAGTATAGCAATGAATAGATTAAATTGGGTATAGCAAAACGCGTTTTCTTTATTTTATTATATTATATAATATCATTTTGCTTAACTTAATAAAAAGTTTTAAATAGATGAAAAAATTAGCAAAGAAACTTACCTGATTTAACAACTAGCAAATGCTTATAGAAAAATATACTATATGATTATATAATATTAAAATGACAAATTGGATTAAATTTATCAAAAGCTAAAGGAAATTTCAAATCATTATAAGAAGCTTCACTCCCCCCCCCCCCCCCGTGAGCGAACAAAACCATTAGAAAAATCGCCATTTTTTGACCAAAAACCCACCCTCGTGAGTGAACAAAAATTTTTTAATAGAAAAAATTTTTTAATGGAAAAAAATTTTTGATATATAAGTGATAATTAGTATAATGAAATCTAGAGCTAATTCTGTTTAATTTTAAACAAATTGCGTTTTAAAACATAAATTTTGCAAATTAAATTAATATTTGCTTCCCAATTTTTGCAAATTAGGATTTTTTTAATTTCGAAAAAAAATATTTTTTATAAAATTTATATATAAATTTTTTTTAAAAAAAAAAAATTAACCCCCCTCCGTGAGCGAACAAAATTTTTTTGTTCGCTCACGGAGGGGGGGGGGGGGGAGTCAGTAAAAATTAAAATTTATCAAAACAATTCCAATTAAAAAATAGATTGTATAAAAAATTAGAAAAAAGGTTATGGTAAAACATTATTCTAGGTTTACTGTACGAAAGAGCATAACTTTAATGCAAAGGTATATTGGCTTATGTATGATAAGCAACCCTGAATTGACTTTAAAAATTAGAATAAATAAAAGTAATTCAATATAGGTTAGAATTAATTAATTAATTATTTTTATTACAATAATGGATAAATATAATATATAAATACTTATAGCAATGAAAGGCATTACACCTCTTTCGTTTGGCATGAAGCTTATACTCAAATTTGCATCAACAATACTTATTATTATAGAAGAAAGAATTCACATGCAAATTTTTCTTATTATTACTGTGTCAATAAAATTGCCGCGCATCTTGTAGGATTCAAAACCCTGTAAAAAACGCAGTAAGGGCAGAAATTCTTAAGGACCATTCTAATCATGAAGAAATTCCACAAGAAAATCCAAAAGTTAATGTTCAGCAAGAGCAAGAGCTCATTTCTATTTTAAAAACATATAGTTTCACAATCTCCTTATTTGAATAATGAAGAGGTAGAATTAATTTTAAAAAGAGAGAGCATTCATCATTAATGGCAGGCATTAATAAAACAAGTCTTAAGCAAAAATTTAAAAGAAATCAAACTAGAATGTGGCTGAAATGATTGGTATACGGCATCATTTCAATTCTCAACAATAAAAGATATAGGAATTCAATTTCTTCGCAATCATGGAAGTCTTAATATTAACAACAAAAATTATAAGTTCATTGTATGAGCAACAGATTGGCAGTTGTCACAGCTGAGGCAAGCCACTCACTGATATATTGATGGAACTTTCAAGATTTTGCCTCAAGGAGAATTTAGCCAACTACTAGTTATAGCAATATATGATCCAGTATCCCAAAAAAAGAATGCCTGGCTGCTTTGCAGCTATGAGTTCAAGAGAAAAATGATTATATTCATATATTTTTACACTTATAAAATTTCATATATCCATATCAGGATTTCCAATGAAGTTGAGTTCTATAACAATTGATTTTGAGCAAGCATTGATATCTAGCATAAAGGAGTCTTTTCCAAATCAAAGAATTATTGGCTGCTTTTATCACCTTAATAAAAGCTTGAAAAGAAAAGCAAAAGCACTTGGGATTTACAAAAAGAAAGAGGCATCAGAACTGAGAAATAAAACTGATCAAATTATTAAAAGAATAGAAAAACTATGCTATAAAATAGATGATTTGGAGGTAGAGGTTGCAAATATTGAAAAAGAATTCATTGAATCTGAATCACTTATGAAATTCATAAATTACTTCAAGAAAACCTGATTAAAATATTTTCGAGATAACACTCTTAATTATAGCTCTATAGAAGAGCGTAGATATAGATCTAATTCCATGCTCGAAGGGATTAATGGAGAAATTAAGAAGTTTTTCAAGGATAAAGGTGTCAATTTCATGTGAAGTGATTTCATATTAGCACTCCAAAATCTATATAAGTACTTTTATGATGATATAATTGCTTGCGGCAATAAACCTGTTGTCTTTAGATCAAAAGCAAAGATACTAGAAGGCGAATCTCAAAAAACAAATTGAAAATGACTCAGAAACTGAGTCAACTAGTCAAAATTCAACGCATTCTAATCTTGAAATGCCAGAAGAAGAAAAAGGAAAGAATGAAAAGAATAAAAAAGAAAATAAAATTGATGAAGAAGATGATGAAGATGAAAATTCAGATATTGATGAAAAAGCAACATTCATGACTCCACTAAAGAAAGAAGATCTTAACAGGTAAGAGAATAGTCAAGAGTCCTTTCAATCCTAAACCCGTTAAAAGAAAAGTTGTGCCAGTAAGCGATTTTCAGTGAATCCGATGGAAAAATAGTTCATGCAGATTCGACAGCTTTTTTACTGTTGTCACTTTATCAATCTTAAACCATGAACAAAATATATTTGATGCATATTTAGAAGATGAAAGGATTAGAGATTTGGTGGAGACTATGGAAGCTTTAAACAATCAATCTAATGATGCAATAGAAAAATTTTTGGAAAAAGCATAAGCCATTACAGAGTGCTAAAAACTTGGAAGGACATATTAGTTCACTGTTTTACATGCTTTCTGTATGCAAAGAATTTAGGATTTCTTATGAGAGCTATTTATCATGTGATTGCTGCGGTTTCCAAGGCCAAAAAATTCGGACTGAACTAAGTTCTTTACTAGAATTTTGCATTGATTCAGATATTAAAGAATTCAAAGAATTCCATCAATTTTTAATTTATAGATTTAGAAATACATTTCAGCAATGTTCACATTGTAAAGGCGTAGCAGACTGCAAAATCACGCTAATTGAGTGGGCCTATGTATTTGATAATCTTCGCAGAAAATGATCACTATGAAGTAGAAATTAATGATCTAAATTATTTACATGGAAATGATGCGAAATATGATTTTAGTTCAGCAATATTATATAAAAACGGGCATTTTACAAGTATCATTAAGGATCCTAAGATTAATAAAGGTGGAGAATTTTATTTCTTAAACGGATTATATTATCATGATGGAATGATGTTTGAAGGGAAAATTATGAAGCTAGATGATTCAATAAAGAGTCAGATTACTGAAGAAAAACCCATATATTTTAATTTATAAAAGATTTCAATAAAATTAGAATTAAATTAGCTATTACTTTATTTCATTTTTCTTTTTGATTCGAACTTGTATTGGACTGATATTTATCCAATCTAATTTTTATCCTATAAGAGGACATTATACTTTATATTAAATTTATTTTCTTTGATACTCTAAATCCAGATTCATACATTATCATAATTTTTCTTTCTAATCACAATCAATATTTTTCAATTCGAACAATTTTTTAATTATTCATTTTTTAAATGGGAAATTTTTGGATAAATTTTAATTTTACTGAAGCTTCTTATAATTATATGAAATTTCCTTTAGCTTTTGATAAATTTAATCCAATTTGTCATTTTAATATTATATAATCATATAGTATATTTTGCTATAAGCATTTGCTAGTTGTTAAATCAGGTAAGTTTCTTTGCTAATTTTTTCATCTATTTAAAACTTTTTATCAAGTTAAGCAAAATGATATTATATAATATAATAAAATAAAGAAAACGCGTTTTGCTATACCCAATTTAATCTATTCATTGCTATACTTAATCATTTTAACTCAATTGCATGCATTAAAGAAATTTATTGATAAATAGTGCATTTTATATGAATTTATTTCAATTTTCGCGCAAAAAAGTACAAGCAGTGTTTCTATGCTAAATATGCATACTTTTCCGTACTCAAATACTTATTTTCTCAAAATAAAACTGCGCTAAAAATTTTTTCTCAATTTTAGTATATCATACGTTATTAATGTTTTTGCATTATATTAGATGCATATAGAAGATTAAATACTTACTATTATAATATCTGTTTAATATTTGTATATATTAATATTGCATTTCTTATTAATCCTAATTGACTCTATTAATTATTTAAAAAACTAATATAATTTTTTTTTCCTTACTCCTTTAATGGTGAAGTGTAGCGCGGCCTCCTATTAATTTAGCATTTTCGCACATTTTAGACAAAAAAAATTTTTTTAGCCGTTTTTTAGCATTTATTTTTTATTTTAGCGCATTTTAGTCTGATAGCTAAAATATTTGACGAAAATTAGCCCATTTTAGACATTTTTAGCTTTTACTTGCATTTTGTTAGCATTTCCACCAATTGATTTGGCATTACTTGATTTTTTTTTAGCAAGATTTAGCAAGTTCTCCGAAAAAAGGCAATAAAAACTGATGCAAAAATTCTTGCCCAATTTACCTTCATTCATTCTACTAGCCCAGTCCTTTCCTCAAAGCTTTGAAACAGCCAAAATCCAGACCATCATATAAGTCCACATTCCACAACTAAATAAGCTCAGAACTGTCTCCTATTTCTTTCTCCAATACAAATCCCAAGCCATGGACAATGATGGTCGTGTAGCGCTACACATTTATCACAATCCCTACAATGTTTTGCCCTCATTGGCTGTTCCAACGTGCAAACTGTACAAAATCTGGTTTCTGTTATAATAACATCTTCAAATTTTTGGAATTTGTTTTCTCCTACCGCGCTTACGTCTGTCGGAGACTGAGGAGAATAGTCTTCTTCTTCAATATCATCGACGATTGGTTTATTTCCTAACATATCAATCTGCAATGGTCCCGAGTTTTCGTCTTCCAGCTCTTTTTCTGCCTGGCTGCCAGCTCTTCCTTGGATGTTTTTTTCAGTGTCATCATGTTCAGTGCTCATATATCTTTGATGGCATTTTGATGGAGAAATATAGAAATTTGGGTCTGATATAGGGGCTTTCCCGATATGGCCCGATAAGGGCTGTGGGTTCTCCGTGGAATCCCTCTGTTGGTCAAACCACTAGAGGGATTCCATGGAGAACCCACGGCCCTTATCCGGCTATATAGGGAAAACACCTATAATTCAACGAATCCTACAGATGCTTGAGATTTATGGTTTGAGGTGATTTCTATCGATGGCTGCTCTGTAGGGTGCACAGGGTTTTGGTCTGAAAGGATCTTAATTGCGTGCACAAACCCAGGGTCTCTGTAGCTCGTATTGATATAACAGCTAAAAACAATAAAGACTAGAACCCTAAATATAGGTTACCAATACAGTATTGTAGCTGACTTATCGAATTCTACCAGTTCTGGAACACTCAAAAGCATAGGGGCAATTACTATTGCGTGCAGCAGCAATATATAGATAGGAGCCTTTGAATCTAGTTATAAATTACGGTGACAGTGCATATTTAATCAATTAATGCTGATTTATTTAAAGTTTTGTAATTTTCATCGCCTTAAAAGGGTTAGCAAACTTGTCAGGGATCACCTGGGTGTGCTCAAGCATGCTTCTAATATATTCCGGATTCGTGATAAATCCATCAGGTTTTTTCATTTTTTCTAAAAAATCGGCTTTGGAGACTGTTGGCTGTTCTTGTAGAAAATATTTACTCTTCCATTTGTATTTATTTAAAGTTTAATAGAACTTCATTATAATCTTATTACTTATGAACATGGACGCTTAAATGGGATAATTAATTAAAAGAGTAGGATTTCCAATATTTTTGCATGACTAAAGAGGGATTTAGCAAGCTTGACCTCTAAGCTGGACATTCTCTCTAGAAGTTTGCTTTTCCAGGTTGTCAATCGATTTGTATTGTAAAACTCAACTTTTATCGCAGAATCTAAAGTAACTATAAACGAACACTGCAGGATTGTCTTTACCATATCTTTGATAGAGGCAAGAGGGAGAACTTCTGAGGCGTCTTTGTCGAAGGCAAACCAAAGGGCTTCCCCTTTTTCACGGTCAGTGCCTTTTCCAAATAGAATTGCTGAGACTAACAATTTTGCTATGCTGGTTGTTGGGGAGGTTGAAAGAAATGACGATAAGGCTTCTTTATATTCACGCTTAAGCTGCAGATCAAGAGAATGCTGAAATTGAGAAATTACGATCTCTGGAAGATTGACTGCATTGGAAATTCTTCTGATAGCAATTTCGTAGCTGGAAATTGAATATTTGTTGAGTCCAAGCTTCTTTTCGTATTGGGAAAGTTTTTGGTTCTCTACAGTGTGCTTGTCATATGGGTCTTTGGAATGATTGCAACCCATTTATGATTATAATTTTTTTATCCTAATTAATGATTTTTAAATTATCAAAAAGTGTATTTGATTACTGGAATTGCAGTTCTAACATATTATTCTAAGCCTTCACAAAAAACTATTATGGCTAAGTGTCTTCTTCCTTCAACGATTTTTCACCACTTATATTTTGATAAAGGCCTTTTCTGAGGCAGCCTTTCGACCTGCTTGTTGGTCAATAGTGACTGTAGAGAAACTTTATCAAATGATATCATGGTAATCTTTAACTAATGTTCCGTTTCAAGCTTGAGGAATTCTTTCAAAGCGCAAGGGCCTTTAGCAGTCATTTTATCCCATTTTGAAAAGCTTTCTGGATAAGCACTACTAGTGCATAAAGAATAGGTTTGCAAGCCATGCTTCTTGCTCTTATTGGTGGGTATGGCTTACTAACTCAGTGTTTAATAAGAAGTAAAGATAGAAAATTTTATAAAGGCGGTTGCTTTTTTAAATCTAACACAAAATTCATTTAACGAGAGCAATAGTAATTAAAAAGATTAAATAATTAATTGAGGATTAAGTAAAAATAAGATTTGCAAAGGCATTTCTGAATTGCTCTGCATTATCATTTTGGTAAGCTTGATATTCATATAGATTAAATGGTGTGATAAATTGAGCCGAACTCTTAACTCGTATAGCTAGTGTCTTATCGAGGTCGGAGACCTTGAAAAAGGGAAAGTAGCTCGTGATGTGTAAATCTGGCCAAATTTTACTGGGGCTATCCTGAGGCGTTTTTTCCTTATTGGTATGTGTGGCAGGATTTTAGAAAGATTTCTCCCTGGAGTGTAAGAGGACATAACTTGTCTAAATGAGTACTTAAAAAGCAGCGCGATTTCAAGCGTTGCATCCTGGGCTTCAAGTTTTTATATTATTTGACAGCTTACCTGACAATTCAATTCTTGGAACTTTTCATTGAAGGCAACTTGCTGACTCGATAAAAGGGACTTTTAGAGAGTGACTGCAAGCTCTTGTCCTGAATGAGTAACAATGCAAAACCTGAGCAGTGGTGGAGCATCATGAAAGAATAAGGTCTTCATGTACCTGACATGTTGCTTCTCTTATCAGTATAATTAACGATTAACAGCTTGATAGCCAGCTGAGTCTTCAATAGAAAAGGTGTAGACAAAGAACTTTTATAGGCCTAGGTGGGGATTATTGAGCTATTCTATCCCTTGGACTTCTTTAAAGACCACAAAATCTCCATCTTCATAGGTATGCCTTTTTTCTTTCTGAACTGCCATTATTCCGGAATTTTCTTGGCTGATGCCACTTATAAGGAATGATCTGGCGTCTTCTCTGTCTTATCAAAGCATATAAAGTCAGGCCCAAAATCAGCAAATCCATAGTCAGAATCACCCCAAGCTTCATAAGAAATAAATCTGATTGCTAGAGAATAGTTCAGCAGAAATGATCAGTTCTCGAAATAGTTTCTGGGTCGGATTCTGATATGAAATTACATTGAATTTTGATAAAGAATATTCCTCTAATGTACCTTCTTTGAATTTCGCTTTTATGTGGGTTAGGCTCTTGGAGCTTATAAATTGTTGCTGGCCTAGAGAACAGGTTCCGATGCTCTCTAAAGAAGATAAAAGCTATTTATCAAGCCATTTATACACTATGACGAGAGAATTTTGACAGTTTCGACCCATCTCTTCGGAGACCTGAGATCAAGGCTTTTATTTGGATAAGCTTTCCCATCATCTCCATATCAAATGTCCTAATTTAGGAGAATATAGTTTGGAATCATGCCTGACATTATTTATTAATTTCTTTAACTAATGGTAATTACTTTCTTATTATGGCAGTTTAAATAAGAAATTTTGCATCTGCCTTAATTTAAGATTTATTTCTCATTTTCTGTATGAGAGAATTGATCAAAGTTTAAATAATAATTAGTGTTTGTATATAAAATTAATAATTTAATTTCAATATAAATATTGACAATTATTTTTGTTTAATTAAATATTCTAAATTTTTTTAGCACATTAGAGCATGTCAAATAAAATTTTTAAATAGAATAATTTTCGATAATCTAAATAGGTTTCTTACAGAATATTATTTGCATAAGATTACAAAATATATAAACAGTAGCTTTAGTTAATTAAGTTATTTGAGATATTAAACTTTTGATGAAGTACTTCTCGTACATCACCCACTCGCTGCAATTCATCAAGAATCTCAACAGTCCTGTACAATTCTCTGTCCATCATATCATTATACCACGAAGAAATAGGAATCCCATTGTCAGGCTGCAGTGAAAAAGCTTGCACTGAGTTATCAACAATGATAACTTCTCTTAAGTCTCGCCCTAGCATTCTTAAGTCTTTAAGGAAGACTCCATTTGACTCTGCACAGTTTTCTCTGTAAAGTCTATATTTCATAAGTTTCATGTCTGGGTCTATAAATTTTAAGACTTGTTCTGCGTAGCATTTATGGGAAGCAGTAAATAAAACGACTTCAAATCTTTGTGATACTGCTTCTAAGAATCGGAATAATCCAGGTCTGAAGCTCACATAAATGGAGCATGGTCTGTCTTGATAAAAAATGTTTACTATTAAATTTGCTGTAGAAAAAGGTTTTATTTCACTATGGACTAAAGTCTCATCTAAATCTAGCACTAAAGTCTGCCTATGTGTTCGTCTAGTTTTCATTGGTAAAAGCGGTTTTATTGACAACGGCTGTTGTTCTTCAGCGACAAAAGACTGAGAAGGAATATCTTCTGGTTCAGTTTCTGTGTCCATTGTTTGTGAGTCATCTTCTATTTCGACCTCAACATTTTCACAATTTATTCCACAAGGAATATTTTTGCATGTTTGGATTTGGTAAACTGTCTGCGAAGCCTCTGAAAATCTAGCTGAAGTAATGAGGTCGCATCCAGCAGATTTTACTAGGTTAAACTGTTCTTGGTTGTCTATTTCCATTTTTTAAATTATATTTGAGGAAATATTGCTGATAAGTTATGGATATTTTTTATCAGTAATGGGAGTTTGATTCTTAAAACACTATAAAAACTTAGTTTTATCGAGAAATGTCTAGATCTATTGATGTTCTGAAGTTTCTATAATTATTCTGAGCAGAATAAAACATAATTTGCTAAATAATGTTTCGATATATTAAAATATTAAATCATAGACATTCAGCTTATATGTTATTTTAAATTAGAATTTATCTGAAATTTGTTTGCTAATCGAAATTATCCTCAAAATTTGCCAGAAATTAATGATAATAATTTCCATTTCTTAACGGTTTTATTCATTTATAAATAATAATTACTAACTCCCTCCCCCCCCTCCGTGAGCGAACAAAACCATTAGAAAAATCGCCATTTTTTGACCAAAAACCCACCCTCCCGTGAGTGAACAAAAATTTTTTTAATAGAAAAAATTTTAATGGAAAAAAATTTTGATATATAAGTGATAATTAGTATAATGAAATCTAGAGCTAATTCTGTTTAATTTTAAACAAATTGCGTTTTAAAACATAAATTTTGCAAATTAAATTAATATTTGCTTCCCAATTTTTGCAAATTAGGATTTTTTTAAATTTCGAAAAAAATATTTTTTATAAAATTTATATATAAATTTTTTTTAAAAAAAAAAATTAACCCCCCTCCGTGAGCGAACAAAATTTTTTTGTTCGCTCACGGAGGGGGGGGGGGAGTAAGTTTTAGAAAATCAAACTTATATATTTATTCAATTAAGATAATTATATATTTTTATATACGTGATTTATCGGGAACCATTTTTATAAAAGATTTTTTTGTTATCAATTCGAAATGTGCTGAAAGTATTGACAAAATGAAAATTGCATAGTTTTTTAATAGTTAATCATATTTTAACATAAATATGCTTCTTTTTAATAAATTTGGAAAATTAATTAATAATAGCGCTGATCAAATGTTTTCAACTTATATTGAATATACTTCAAATATATAAAAAAATTAAAAAAAAAATTTTAAATTTTATTTCTTTAAATTCTATTATGAGAATGAAAAATTTTCCTAATTTCCTCTATATTTTCTTTATTTCAATATATTTTCTTCATAAATATCTTTAATAGCGCCATTTAAATTTCTATTAAAATCAATATGAATTTTAAGACACCTATAGCTATAATATTTCATATTTATAGAGTCAGCATAATTAACAAAAAAATTATTAATTCTCTATTATTAGCTTTAAATTTAAGTTTAAAGGATGAAAATTGATATACTTTGCTTTTGGTTAATTTTTGAATTTTAGGAATTTATGAGTATTTCTTTAATCCAAGAGTTTTTGTTATTGAATATGAAGATGCCCCAAAGCAGCCTTGAGCTCTAACTGAACCTTGAAAAAACTACCTTTCTACCTTATATCCCTATCTGTGGGCGAGCAAACCATTGGAAATCTCTATTTATTAGGAAAAATGGACCCTTCCATGAGCGAACAAAAAATTTTTTATGAAAAATATTTTAATATATAAATGATAATTACTATAATGAAACCTCTATCATCCTGCTTAAACATAATTTACAAATTAAATTAATATTTGCTTACTCCCCCCCCCCCCTCCGTGAGCGAACAAAACCATTAGAAAAATCGCCATTTTTTGACCAAAAACCCACCCTCCGTGAGTGAACAAAAATTTTTTTTAATAGAAAAAATTTTAATGGAAAAAAATTTTGATATATAAGTGATAATTAGTATAATGAAATCTAGAGCTAATTCTTTTTAATTTTAAACAAATTGCGTTTTAAAACATAAATTTTGCAAATTAAATTAATATTTGCTTCCCAATTTTTGCAAATTAGGATTTTTTTTAAATTTCGAAAAAAAATATTTTTTATAAAATTTATATATAAATTTTTTTTAAAAAAAAAAAATTAACCCCCTCCGTGAGCGAACAAAATTTTTTTTTTGTTCGCTCACGGAGGGGGGGGGGGGAGTTAGAAATTACTGTATTTGGATTTTTTAATTTTGAAAAAAAATTTAATAAAACAAAAACAATTGACCCAACTGGTGAGCAACATTTTTTGCTCATTCAAGAAGGGAAGAAGTTAGAACTAAAAATTAAGCATCAAAACATAGTCAACGACAACAATTATTGCGAATATGTTATGAACTACCAGCAAGACCATCTTATCACATTAGACCAAGACGGTCTGCCTATAAAGCAGCAAAGAATAATTTTTTCAGATTTCAATAACAATACATTCCCCAAAAAAATTTTAAATCGAATTTCCACACTCTCCATGACTGAGCATTTTACAAGAATGAACCCAGAAAGGCACCCTTACGAAAAGTTGAAGCCTAATATCAATCTATTTTTCCATCACGAACCCTTATGACACGAATTTCATGAAATTGGAAAACATTTCTTATGCCAAGGACAAAGATATAATCATATTCCTGGCAATGAAAATATAAATTATAAGGACACAACTATAAACACCTTTAGGAATTATACGAAACATTATGTTGGGAGAATGCAGTGCTTTAATCCATGGATGGTAATGCCATATAGCTTGGATTTAAGTGACGAAAATCAATGCAAAGAATTTTTTAATAGGCTAAATGACGATAAAGACCGTGAAGGAGTGAATTGGGTTGTGAAAAAAAGCAGATATAGCCATAATGGACAAGGAATCCAACTTATTGATTCAAAAACTGCACATTTAGCTTTAAAAGAGTATGACTACGGAAATAAATGCAATGAAGCTGCTGGATTTCTTGCTCAAAAATATATAAAGTATCCGTTTCTGATTAATGGGAAAAAGTTTGATTTTAGGGCTTATATGTTTATAGCGAGCATGGACCCACTAATAATTCTTTATCATGATGGATTTGCGAGGATAACTCTTGATGATTATAACTCGACGTCTGGTGATAGATCAAAACATTTGACTAACTTAGATGTAGCACAAGGATTTTTAGAATCAAAAAATGTCACGGGAAAAGAAAAAGAAGAAGCGCTGATTGACCAAGGGTGGAGTTATCAGCATCTTGAAGAATATTTGATAGAAAATAACTTAATCCCTCTTTCAATAACAAATATTTTTAATTTATTATATTCTTAAATAATTATTTAAAAATAGGAAAGATTAGTAAAAAAAGGATGAATGGATTCTTACCTCAGAGCCTCAATAAAGCGCGCAATGTTTCATATAGTCAGAATGAACCTATCAAAGCTTTTAAAGCACCCAGGAGTGTTTGAAATAATGGGCTTTGACTTCATATTAGATCAAAATCTACATCTGTGGTTCTTGGAAGCAAACTTAACTCCTTGTATCACAGAAAAAAACGAAATGAAAAAAGAGCTCAACACAAAATTCATCAAAGATGTAGTAGACTTAGAATATGCCTTACTCTATGGTGCTGATTTTAATAAAATTTTCAGCAGGACTAATTTCCAATGGATTTATGATGGCAGAAAGAAAGGTATGGATCGATATCACGATTTGATTACTAAAGACTGCTTATAAAGATTAATAAAGATAAATAATATGAATAAACTCTTATTAAATTAAATAAATTAATTAAACGATCAAAAGGCCATAAGCGGGTAAGCCCGCAAGCCTTTGACTCGCTCATAGCCGCATCCATATACCTCTGAGCTCGAATGAGGAGAATTGAAGATACCATTTTTGGATTTCCAGCCTGAACCACCTGTCCAAGAGAGCAGCTCCCTTGGGCAGAGCACATCTGTAGGGTGCTTCTTCATGGTAACGACAAGGAAAAAGCAGGTTATAGGCAAAACCTGTCGAGCCCATTTGGCTACGAACAGGAAACCCTTCGGGGATAAACAAGCCTGAAGGTCTACTTCAAAGGGGATAGATACCCTGTTTTCAGTCATCAGGATGGCTCCTACCTGCTCCATAGTAGTGCGCTTTGGATTCCAGTTTCAGCTCGTCACTATTTTATTTCTTAAACTTTTATTAGGAATTTTTCTTTTATTTGCAGTAGCTTTTGAAGAAATACAGCAGCCTTCAGGGGAATGTGAAGATGATCCAGACTGTAAAGCTTATGCTGATGCTTTAACAGATGCCCAAGAGCCAACAAAAGAAAAAATTGTAAAAGATTTAGTAGCAATTAAAACTGATAACTCTGATCTTACTTTTGATAAGGACGGAAATGTACTTATGGTTATATCTGATCGGATAGATTATTATCCTTACTCCTCTCTTGTTTAGCTATAAGGATATTTGCTTGTATATTTAAAAAATATATTTCTGTGCTGTAAAACAATATTTTGTGACTTACACTATGTAGCGCAGGGCTTTTTTGGCTCAAGTTCCAGCCAAAAAAGCCCCGTGCTACATAGTGTAAATCACTATAAATTTGTAGATATTATAATAGGAAAATCTAATTTAATTTTAAAATTATGTTTTAGAATGTAATTTATCCTAATATAATATAATATGCTAAATCTCATTACTACAATTAAATGTAAATTTTTCATGCAAAAAAAGTAAATATTAGACAAATTCGATTTCTACAAAATAGGATTTTTCCCTTTTGAAGCCAAGAGGAGGGAGCTATAACTCTGGAGATAAATTTGAGCTTAAAGAAGACACAATGCTCACTGTGTATCCTTTTTTGCAGGAAGAGTGTAAAACGTATACTTTTTATAAAACAAAAAGGGTCATTCAAGCTTTAGGATTTCCCCCAGACTCTGATATGACAGGAATGATAGAGGTTTATGTAGATTTAAAGAAAATTTTCAGAGGATGCCCAGATCCTGAAATTTCTGATAAGGAGTGCCAATTAGATATACAAATGAAAGGTCAGGTTAATCAGACCGATAATAGTCCTTGGTATTGCGCGGAATCATTTGATCAGGTATCGCAAAAGTGAGTGAAAATTAACACTGAGCACTTTAAGTGGCTTTGTAACAAATTTGAAAAATCTTTTAGAAACGAAGAAATTTATGATAATTCGCCATGGACAGGATTAGGGTATACATATGATTGGGGAAGCAAGATTTAAATTAATTAAAATTATCGAAAAGCTCCATTTAGGTCTTCACATGTTTCATTTATCTCCTTAACCATCTTCTCCTTGCTTTTAAGTTTTTTCGGGTCTAGATTGCGATTCGTCATTGATGAAGGCTTGTTCTCCCACATGACCAGGCGCTCGGTCACCGAATGTGGTAAATAGCGTTCATTTTCCAGAAAATTCGAAAAATAAAATTTCTGGTCACCTGTTGGCAGAAATGGAAACTCAAAACCAGGATAAACATCTGCTATTGATCCCATTGGCCAAGGGAATCTCACTGGTTTTGCAGAAACTTCCTTTCCAATCTTGAGCATCAGTATTCTTCGAGGTAAAACCTTGACCTGGATGTGGCATGTGGTTGGCTGTCCGACATTGCACTTGGCCGGTTCGGGTAGAACCAGGCCAGATGCACATTACCGAAATCAATCCTCTTTTCAGCAAGGTCCCGGGATTGCCCAGCTACAAGGGTGGGGAGGCTCGTCACACCTTTGAATATATGATTGTGGAAACGAAGATCATGTGGGATTTAGTGAATTTTTCGCATTTGAAGGGACTACAGTCATTTTTAATAAAAAGAAGACAATAGATGAGTATTGCTATGCATAAATAAAAACCTAAGTCTTGTAAATTGATTTTAAAAAATATGATTCTATAAAAATTAGAAGATTTACAGAAATAGAAATATATAATTAAAATGGTGGCACGTGTCAACCCACCCTCTTGGCGTAATATCCAGATCTTATGGCTACAGCGAATTGAGATGGACTCCGAGCTTAGAATCAAGTGCAGGCTCAACAGATGTGTATCCGAGTAGGTTTTGGCTGCTTTCCTGTGGTTTGAAATGGAGGTGCTCAGCAACGTCCTTTGGATCCGAGGACACATGGGCATTTCTCTACTGAGAAACTGGGGGTTTCGGCTCAGGCTACAGGAGAATAGTCTTTTCCTGTAGCTGTCGAAGGAAGGCAATTTGGCACCCAACGACTCCTACTCCAATCGCCCGTAGCAAGGCCGCAGAAATCCATAAGTACTCAAGACTGAAGCCGCAAGCAGGAGACAAAAGGCACCGGAAGACATCCACCTTTGGGGAAAAGACTCTCTGGCTGGATTAAAAAATATGATGAACCTCCCGTACTGGAGGTCTTTGGTGACTGCGTCACCATTATGGCTAACGCCTGGCTTTAATAATTTAACCTAAAGGAAATGGTGGATCAGAACTTCCAAGCTATCGTTATTGACAACGGTTCAGGAATGTGTAAGACTGGTTGAGCCGGCGACGATTGTCCAAGAGCTATCTTCCCAAGCATTTGCGGTCGCCCAATAGTGCCTGTAGTCATTAAATCAACTGAATAAAAAGAAGTCTATATTTGTAATGAAGCACAAGCTTATAGAGGTATTCTCGATATTCAATATGCAATTGAGCACGGCATTGCTACTAATTGGGATGATATGGAAAGAATCTGGCATCATGCTTTCTTCAACAAATTAAGAGTTCCAACTGACGAGCACCCAGTCCTCATCACTGAACCTCCTCTGAACCCTAAGAACAACAGAGAAAAGATGACCGAAATCATGTTCGAAAAATTCAATATCCCTGCTTTCTACGTCGCCATCCAAGCTGTGCTGGCATTATATAGCTCTTGCAGAACAACTGGTATAGTCGTGGATTAGGCGACGGAGTCACCAGCGTCGTCCCAATCTTAGAAGGCTACGTTCCGCCTCATGCAATTCAAAGAACCGACTTCGCCGGTCGTGACTTGACCTTGCATTTAGTTAGTCTTATGACTGAGAGAGGCCGCAGCTCAGCTGAAATCGAAATCGTCAAAGATATCAAAGAGAAACTCTGCTATGTTGCTTTGGACTTTAAAGAAGAAACAACAAAGCTAGAACTTTTTCAGAAATCAAGAGGAACTACGAGATGCCTGACGGAAGTGCAGTAACACTTGGAAGTGAAAGATTTAAAGTTCCAGAAGCTTTATTCCAGCCAAGCTTGTTAGAGCTTGATATTGACGTCATGAGCGAGGCTACTTATAAATCAATCATGAAATGTGACGAGGATATCTGAAGTGACTTATACGGAAACGTTGTCATGAATAGAGGGTCTACCATGTTTCCAGGAATTGCTGAAAGACTCAAAAAAGAACTTGTAGAAAAGGCACCACTAAGTATGAAAATTAAAGTTGTTGCACCACCTGAAAGAAAATACTCAGTCTGGATTGAAGGGTCAATTCTCTGCTCACTTTCAAGCTTCCAACAGATGTGGATCACCAAGGCTGATTATGATGAAGAAAGAGCTAGCATTGCTCACCGCAAATGCTTCTAAGTATGCTAATTTATCATTAACCTAAAGAAATAGAAATTAACAATAAAATATTCAGAATGGCTAAAAATATTTAAATCCATTTTTTATGGAATTTATTATATTTTTCGTTTTAATAAATTATATAAAACCATTCATCAGATCTAAATTTAGCTATCTTTGAACACCATAAACACTATTTTAATTAGTTTTCCTATTATATGAATATATTGATTCTTTCGGTCTTTATAAACCTAAATAGCTATAGCAGCTTTAAATTCACTCCCCCAAACCCTCCGCGAGCGAGCAAAACCATTGGAAAAATCACTATTTTTTGCCCGAAAACCCTTCCTCAGTGAGCGAACAAATTTTTTTTAATATAAATATTTTTTATGAAAAAATTTTTGATATATAAATGATAAATATTATACGAAATCTCTAGCTAATTCTGATTAATTTTAAACAGCTTGCGTTTTAAAATATAAATTTTGCAAATTAAATTAATTTTTCTTCTCAATTTTTACAAATTGGAATTTTTTTAAATTTTGAAAAAAATTTTCGAAAAAATTTATATATAAATTTTTTAAAAAAAAAATCAACCCCCTCCCCGAGCAAACAAAATTTTTTGTTCGCTCACGGAGAGAGAGGAGTTAATAAACCGTTTCACATCGAGCACTTGCTTGATATGCTTGCTGATATCTCTATCTCTTTATTCTTTTAAAATCCTTTCTACCAAAGTTTTTTTCTGATAACTCCTCTATTTCTCTTACAAAATGGCTTAATAAAGTTATAAAATATGGCCGAAAACGACTTGCATAATCAGCCAATTCTCAAGGCAATTTGTTCTAATAACGTAGTTCTGGAAGGGTATTATTAACATAGAAGATCCAAAACAATTCCAGCTGCCATCCTAATCAAGGATGAATATATTGTGGAAATAATCGAATTACTCGACACCTCTCAAATTCCAGAAATTATGCCCAGCTACTCTGAATACACATGAATTAGTTATGGAGACCTTTACATCAGCCCCGGCATAATTGATTTAAATGCGTGTTTTAACGAAGAAGTCAGTTCAGAGCTTGAAGGAGATGCTTTAGACAGTGAAAACCCAGTAAATCCTTCAATGATTGAAGATTGAGAAGGCTATGAGTCAGGGACTAAAGCTTCAATATCAGGAGGAGTCACTACAGTTATTGAATCTCCTTCTCTTGCAAGATCTACATTAACAACATTAAATGACTATCTTATGAAGCTTAATAACTTGAGCAATATAAATTTGTATTGTGATATTGGGTTTTTAGCATTTATTGATCCTAATAGCCTCAGTGAAATAAGTAACTTATCTCGCTCAGGTATTGTAGGGTTTAAAGTTTACATGATACCTCCTTTTGGAGACCTCAAGTATTTTACTACTGAAAACTTGCCTTTACTTTTTCAAGAAGTCAGCCAATATCCGAAGCCACTTTTTATACACCCTGAGAAAACTTCAGAAAGATTCCTTTATATGAGTTCACCTTTTAGGCAATACGGGTTAGATAGAAGAAAAATCAGGACAATGCCAGCTGCACTTTTATTTGCAGCGTCATTGCCTGAGGAATCTTCGCCGACTTCTTCTGATTCTTCAAGCTCGTCTTCGTCAAGCTCAAGTGGTGAAGGCGAACTTGAAGAAAAAAAGAAGTTTGAAGGAAAAATCAAAAAAGAAAGCGAAAATTTTGAGTGCTTAATTAAAGCAGAAATTAACACTTATTCACATTCAGGAAACACCATTTACAACTCAGAAGTTAAAAACCCCCAAGAAACCCCAGAAATTCCTAAATTTTCAATAAATCAAACAAATTTTAATAATTTTAGGTCTCCGGATTTTGAACAAAATTTTTTGAAACCTACACAGATTAAGCCAGTTAACCCAGAATTAAGAAGAAACTCGTGGAGGCCTCCACCAATAGACTGTGAAAAAATAGAGCACCCAGACCAAGCAGATTATCGAGTTTTCCTTTCAAATTCTCCTCAGCAATGAGAAACAAATGGAATCCAAAGCGTTTTATCCGAATTAAAAAATTTTCCAAATGTTAAAGTCCACATCTCCTCAGTCAGCTCTGCAAATGCAGTCTACGCGGTTCGAAAAGCCAAACTTGAGTGCCCAGAGCTATCACTCACATGTGAGACTTGCGGAATTTATATACACTTTTCAATGAACCATATAAGAGATGGTGATACAAGATTTAAAGCACATCCTCCTATAAGAGAAGAAAAAAATAGGCAACTTATATTGGATTTACTGAGAATGGGAAGCATAGACACAGTGACATCTTATCATCAGCCAGTCAAGCCTGCATTAAAGAATATCAGTAATGGGGATTTTCAAAAAGCAGTTAGTGGAGTAAGCAGCATTGGACTTACTTTACAATGCTGCTATGGAGCTATTAGAAATGACCCAAGAGAAGATGCTGTGAAATTGGCACAGATTTTAAGCATGAAACCAGCAGAAATTGCAGGCATTGAGAAAGTGAAAGGGAGCATAGCAGTTGGAAAGTTTGCGGATTTTTTTGTGTGGAATCCTTATGAGACTGATGTGCAGAATTGTCAGTATATGAGACATCCTTCTGTGTCTCCTTTTGTGGGCGAAAGATTGGCAGGAAAAGTCTTAGTTACCTATCTTACATCGGTCATTATTTAGAAAGGGAAATTTTTTAGTTTTATTTTAGTTTCGTTTGTGTATTTATTAAATTTTTTTGGTGAAAAATAAATGAAAAAGAATTTAGAGGAAAAATTGCTTAATCCTCTCTGTAAGAGAACAAAACATTGGAAAAATCCATTTTTGAGAAATTAACTCCTCCACAATCGAGAAAAAAAATTTTTTAATAAATACTTTGATATATATATATAGTAATATTATAATGAAATATCTAGATAATTTTATTATAGATAAATATATATTTTGTAGTCAGATTCTCCATATTTGTTGTTAGTTAATCAATTAGTGCTTAAAATCACAAATTTTATAAATTAAATCAGATTTTTCCTTCAAAATTGATTTTAAAAAATTTATATGAAAACAAAAAATTTTTTGCTTGCGGAGGGGGGTTATAGAGAAGGAGAATTCTTCGCAAACGGAAGAGCATTATAAACGTCCTTTTAGTTGTAAATTAAAATTGCATTACTTTTTAAACTTTATCTATTTAAAAATAAATACTCTAATATTTCTAATAAACATAAGATTTCTTATAAGTTATCCAAAAACCTCATTTTTGTCAAAGTATTGTGAATTTTATGGATATTCATGTGGATAGTCAAAAAATTAATCAAAGTATCTTTTCTTTTTTCAAAAAGTTGAATTAGCTAAATTCAATATTTCTCAATCTAAAATCTAGCAATAATTATTATAAATTTAAAATGCTATCATCACATTACGCTCATTACTCTGCTCAATAATTTTACTATTAAAATTTATTTTGTTAATAAATTTCTTCTGGTTTGCGGTGAGCGCTTATAAAATGGTGCTGTTCACATATGCCAAACAACTCGGCCGTGCTGTAGTATTGAAAAAGGCTTCAACCCTCCTCTTCAAACCCTCATTTGTGTTCAGTGCCTGCCGCCAATTCGCAACCCCGCTCTCTGCCTTTTCCTTTAGAAGATTCAATACTTTCTCAGGGGACAATTCTGAGAGCTCCACATCAGAAGCTACACAAACCTCTTTCAGCAACCCAGACACCGATCTTTTCATTGGAGGTGTTGACTGGTCAGCTACCGAAGAAGACATAAAAGGATTTTTCAAAAATACTGGAGGAGTCGTCGGTGTAAGAATTCCAAAAAACCTCGAAGGAAAGTCAAGAGGTTTTGCCTTTGTCAGATTCGAAAACGCTGAAAAAGCTAAAGCAGGCCTTCAGTTAAGTGGAAAAGAATTTCTGGGAAGAATGGTCAGAGTGTCAAAGATTGGGGAGAAAAACGAGTCAGTAAGCTGCAAAATATTTGTCGCAAATATTAGCAACACAATTTCTAACGAAATGCTTACCCAGCATTTCTCGCAGTACGGACAAGTTCTCACCTCAAAAATTGTGACTGATTATGAAGGGAAACCTAAAGGATTTGGCTTTATTGAGTTTGCTGCTCCTGAAGAAGCCAAAAAAGCATTGAGTTCTTCAGGTGTTGAGCTTGATGGGAGAGCTTTAGTGGTAAACGCGTCGCTGCCAAAATCAAAATTACCGAGACGTGACAGTGGAGATAGATATGAAAAAAGAGACTTTGCTGGAAGAGAAAATAGGTATGGGGATAGTGAAAGAGAAAATAGGTATGGGGATTTTGAAAGAGAAGATAGAGGTTATGGAAGAAAAGATAATTATGATAGAAGAGATTATGGTAGAAGAGATGATAGAGAAGGCTATGGGAGAAAAAGAGATTATTAAATAAATCCTTCGGTCTTGAAATTAGAAAAAATATTAGTAAAATTTCTGGGGTAAACAGATAAAAATAATAAATTTTATATAAATAGTTTTGACCTTATTTAATTGAGGGAGTGTATATAGAACGCTATAAACGGTTGGAAGCTGAATCGGTTATATTTTAAATTATTTTCATAAAAATAAATTAAAATTAAAAGTATCTCATCAATTTATATTTTTCATTTTTAAAATATTTATAAATTTATTTTATTATAAAAAAAAATTACTAAAAAAAAAACATTCAACCTTTTTTAAATTGAAACAGGATTTTTTGTTCCAATTAAAGGTGGGAGTAAGTAATTATTGGATAATATTTGGTTTGGCTTTTTAAGTGAAATAGGTTAATAACTTCAGTAGAATAAGCAAGGTTTAGTATCGTAAGTGAGGATTAGGACATTAATATTAATATAGGATAGGCTAGTTATATTAATTCAATGGGCTTTCTTGCTCGAGAGATAGGTCAGAATTCATAAAAAATCATACTAGGTGCATGAAATTTTATGCCGCCTTGGTCTCAAATTCTGAGTCTGAGAACTCCATATGAAGAAATCTTTATTCTCTATAATATACACAGCTATCGGTTTTATTGATGCGGTTAGATATCAAAATTGGATTTATTTATTGTGCTTATGGTTTAATAAATCTTCTTTTAAAATTTATGAGTTATCTTATTATATACATTTTCATTTTAAGAGATAGCCTTATAGAAAAGTTATTTCTATTGGTGAGCCTATTAACTAGGAAGTAATAATAATATTTTTTCTTATAATTTATAAAAATATTTTTCATGATATAACTAAAATAAATCACTAAACCAGCGAAGAACTGTAAATCTATTGTGTCACCATTTTTCATCATGATCACTGCAATTTTTATCCAAATTCTAAGAGAGATATTAATAATATAAAAATGCTAGTTGGTTTTTGGCAACTTCTGATTATTTTCATAAATATAATCCTATCCTTATCTCTTGATCCCACTACTGTTGTCTTAGCTATGAATACAGGAGGCATTACTTATGTCTCAGCATATGGCTTTACATATTCCCCTGATACTTATAATACCCAAGGCAGTTCCTATTTTGATGGATCTCAAACAATTACTCAAACACTAAATGGCTATATTTATCAATCAGAAAGGGTTTCGACTGGAACTTGAGGATATGACATCCCAGTGAGTCCAGATGGGACTTATGTACTGATTCTCGAATTTGCTGAAATTTTTTGAACAGTGACTGGAAACATGTAAGGTCTTTTGGTCAAAGTTTTTACTTGGAGACATAATCTCGTCAATATCTCGTTAATATTTAGTCAAAACTTTTTTCTCACTCCACTTGTTTATATTGGAGCAAAGCATCAGTAAAATTTGCAATTTTTAGGTGCCTTAGAACTTTTGCTTGGCTAAAATAACGCTTTCCAATTAAATGATTTCTAGAAAAATCTACATCAATATTGCTAATAAATCCGATCGATTAATATGCCCAGGAGCAAAAATCATAAGCCTGGAAAAAGAGTATTCTCAATAGCCATTGGAAGCTATACAGCTTATTCGAATTTGGACTTAGTTGTTGTCGCAGGCAAAAATGCAGCTTATGATGTGTTTATTGAATTTACACTTTTAAGCGGAAATGTTTATATTGGAGGAAATTTAATTTCTGGAGCATTTTCTGGCGGAGTTCTTAATGTCAGGTTTATTCCAATCATAGATAATGCTAAGATTGCTGGATTACTTTTAATAAAGGGAAATTGTGCTATAGCAGACAATTGCAACCAGTGCTACACAGATAGATGCGCTGTGTGGAATAACCCAACATTGACATGCAATACTTGTATTGCAAATGCGCAGAAAGTTAGTGGTGTATGCACATGTGGGACAAATGCTTATTGGGTTTATACAACGAGAACCTGTGATAAATGTGACAATTTATGCAATGTTTGTACTGGCTCAATAAACTTTTTATGCACAACCTGCGTATCTCCAAATGTTCTAGTTTCAAGTGTATGTTTAAGAGCATGCCCTTATGGATTCGGCTCGCCTTGCACTTCAGTATCTACAGCTGTCATTGATCAAAATTTTGCTAATTATTTTTTAGGAATTTATGGCCTATTTCAAACAGGAACAAGTTCAAGTAGCTATCAATTTTTTATTACCCCAGAAACAGTAGATCCAATTCCAGCTAAAAGTAGAGGACTTTATTTTTCTGGTGGATCATACCTTCAAGCATCTGCTGTCTACATTTCGCTTAATTTTTCAATTGGCTTTTGGGTTTTAATACTATCAGGCTCAGGAGATATTCTGACAAAGAATAAAATAACAATATCTGCGAATGGTGTTCTGACTATTATATTAGAGAGTAGACTAGAAGCAACTACAACAGTAACAACTCCAGCTTTAAATCCATCAAACTTAGCTTGGGCCTATATTTCTTTTACTAGTTCATTTTCTTCATCAACTATATCTCTCGTCCCTTTTAGCTTGTCTCAGCTATTGTTACTCATCTAAACCAAAATCCATAAACTAGACAATCAGCCCAGACCAATGCAAGCTATAACCAGCCCTTAGCTATATATCAAACCACTATTACCCCATATTTAAACAATTCCCCACAAACTTCTATTACCACTAATCAATACATATATAGAGACGAAATAAACAATAAAATAATTCTCGGTAAAAGCTCGTCAACCAATTTTTTAGGCTACATTTATCAATTCACTCTATGAAATGCAGCAGTCTCCAACTTTAATACTCAATACTCAGATCAAATTTGTGGCACTCTATCATATGCAAACTGCCTTTGGACTTGCCCTTTGTCTCAATGGATGGACGGAGCAACTCCTACAAACTGTAATTCATGCACAAATGGGTGTGTTAGAAGCGGATCGTGCAATGTTTGCTTTGACCCTCTTTGCAGCAAATGTACAGGATTTTTAACAGGTCTTTGCACACAATGTGTTTCTAATGCGTCTGGAACTCCTTGCACTTGCAATGCTGGATATGTGGCTTCTACTGATGGGTTTTCTTGTGTGCAATGCTTTACAGGATGTGCATCATGCACTGGAGGTCTTTATTATCAATACAGCAGCTTTTCATCGAGCTATTATTTATTGAAAACAATGTGTCTTACTTATTGTCCTACTGGTTATACAGCTGATTCGTCAGGCCATGCTTGCACATTATCAGCGTCAAATCCTTTAAGTATTTCACTTCAGAATTTAATTCAATTAGATACAGTTAGTGGATTGTCTGTAGGATCTTCAAATTCAAATAAATATCCTTCTTGGGAGGTAACAGATCCGATTCCTTCAATTTATCGAGGATACTATTTTTCAGGAAATAATTATATGAGTCTTGCATCATTCACTATAAGTCCATATTTCTCATTACTAATCTGAGTAAAGCCTCTTAGTGATGGATATTTATTTATGAAATTCGATGGTACTACAAAATACTCTTATATAAATTTTGCCTCAGGAATATCTGGAATTAATCTTAGGCTTTCAGATTCGACTTCAGTTAGCATAAGTAGCTCTCCAAGTCTGTCTTCAAGTTGGCATTATATAGCATTTACTGGTGGACTTACTTCAGGACAGACTGTTCTTACCCGATCAATAGATGGAGGAACGCCAACATCAACTACTTCTGCCTCCTCAGCATATTATAAAGATCTTGGAACACTTTACATTGGAAAAGACAGTACAGCATCTGGAGGTTTTACTGGATTTTTATGAAGTTTCAAAATTTATAATGACAATACCTACACATCTCAGGAATGAATAACATCAGGCTGTCCTGGATGCACAGCGTGCCCTTCTGAGCTTAAATGTCCTGATAGTTGTCCATTTGGACAGTTTTATTCAAGTTCTTGTGTTTCTTGTGAAGGTTCATGTCCTTATGGTTGCAGATCAACACTCACCTGCAGACTGTGCAAAGACAAAGAATGCCTAGCATGCACAGCTTTTGATGGTTCTTGCACATCCTGCATAACAAATGCCAGTATTTCAGGGACTACGTGCGTTTGCAATAATAATGCTTTTTGGGAACAAAGCTCAGACGGATGCCAAATCTGCGATAATTTATGCACTCAATGTCAAACAAACCAATATTTTTTATGCACAACTTGTGGATCTTATTATCTCGTTTCAAATATTTGTTTAAGAGCCTGCCCATATGGATTTACAAGTCCATGTGTAATAGTCACCTCGCCTGTGATCGATGCGACATTCAATGGGGACTTTCAAGGAACTTATACTGGTTTTATTACCGGGACAAGCACAAGCTTCTATCAGTTCTTCAACTCACCTGAAGCAGTGGATCCTATCCCCGCGAAACAAAGAGGTCTATATTTCAAAGGAAGTCAATATTTAATATCAAGTGATAACATTTATCTTTCTCATAGTTTCTCGATGGGTTTCTGGACTTACGTCATTTCTTCAGGAGATATTTTATCCAATTCAATAATTACTGTAGAGTCATCTGGCTCTATAAAAATTACACTAGAAAGCCCATCAGAGACAGCTTCATCACAAACACTATCAAGCACTCCTTTTACTATGTGAAAATACTTACTCCCCCACTTCGTGAGCGAACACGAATTTCGTTCAGTAATTTTTTTTCGGATTTTACAATTTGCGAAAATTTGAAAGATTAATTTAATTTGTAAAGTTATGTCTTAAAATTGCAAGCTGATTAAAATTAAATATAATTAGCTAGAGACTTCATTATAATAATTATTATGTTTTTTATAGAATTTTTTGTTCCTAAAAATAGCGATGTTTTATTCGCTTACTGAGGGAGGGAGAGTTATCATTTGCATGTTCATTTGACAATCCGACAGTAATAACTACTTTAACTGTTTATAATAACAATGTTTCTGTTGCATCATCTACTTACAATACTCTAATTTATAGAGATCAGGTTAATCAAAAAATCAAAATAGGTGGCAGCTCATCATCGTATTTCACAGGGTTTATCTACAAATATCAACTTTGGAATGTTGCTATTTCTGATTTTTCAGCACAGCTCAATGAAATTTGTGGGTCTGGCTTATTAGCTACTTGCCTATGGGGATGCGATATAAGTAAATACTGATATTCAGCAGCATGCCATAGTTGCGATTCTACTTGTACTTTGGGATGCACGAGAAGTGGATCTTGTAATATTTGTGATGACCCCCTTTGCAGCGTGTGTGCTGGATTTGATGCAAATAAGTGCACTACTTGTGTTTCTCATGCCCATGGCTCGCCTTGCAGTTGTGATTTAGATTATTACTCATCTCCAGATGGGTTTTCTTGCTTGCCTTGCTTTACTGGATGCTCTATTTGCACATCATCACATTATAACCAATGCTCGGCTTGCGACTCAACATATTATTTTTTAAATGTTATATGTGATACACAATGCCCAACCGGTTATAGTCAAAACACAGGCACGAATAAATGTGACTTAGTGAATAGTTTAGTTGTAGATTTAGAATTGGATGATTATATAGTGCTTGACACTTTATCAGGGTTTAATGTTGGAAACCTCAATACAAATGTTTATCCTGTGATTGATTCAAACGATCCCATTCCTTCAATTAGCCGTGGATACTATTTCACTGGACAAAGTCACATGACTAGCTCTTTAATTTTTAGTCCTTATTTCTCTATTATGCTTTGGGTTAAGGTTATTGACCAGGGAGTTTTAATTGAAAAATACTATGGAGCTTCTCAATATTTAGTTGTTAAAACTGACAGCAGCGGCTATCCAAATTTCAATTTATTACTTAAAGATGGATCATCTCTTAACGCAGCTACGCTACAAAATTTATTTTTTGATTGGCATTACTTGTCATTTTCTGGATCAATTAATGCAGATGGGACTTATAGTTCTTATAGTTATATAGACTCATTTCTTCTCAAAACAGTTACTTCAATATCCAAAACTTATCTAAGAGACAGCATTACTGGAACGCTAGTGGTTGGGTTTTGCCTACCTCGTCCGGAAATGAAGACTTAGTGTTTTCCCAATGGACTTTCTGGAAAAAGGCTTTTACCCTTAGATATTACTAGTACCGATGACGAAGGCATAGTCGGTGCCGATACTAGCTAGGAAGTTTATCCAAAGCTGGAAATCTAGTCACTCAGCAGCTGTCAAATCCCAAACATGTATAATCCAAGGTTCCGAGACAGAATTAAAAGTTAGACCAAAGCCGAGGAGAGCTATCTCTGGTGGAAAATGCTGACATACCCAGGGAGATTTGCTAGCTGCTGAGCAAGTCTTCTATGAAGATTCGTTTCGGGTGGGACGTAAAAGGAGGAAGAGCTCTAATCTATAATTCATGTTAATATTGATACTGGAACGCTACTTATTGGCTTTGATAATGCGCCACAGACTGGCTTCAAAGGATTCCTATGGAGTTTAAGGAAATAAAATGGTGACGTATAACGGAGTTGAGCTCCGAGGCGTCTCACCCATTTTGGGCAAGGCAGGGCTCCACAAATCCATTCGACCGAAGTATGACCTGGATGGGGTCTAGTAGGGCATGGAGAAGGAGTCTCTTCCTCCCCGGGTGAAGTTTTATTTCTCCTCCGTAGGTTTACCCAGCCCAGGCTGGGTTTTGTCCTACCACCTAGTTCTTCTCTGTCGGGACTAGCGGAGCGTCCAGACGCGGGCGGAGAACCCAGGTGGGCTAACCCTTGGGTTCGAGTAGTTCAGACCGAAAAAACCAAGTAAGCAATGGGAAGAGGAATTTCCCGCTTGGAGCCGAGACAGGGCAAAGGCTAGTGTGGCAAACGCTTATGGCCAGTTTAACACAATTTAACTAACTAACTATGGAGTTTAAAAATATATAATGATGAAACTCATGCTAATTCCGACTGAACAACTACGACTTGCACTGCAAATCCTTGCACAAGTTGCCCGATTGGAGATTTCTGTCCAAGCTCTTGCTCATTGACGAATTATCCAGATAGCACTGCATGTGATCCATGCAAAACATCATGCTCTAATGGGTGTAGAAGCAATCTAGCATGCACACTTTGCAGAGAAAAAGAATGCTATAAATGCACATCTTTTACACAAAAGTGCTTAAGCTGTATAACAAATGCGGGATTTGTAGGAGATTCATGCCAATGCAACCTAAATGCTTATTGGAATGGAAGCACAGAGACATGTGATCTTTGCCACACAATTTGCTCTATATGCTCTGGACCATCTTTCACTGAATGCATTCAATGTGGGACTTCATTGTTTATGCTATCAAATATTTGCTTGGAATTTTGTCCTTCAGGATACTCTGTAGCTGGTAATCAATGCAACTTATCAAATGATTTAGTATTCGGCTTAAGACTCAGCCAGATAAAAGATATACAGGTTGTCCAATGATGGCGCTCAAGGCGCCATCATCGGGCAACACCAGAAAAGGGCTCCACACGGGAATGGATTCCACGTGTGTAGCCCTTTTCGCGAGGATCCTCCACATGGAACCCATTTCACGTGTGAAGCCCCTTTCTGGTTTTGCCCGATGATGGCACATTGAACGCCATCATCGGGCATTTATTATACAGTTTATGACTCAATAGGAAACGTTGCTTTTCAAACTGGTAATGATAATAACTTTTACCCATTTTATACAGCCGAAGACCCATACGCTGCAGAACTGAGAGGATACTATTTTAGAGGAACCTCCTTCATGAAATCAATTGATAGTCCCCCCTCCTTAACTTTTGGAGCAGAATTCACTATTGCAGCATGAATAAATCCAACTTCAAACACTGGTTACATATTTTCTAAATATGACAGCTCACTTTCAAATTTTATTGTATTTTCACTGATTTCAGGAAAGCTTAATTTCTTGATTAAATTGCAAGATGGGACAACAGTTTCATATGCAAGCACCAGTTTATCAGTTATAGCCCATACCCCTATATAAATTTTATTTATCAAACAAAATGCAATGGCCGTTGAACTAAAAAAGGCAGACTCTATTAAAGGGACAGGCTGGATCTCTAAACCAGGAAGGGGTAAAATGGCATGTCAAAAACTGTTAACAAGTGTGAAAAACGTTGCAAGTAATCATACCCATTTTAAAATGGCTTTACTATTAAATTAATTTTAAATGCAAGATATCCTTTTAGACTTCCCCTGATAAATATCTTATATTTTTAAATAAGCAATGCAATTTGTTTATGAGCAAATCTTCTATAAAGGTCAAAGTTTGTATTGAGCGCTGATTGTTCTTTATAAAAATTCTTAATGGATCATAATATATTATTAGTAAATTTAAATGGATTTATATTAAAAGACTTACCAATCGAGTTGTGTTTTTGTGGAAGTATAGAGTTTTAAATAAGCAATTCCAAATTTTTTATGATCAAATCCTCTATAAAAGTCAAAGTGTGTATTGAACACTAATTTTCATTATGAGGTTCTTAATCATATGGTGCGCATTAGAAAATTTATTAAAACATTAAACACTTATCGTTTTTGCGGAAGTATAGATTTTTTACATAAACTATACGAATTGCTTCATGATCAATTGCTCTATAAAATCAAATATTGTTATGAACGCCATTGTACTTTATAAAGTTCTTAATTGCTTATAATAATGTTTATATTTTTACAAATAAAATTTGAAATTTTCTTTTATATAATTTTTATAATTTTAAAAACTAATTTGTATCTTTTTATAAATCGGCTTCAATTTTAATAATATTAAATTCAAAATTAATTTAATAATAAAGTCATTTAAAAAAATGGGCACGTTTTACTTACCAACTTTGTTCACACTTGTCAATCATTTTTGGCATGCCATTTTAACCCTTCCTAGTATAGCGATCCATCATCCTTTTAAGAGATCTGTCTTAGCTATTTAACCTTCTATTGCATTTTGCTCGATAAAGAAATCTATATAAGGGTATGGACGATACTTTAGGATCTTGAAATTTTATTGCAGTTAAGAGCATAATAAGCTCAACGCCTCAGCAAAAAATTTCATTTTATGTTGATTCTTACTCTGAAATATCCCTAGATCTCGCAGCTTCATGATATCAAGATATTTCTTCATCATTTTCTATTGCCATTGGAGCTGATGCGAATTCAAACACAAACTTTTATACTGGGTTTTTATGAAATATTAATATTTATAATATTGATGAACCACTTAGTAGTATGGTGACTTCAGGAACTTGCTCAGGATGCTCATTTTGCCCTATAGAATTATCAAATGAATGCATTCCGAACTGCGATTTATCACATTATCCAGCTGGCTCCAGTTGTGCCTCATGCCAAGCTCAGTGCACTTGGGGCTGTGTGAGACCTGATAAAAACTGCAATTTATGCCAAGATGTAATTTGCTTACTCCCCCCTTCTGTGAGCGAACAAATAAATTTTAAATCCTGGAGGGATTATTTTTTTTTATTCATAAATAAATTTTATATTAATTATTTTCTTCAAATTAAAAAAATCCGAATTCGAAATAACTGGAAATCAAATATTAATTTAATTTGTAAAATTTATGTTCTATAACGCAGGCTGCTTAAAATGCAAAGATTAATCATAAAATTTAACACTAATATACAACAAAACATTTTTTCATAAAAAATGTTTATATTGGAGGGTACAGTTAATATGTGATGACTATGCGTCGACATGCATAACTTGCAGAGAGCATGCCTATTTATCTTCATCAACTTGCGTATGCTATGATGGATATTACTGAAATTCAGCAAATGAAGAATGCACCTTATGTGATTATACTTGCAAAACTTGCACGTCATCAGCTCCTGGAGACTGTATTATTTGCGCTTCTGGATTCTACATGTATTTAGGCTGATGCATCTCGAAGTGTCCAGATGGATATATAGAAAAAGGATCCTTATGTATGGAAAAGGATCCTTTTATATTCTATCTATCTTTTAATACTCTAGAAGGAGTAGTTTTTGATCAAAAAAGCAAAATACCAGCATTAACTGGTAATAGTACTGCATTTTATCCAGATTATGATCCATTTGATCCATTAGCTGCCTCATATCGAGGATTCTATTTCAATGGAATAAGCTCAATTATGCATTTACCTATTTACCCTAATTACAGTAGTCCAGTTCTCAGCTTTGGATATTCATTTACATTTTCAATATGAATTAACATAGAGAGTGGCTTTGGAACGATTATCTCAAAGCAAGATAGCCTCTATAAGCCAATCTTCTCTCTCCAATTGGCTTCAGGGGTTGTAATGATTTCATTAAACTTCAAAGCTCCAGGACTAAACTATTTCTTTTATTTGCAAAGTCTTGAATCTTACTTATGAAATCATATTGCTTTTTCTGCAGAATATACGAGTTTGAAAAATACGAAAATGGCATTCTATTTAAATGGAGCTGAAGATCATCAAGTTGATTTCGGATCTGATTATTTTAAGGATACGAAAACAGACTTCACTTTTACACTTGGAGCAGAAATAGGTTCTTTGGGCTATTCTAATTATTTTAAAGGATTTATTTACGACATTAAGGGATATAACTCAGTAAAAATTATATCATCCCTCTCATTACCTGCAGCACAATGTACAGAAAATTGTAAAGCATGTCTTACAACTGGTGTTTGCATTCCTAATTGCCAGATTAATCAGTACTTGGTTGGTCCAGAATATAATAAATGCTCCAAATGTAGTAGTGAATGCTCAAGCTGCAAAGATTCTAGTAAATTTTGCAACCTTTGTGACAACCCTAAATGTGCATCTTGCTCTGATTACACTGCAGACTCCTGCCTTGAATGCATATCTGGAACATCAAATACAACAAATTGTCAATGCGATTATGGTCTCGCTTGGAATTCGAGCTCAGGAATATGCGCGATGTGTCATCAATGGCAATACAAAGCAAATGACTCTTGCTATGACTGTCCTCCTCTTTGTGCTCAATGTGATAACGAAACTAAGTGCACATGATGTATAAATAACGCCACATTGCAATCAGGGAGCTGTACTTGTTCTCCTGGATATATTGGAACAACAACTTGCACATATATACCTTTTAGTGTTTCTCTCACTGTTAACAAAAATAACACTTTAATTCTAGCCTTTAGTGATATCTTGAAACAGAAATTGAACAATAATCACATTTATATGCAAGTTCATAATCAGACAATACCATCATGATCTGTTGATTACATTTCAAATAACGAATATTTAATATCATGCAATTTTGGTGGAGGAATATCAAAGGGCACATTAGTTTCTGTATATTTTTTAGATCACACTGCTGTTATTTCAATATCTGGTGGAGTAATTCGCGATAATTATTTAGCAGGCTCTCTTTATCAATCCGCAATGACTTCTGAGCAGCAAGAAATTGCGAAAATTCAAAATCAAGTTTCTTCAGGAGCAAAAATTTTGGTTGGCTCTAGTGTTGCTCTTGTAATGTTTAACCCTAATCCTTCTGGCTTATGGACTATGCTAAACACTATTCAGCTTCTTTCTTACATACCGTATGCTAATTACCCTTTGACAGATAAAATTTCTGCGTTTTTTAAGTCAATGAATGATTTCAATTTTGTTCCAAATTTATTTTTATTATTTATTGCTGAAAATCAAGGGAATACTCCTTATTATCAGGCAAAAAAGTATGGATATGATAGTGACTTGATACTTGTAAATGTTGGAAATGATGTGACAATTTTATTTGGTCTTATATCTCTGATTCCTCTAGTTTATTATATATCTAAATGCTCTCAGAGAGTAATAGGAAAGAAGCTAAAAAAAATATACGATGATTATAAATTTGGCACATTTTTACGATTTTGGATCTTAAATTATCTAGAGGTAGGGTTTGCAGCTATAATTGGCATTTTGAGCGTAGAAAACTCTGAAATATTTGATAGCCCAACCAAACTCACGAATTATCTTCTTTGCTGGTTTTTCATTGTAAGTTTAATTTAGGTTGTGATGATCATAACTCCATTGCTTCATTCATATTTTAGTTTTAAAAACATAAGCAAAATTATAAACAAAAGAAACAGAAAATGGCTAATTCCTTGAAATTCTTTGTATTATGAGTTTAAAAACGATTTAGGGTTTATGAGTACACAATATTATACTTTGTTTTTTATCAGACAGCTAATTTTTATCGCGGTTCAAGTTTTTTTAATTGATTATCCTCAGAGTCAGCTTACAATTAATACAGTAGCATCCTTATGTGTAATTTTTAATTAGATTGCCCTGTTTGTATTTGTGTATAAGCCTTTTGAAGATACGATTATTCAGCTTACGAACTTAATTACAGAATGCGGAATTTCTATCACTTTTATGTTGCTCAGCCCATATTTTTTTGATCTTGGCTCAAGCGGTCTTGATGCTATGGACAGTGTAATTATGGGTCAAACTTCCTTATTTAAAATAGCTTTTATTTTGTATTATTTATTTAGGTGCTATAAACATTTTTATGATATATTTTAGAAAAATTATAGGCAAAAACATTATAAAAAATAATTTCAGAAAATTATCTTTGCCCAAACAGTAATTATGATATTTGTTGTATCTCTTATGATGGTCCAATCTGCAGGGCCATTCATAAACTCCTTAAAAGAGCTTTATTATGCAGTTAAAAGAAATTTTGGAAAAGATTTACGCTCAAATCCAATAAAATTAGCAACAAAAACGAAGAGGATAGATTTAAACAATTTAGGAGACTTTTTTGGCAACGAAACTACAGCAAATGTTGGAGAAAACCAACATTTTACACAGATATCTACTCCAAACTAGATCATTGCTGACTAACATATAAAAATCTATTCATAAGATAAAGATAATTATTAAGCTTAATTGCTAATTTTCTTTACATTAAAAGTATCAATAATATCGCCTTAGCTTACTAAACCTTATAGATTTTAATAATTTTAATGGTGTAGCCAATCATTTATTGGTTCAGCCTCGTATTTATACTAATAGACCTCAATTTGAAGAGAGTATAAGCTTAAAGCCGCATTATAGCTCTAATTTGGTTCTCAAACTAAAAATTCTATTGAAGACTTGAATTATAAAATGAGAAGAACTTAATTCTCATAGTGATTTGAGGGAGATAAATTATTCGAAGCAAGTAAAAAGACAGAGAAATAAATTTTAGTGTAAAAAAGATAAAGAAATGTTGAAATATTGATATAATCAGTTGCTCTAATTTCTGATCGGCTCCCATGAGCCAAAGATGAATTTCACAAGTGAAAATCCAGAATTTCCACGTGGAAACCCATTTTTGGCTCGTGGAAGCCGATCAGAAATAACGCCAAAAGATCATATAAATTACTTCGCTCATTATTACCAAATTATGAAGCATTATGCTATGATAATTTTGATCAAACTTTTGCTTTTGGGAACTGTAAATAAATTGCCTCAAGAATATGATTACTCCCCCCTCCGTGAGCGAGTAAAACCATTAGAAAAATCCCTATTTTTTGCCTAAAGAATGAACAAAAATTTTTTATGGAAAAAAAATTGATATATAAGTGATAATTATTTAATTTTAAACAAATTGTGTTTTAAAAACATAAATTTTACAAATTAAATTAATATTTGCTTTCCAATTTTCAAGAAGTGGGATTTTTTTAATTTCCGAAAAAACAAATTTCTTTAAAATTTTTATATAAATTTTAAAGAAAATCGCTACTCCTCCATCCGTGAGAGAGCAGAAAAATTTATTGGGTTAATTTTGTTTTCGAAAAATTTAAATTTGTAAAATTTAGGAAGTAAAAATTAATTTAATTTGCAATTTTATGTTTTAAATAAATTCAAGCTGTTTAAAAGTAAACAGAATTAGCTACAGATTTCATTACAATAATATTACTTATATATCAATTTTTGTTTTCATGCAAAAATTTTTACATAATTTTTTTTTTCCTTTTGTTCGCTCAAGGAGGGAAGTAAGCAATTCTAATGCAATTTCTAGTGCATAAAAGATTAAATCATGCGGCATGCCTCAAGGCCTAGAAAAAATCCAATTTCTTTAGAAAATATACTAGATATTTTCTTGCTCCAATCTTCTAAATTTCACCCATCTTATCTTCACTTTTGCACTCCCTCAATATAAACTTCCAAAAATAGAAAATATTTACTGTCAAAAAATTTCAGATGAGGTATTTGATTAAAATTTGGCTGTTTTTCGAGTAAATGCCGAAGAGATAAAAATTTCGACCAAATTTCCGAGAAAATGTGTATTTACCAAAAGTCTGATCAAATGGCATGCATCCATAAACTATATACCTTAATTTATTTTTTAAGAAAAATTCTCATTGCTTGTCAATCAAAATTAAAGATTTCTCAATTAGCTGCACATTGCATATCTATTTCATCACCATTTTTATAATTGATCCTTACAATTGTTTATCCAAATTTTAAGAGAGTTAAAATAATATAAAAATGTTAGGTGATTTTAAGCAGCTTCTGGTTATTTTCATAGAAATAATCGTATGCTACTCTCTTGACTCTTCTACCGTTGTCTTAGCAATGAATGCAGGTGGTGGAGCTTATACCTCGACATTTGGCTTTGCATATTCTCCTGATAGCTATTACACTTCAGGCTCTAATGCTTATTTTGATGGATCTCTCGCTATTTCACGCACAGTAAATGACTATATTTATCAATCAGAAAGGGTTGCAACTGGAACTTGAGGATATGATATCCCAGTCAGTCCTGATGGGGCGTATGTGCTTATTCTTCAATTTTCTGAAATTTATTTCACACAAACAGGAAAAAGAAAATTTACAGTAAAAATTGGAAGTTATGTTGTTTATTCAAATTTAGACATAGTGGCAGCTTCAAGCTATAATGCTGCTTTTGACCTGTTTACAGAATTTACACTTACAAGTGGAAGTGTTTATATTGGCGGAAATTTGATTTCTGGAGCATTTTCTGGCGGCATTCTTAATGTCAGATTTACTCCAAGTTTAGAATTAGCAAAAATTGCTGGAATACTTTTAATAAGAGGAAATTGCGCTATAGCAGACAATTGCAATCAATGCTACACAGATAGATGCGCTGTGTGCAATAACCCAACATTGACATGCGCAACTTGCATTGCCAATGCCCAAGCTGTCAGTGGGGCATGCCAATGCAGCTCAAATGCCTATTGAGTTTATGCAACGAGAACCTGTGAGAAATGTGACAATTTATGCAACGTTTGCTCTGGCTCAATGAACTTTTTATGCACAACCTGCGTATCTCCAAATGTTCTAGTTTCAAGTGTATGTTTAAGAGCATGCCCTTATGGATTCGGCTCGCCTTGCACTTCAGTTTCTACAGCTGTCATTGATCAAAGCTTTGCTAATTATTTTTTAGGAACTTATGGCCCTTTTAAAACAGGAACAAGCTCAAGCAGCTATCAATTTTTTAATACCCCAGAAACAGTAGATCCCATTCCAGCTAAAGGTAGAGGACTTTATTTTTCTAGTGGCATGTACCTTCAATCATCAGCTGTTTATATTTCACTTAATTTTTCAATTGGTTTTTGGGTTTGGATACTATCAGGCTCAGGCGATATTTTAGCAAATAGCTCAGGGTATAAAATAACGATATCTGCAAATGGTGTTCTAACGATTATATTAGAGAATAGACTAGAAGCCACTACAACGGTAACAACTGCAGCTTTAAATCCATCGAACTCAGCCTGGGTCTACATTTCTTTTGCGACCTCATTTTCTTCATCTACTTTATCAACAACTATTGTCCCGTATTTGAACAATTCGCCGAAAACTTCTATTACGACTAATCAATATATATACAGAGATGCAACAAATAATGCAATAATCCTTGGCAAGAGTTCTTCAAGCAATTTCTTAGGGTATATTTATCAGTTCACTCTATGAAATGTTGCTGTCTCAAATTTCAATACACAATATAGTTCAGGCATGATTTTAGGTCAGGTTTCCAAGCCTTTTAGAGGGTAAAAATAAGCAAGTTTTTATTGATAACCAAACTCCAGAAATAAGAAAACCAAGTAGAATTTACTTGAGTCATTTACGAATTGTTATTTAACAAAATTTTGCCTGACAGCCTGAATATTTTACCTGCTAGAATTATTGAAAAGCTAAGCTAAGTCTTACTCGATCTATATTCAGATCAAATATGTGGCACAGGAGCAACAGCTAGCTGCCTTTGGACTTGTCCTTTATCTCAATGAATGGATGGAGCCACACCTACAAACTGCAATTCATGCACAAATGGTTGTGTCAGAAATGTCTCTTGCGATGTTTGCTTTGATCCTCTTTGTAGTGTATGCACAGGATTTTTAACAGGTCTTTGCACACAATGTGTTTCCAATGCGTCTGGAACTCCTTGCACTTGCAATGCTGGTTATGTGGCTTCTACTGATGGGTTTTCTTGTGTACCATGCTTTACTGGATGTGCTTCTTGCACTGGGACTCTTTATTACCATTGCAGCTCTTGCTTCTCTAGCTATTATTTATTGAAAACAATGTGTCTTACTTATTGCCCTTCAGGCTATACTGCAGATTCTTCAGGACATTCTTGCACTCTATCTGCATCCAATCCTTTAAGCGTCTAACTTCAAAATTTAATTCAATTAGATACAGTTAGCGGATTGTCTGTAGGATCTTCAAACTCAAATGAATACCCAACATGAGAAACAGCTGATCCAATCCCTTCAATTTATAGAGGATACTATTTTTCAGGGAATAATTATATGAGTCTTGCATCATTCACTATAAGTCCATATTTCTCATTACTAGTCTGGGTAAAGCCTCTTAGTGATGGATATTTATTTATGAAATTTGATGGCACCACAATATACTCTTATATAAATTTTGCCTCAGGAATATCTGGAATTAATCTTAGGCTTTCAGATTCGACTTCAGTTAGCATAAGTAGTTCTTCTAGCCTGTCTTCAAGTTGGCATTATATAGCATTTACTGGTGGACTTACTTCAGGACATACTGTTCTTATCCGATCAATAGATGGAGGAACTCCAACATCAGCTACTTCTGCCTCCTCAGCATATTATAAAGATCTCGGAACACTTTACATTGGAAAAGACAGTACAGCATCTGGAGGTTTTACTGGATTTATATGGAGCTTCAAAATTTATAATGACAATACATACGCATCTCAGGAGTGAATAACTTCAGGCTGCCCTGGCTGCACTGCTTGCCCTTCTGAGCTTAAATGCCCTGATAGTTGTCCATTCGGGCAGTATTATTCAAGTTCCTGTATTTCTTGTGTAGGTTCATGTCCTTATGGTTGCAGATCAACACTCACCTGCAGACTATGCAAAGATAAAGAATGTCTGGCATGCACAACTTTTGATGGACCTTGCACATCCTGTATAACAAATGCAAGCATTTCAGGAACCACATGTGTTTGCAATAATAATGCTTTTTGGGAGCAAAGCTTGGATGGGTGCATGATATGTGACAATTTATGCAGCCAATGCCAAACAAATAATTATTTTTTGTGTACATCTTGTGGATCTTATTATCTTGTTTCAAATATTTGTTTAAGAGCCTGCCCATATGGATTTACGAGTCCATGTGTGACAATAACTTCTCCTGTGATAGATATAGAATTCAATAGCGATTTTCAAGGTACATATACAATCTTTACCACTGGAACAAATCCAAGCTCCTATCAATTTTTTAACTTGCCTGAAACAGTAGACCCTATCCCTGCAAAACAAAGAGGTTTATATTTCAATGGAAGTCAATATTTAATATCAAATACTAATATTTATCTGTCACATAGCTTCTCGATAGGTTTCTGGATTTATGTAATTTCTTCAGGAGATATTTTATCCAATTCAAGAATTACTCTAGAGTCATCTGGCTCTATAAAAATTATATTAGAAAGTCCATCAGAGGCAGCTTTATCAAAAACTCTGTCAAGCACACCTTTTGTAATGTGAAAATACTTATCATTTACATGCTCATTTGACAACCCGACAGTAATAACTACTTTAACTGTTTATAATAATAATGTTTCTGTTGCATCATCTACTTACAATACTCTAATTTATAGAGATACCGTTAATCAAAAAATCAAAATAGGTGGCAGCTCATCATCGTATTTTACAGGGTTTATCTACAAATATCAACTCTGAAATGTTGCTATTTCTGATTTTTCAACACAGCTTGATGAAATTTGTGGATCTGGCTTATTAGCTACTTGTCTATGGGGATGCGATATAAGTAAATACTGATATTCAGCAGCATGCCAGAGTTGTGATTCTACTTGTACTTTGGGATGCACGAGAAGTGGATCTTGTAATGTTTGTGATGACCCCCTTTGTAGTGTGTGTGCTGGATTTGATACAAATAAGTGCACTACTTGTGTTTCACATGCCCATGGCTCACCTTGTAGTTGCGATTTAGACTATTACTTGTCTCCAGATGGGTTTTCTTGCTTGCCTTGCTTTACTGGATGCTCTATTTGTTCATCATCACATTATTACCAATGCTCGGCTTGCGACTCTACATATTATTTTTTAAATGTCATATGTGATACACAATGCCAAAGTGGCTATAGTCAAAATCCAGGCACGAATAAATGTGACTTACCCCCGTCCGTGAGTGAACAAAAAAATTTGTTCCTAACGAAGTTTTTTTTTTAAAGAAATACTAATTTGAAAGTATAATTTATTTTATAAGATTTATTTTTTAAAATGCGAGTTGTTTAAAATTAACCAGAATTAGCAAGAGATTTCATTATAATAATTATCAGTTATATATAAAATTTTTTTTTATAAAATAATTTTCGAATAAAAAAAACTTTGTTCCTCATGGAGGGTGTGTTCTTGGTTAAAAAAATAGGCATTTTTCTAATGGTTTGCTCGCTCACGGAGGGAGGAGTTAGTGAATAGTTTAGTTGTAGATTTAGAATTGGATGATTATATAGTGCTTGACACTTTATCAGGGTTTAATGTTGGAAATCTCAATACAAATGTTTATCCTGTGATTGATTCAAACGATCCCATTCCTTCAATTAGCCGTGGATACTATTTCACTGGACAAAGTCATATGACTAGCTCTTTAATTTTTAGTCCTTATTTCTCCATCATGCTTTGGGTTAAGGTTATTGATCAGGGACTTTTAATTGAAAAATACTATGGAGCTTCTCAATATTTAGTTGTTAAAATTGACAGCAGCGGCGATTCAAATCTCAATTTATTACTTAAAGATGGATCATCTCTTAATGCGGCTACTCCACAAAATTTATTTTTTGATTGGCATTACTTGTCATTTTCTGGATCAATTAATGCAGATGGGACTTATAGTTCTTATAGTTATATAGACTCATCACTTGCTATGACAAAGACTTCAGTATCTCAAACATACTTAAGAGATAATATTTCTGGAATTTTTCAAATTGGCTCTGATAATGCGTCACAGACTGGCTTCAAAGGATTCCTGTGGAGTTTAAAAATATATAATGATGAAACTCATGCCAATTCCGACTGAACAACTACGACTTGCACTGCAAACCCTTGCACAAGTTGCCCGGCTGGAGATTTCTGTCCAAGCTCTTGCTCGCTAGCAAATTATCCTGATAGCACTACATGTGATCCATGCAAAACATCATGCTCTAATGGGTGTAGAAGCAATCTAGCATGCACACTTTGCAGTGAAAAAGAATGCTATTCCTGCACATCTTTTTCAAATAAGTGCTTAAGCTGTATTTATTAGCCACTAGAGCCGAAATGGAGGTGAAGAGAATCTACTTCATATGTGCCATGGCGTCAAATGCTGAAGAAGTGGAACGGTGGCGCTCGAGTTGTACAACTAACCCGATGAATCATCTTACTCGAAGAAGTTCTGCCTCTTAAAGTCTCAAAGAGGGTGAATCCCCTAAGGGATCTTTGGTGACTGCGCTACAATGGCAGAAGCCGACCTATAATTTAAGTTTAAGCTTAAGCTGCATTACAAATGCGGGATTTGTAGGAGATTCATGCCAATGCAACCTAAATGCTTATTGGAATGGAAGCACAGAAACCTGCGATCTCTGCCACTCCATTTGTTCATCATGCACAGGGCCTTCTTTCACTGAATGCATTCAATGTGGGACTTCTTTGTTTATGCTATCAAACATTTGCTTGGAATTTTGTCCTTCTGGATATGTTTCAGGAGCCAATAATTGCAATCTATCTCACGGCCTAGCATTTAATTTAAGATTTAACCAGATAAAAGACACAGTTTATGACTCAGTAGGTAACGTTGCTTTTCAAACTGGTAATGATGATAGTTTTTATCCGTTCTATAATTCTGGAGATCCATTTGCTGCAAAACTAAGAGGTTACTATTTTAGAGGAACCTCCTTTATAAAATCAATTGATGCTTCACCATCCATAACATTTGGAGCAGAATTCACTATTTCAGCATGAATAAACCCAAGATCAGATACTGGATACATAATCTCTAAACAAGACAACTCACCTTCAGCCTTTATTGCATTATCATTGATCTCTAGCAAACTTAATTTTTCAATGAAACTAAAAGGTGGAACAACAGTTTCATACACAAGTACTAGCTTATCAGTTAATTTAGGATCTTGGAATTTTATTGCTGTTAAAAGTATTATAAGCTCCACACCGCAGCAAATTATTTCCTTTTACATAGACTCTTCTAATGAATTATCCTCTGATCTAGTTTATTCATGATATCAAGATATTTCTTCATCGTTTTCTATTGCCATTGGTGCTGACACAATTTCAAATACAAACTTTTATACTGGATTTTTATGAAGTATTAATATTTATAATGCTGATGAACCACTTAGTAGTATGATGACTTCAGGAACTTGCTCAGGATGCTCATTTTGCCCTATAGAATTATCAAATGCATGCATCCCAAACTGCGATTTGCTATATTATCCAGATGGATCAAGTTGCACTTCATGCCAAACTCAATGCACTTGGGGCTGTGTTAGACATGATAAAAATTGTAACCTATGTCAAGATGTAATTTGTTTAGTGTGTGATGATTATGCATCGACATGCATAACTTGTAGAGGTTAGGTTATTTAAAGCCAGGCGTTAAGCCATATTTGTGAAGCAGTCACCAAATACCTCCTATACAGAAGATTCTACTATGGGCTCCAGACCAGAGGGTCTATTCCCCGAAGACATGTGTCACCTCCGGTACCTTCTGCCTCCTCCTTGCCTTCCGGCTTCAGTCTTGAGTTGACGACTTATGGCATAGCTTATAGAGAGCATGCCTATTTATCTTCATCAGCCTGTGTATGCTATGACGGGTATTATTGGAATTTAGCGGATGAAAAATGTGATTCATGCGATTACACTTGCAAAACCTGTACATCTTCAACTTCTGGAGATTGCATAGTTTGCGCATCTGGGTTTTATATGTATTTAGGGTGGTGTATATCAAAGTGTCCTGATGGGTTTATAGAGAGTGGATCAGTGTGCTTAGAAAAAGATCCTTTTATATTCTATCTGTCTTTTGATACTCTGGAAGGGGTTGTTTTTGATAAGAAAAGAAGCATTCCTGCATTAACTGGCAATAGTACAGCGTTTTATCCAGATTATGATCCATTTGATCCATTAGCTGCCTCATATCGAGGATTTTATTTCAATGGAGTAAGCTCAATTATGCATTTACCTATTTACCCTAATTACAGCAGTCCAGTTCTCAGCTTTGGCTATTCATTTACATTTTCGATGTGAATTAACATAGAGAGTAGCTTTGGAATGATTATCTCAAAACAAGATAACCTCTATAAGCCAATCTTCTCTCTCCAATTGGTTTCAGGGGTTGTAATGATTTCATTAAACTTCAAAGCTTCAGGACTGAACTATTTCTTTTATTTGCAAAGTCTTGAATCTTACGTATGAAATCATATTGCTTTTTCTACAGAATATACAAGTTTGAAAAATACGAAAATAGCATTCTATTTAAATGGAGTCGCAGATCATCAAGTTGATTTCGGATCTGACTATTTTAAGGATACGAAAACAGACTTTACTTTTACACTTGGAGCAGAAATAGGTTCTTTGGGCTATTCTAATTATTTTAAAGGGTTTATTTACGATATTAAGGGATATAACTCAGTAAAAATTATATTATCCCTCTCATTACCTGCAGCAAAATGTACAGAAAATTGTAAAGCATGCCTTACAACTAGTGTCTGCATCCCTAATTGTCTCATTAATCAGTACTGAGTTGGTCCAGAATATAATAAATGCTCCAAATGTAGTATTGAATGCTCAAGCTGCAAAGATTCTAGTAAATTTTGCAACCTTTGTGACAATCCTAAATGTATATCTTGCTCTGATTACACTGCAGACTCCTGTCTTGAATGCATATCTGGAACATCAAATAGAGCAAATTGCCAATGCGATTATGGTCTTACTTGGAATTCGAGCTCAGGAATATGCGAGATGTGTCATCAATGGCAATACAAAGCAAATGACTCTTGCTATGACTGTCCTCCTCTTTGTGCTCAATGTGATAACGAAACTAAGTGCACATGATGTATAAATAACGCCACATTGCAATCAGGGAGCTGCTCTTGCTCTCCTGGATATATTGGGACAACAACTTGCACATATATACCTTTTAGTGTTTCTCTCACTGTTAACAAAAATAACACTTTAATTCTAGCCTTTAGTGATATCTTGAAACAGAAATTGAACAATAATCACATTTTTATATACAAGTTCATAATCAGACAATACCATCATGATCTGTTGATTACATTTCAAATAACGAATATTTAATATCATGCAATTTTGGTGGAGGAATATCAAAGGGCACATTAGTTTCTGTATATTTTTTAGATCACACTGCTGTTATTTCAATATCTGGTGGAGTAATTCGCGATAATTATTTAGCAGGCTCTCTTTATCAATCCGCAATGACTTCTGAGCAGCAAGAAATTGCGAAAATTCAAAATCAAGTTTCTTCAGGAGCAAAAATTTTGGTTGGCTCTAGTATTGCTTTGGCAATGTTCAGCCCAAACCCTTCTGGCTTATGAACCATGCTTAACACAATTCAGCTTCTCTCTTACATACCTTATGCAAACTACCCTTTGACAGATAAAATTTCTGCATTTTTTAAGTCAATGAATGATTTTAATATTGTCCCGAACTTATTTCTATTATTTGTTGATGAAAATCAAGGCAATACTCCTTATTATCAGGCAAAAAAATATGGATATGATAGTGACTTAATACTTGTAAATGTGGGAAATAATTTAACAGTTCTATTTTTTATTATAGCTATTATTCCTCCGGTATATTATTTATCTAAATGCTCTCAGAGATATGTAGGGAAAAAACTCAACAAGATATGTAATGAATACAAATTTGGCACATTTTTACGGTTTTGGATCTTAAATTATCTAGAAGTTGGTTTCGCTGCTATAATTGGCATATTAAGTGTAGAAAACTCTGGATATTTTGAAAATTCCATTAAGCTTACGAACTATCTTCTTTGCTGATCTTTCATTGTAAAGTTAATTTAGGTCATTATAATTATCACCCCACTAATTCATTCATATTTTAGCTTCAAAAATTTAAACAAAATTATAAACAAAAGAAACAGAAAATGGCTAATTCCTTGAAACTCTTTATATTATGAATTCAAAAATGATTTAGGATTTATCAGCACACAGTATTATTCTTTGTTTTTTATAAGACGATTAATTTTTATCGCAACCCAAGTGTTTCTAAATGATTTCCCTCAAAGTCAGCTCACAATAAATGCTGTAGCATCATTATGTGTATTTCTTATATAGATCGCACTTTTTCTATTTGTATATAAGCCTTTCGAAGACACAATTATTCAGACTACAAACTTGATAACAGAATGTGGCATTTCTATTGTTTTTATGCTTCTGAGTCCATATTTTTTTGATCTCGGATCAACTGCACTTGATGCTATGGATTGTGTTATTATGCTTTTTGTTTTATCCCTTATGATTGTACAATCTGCTGGGCTGCTTTTAAATTCTTTAAAAGAATTATATAGTCTAATCAAAAGAAATTTTGGTCGAGATCTACGCCCAAACCCAGTTAAACTATCAAAAAGTACAAAAAGAATAGATCTAAACAATTTGAATGATTTTTTTGAGGACAAGACTCCGACAAATATGGGAGAAAATATACAATTTGCACACACAGTTACCCCAAGTCAAGATCTCCGCTAACAGTGTATAATAGTCTTATTAGTTAGTTAATTTTAGTTATTAGCTTAATCGCTCGAAAAATAATGTTTTATAGATTAAAAGTCTAATAATGTTGTATAGATTAAAATTATTTTAGAAAATTATAGGCAAAAAAATTATAAAAAATAATCCCATAAAAATTATCTTTGCCCAATCAGTAATTATGATATTTGTTATATCAATTATGATGGCCCAATCTGCAGGGCCAATTATAAACTCCTTTAAAGAGCTTTACTATATAGTTAAAAGAAATTTTGGAAAAGATGTACGCTCAAATCCAATAAAATTAGCGAAAAAAGCGAATAGGATAGATCTAAACAATTTAGGAGACTTTTTTGGCAATGAAACTATAGCAGATGTTGGAGAAAACCAAAATTTTACACAGATATCTAATCCAAACTAGATCATTGCTGACATTAAGAAATGCTATTCTTAAGATAAAAATAATTATTAAGCTTAATTGCTAAATATTTTAAAATTAAAGTTATCTTATTTTAGTCTTTGAATAATAATACCAAAATGCTAATTTTGAAAATCATCAGAATGTTTGAATTCGACTTTTCAAATGGACTATTGGATAGCTAATTAGACAGATGCTGAATCTAATCCTTGCTGCCTAAGAAGACGTTGGCTTTATATAGTAAGTTCTTTTGAGGAGCGAAGAATCTTTGGTGGAGCATATTCTAAGGCTGAGCTCTCAGCTCCATTACGACTCAAGAGACTAATGGGATCTAAGGTTCTTCAGAAATTAAACATCTGATAGACAAGAACTGCTATGATTTTAAAATGGTGTGGTGAGGTGGGCTGCTAAAAAAATTAACTTAAGAGTTAATAGTCGAAATATGTTGAAGTTTTTAAATAATTAATTACACAACTAACTTATAAAATTATAAAAGCAGCAATGATCTTTCAAACTCAATAGATTAAATTTAAATACATTAATTAAAGAATCCAATTTTTTTAGCATGCCATAATGCAATCTCCGTTATTTCAGCTTATTTTTTTGTGGAGAAAATCAAGATTAGAGCATAATCTATACAATTATTATTTGATATTTTTGGTCTCTAAGATTTAAAAATCTTTTAACCACATAGAACATTTAATTTCATACTATTTTGATTAACCCTATTGATAAAGTTTATTACTCAAGCTAAAAATAGTTAAAGCTGCTAAATTTAGCAAAAAGTGTATATATATACGTCATCATTTTTATTATTATCATCACTGCTATTTATTCGCCAAATTTCGAGGGATAATTAAAATATAAAATGAGAATTAAAATTGGACAATTTCTAATTATTTTGACCAGCATAATCATGTGCTATTCTGGAGGGCCTGTGTCTTGTGGTAGTGGTTATATGACTTCTACTGATGGGACTTCTTGCGTAGCATGCTTTACTGGGTGTGCTTCTTGTACCGGAACTCTTTATTATCAATGCAGCTCTTGCTCTTCAGGTTATTATTTGTTAAAAACAATTTGCCTTACTTATTGCCCTTCAGGATACACTGCTGATTCATCAGGCCATTCATGCACTCTATCTTCATCCAACTCTTTAAGTCTATCGCTACAGAATTTAATTAAATTAGATACAGTAAGCGGAGTTTCTGTAGGATCTTCAAACTCAAATACATACCCTACTTGGGAAACAACAGATCCGGTTCCTTCAATTTATAGGGGATACTATTTTTCAGGTAGCAACTATATGACTCTTACATCATTTACGATGAGCCCTTATTTTTCATTAGTAATTTGAGTAAAGCCTATTAATAATGGATATTTATTTATGAAATTCGATGGCACTACAAAATACTTTTACACAAATTTTGCCTCAGGAATTTCTGCGATTAATATTCGGCTTTCAGATTCAACTACAGTTAATATAAATGGATCTTCAAGCCTATTATCAAGCTGGCATTATATAGCGTTTACTGGCGGAATTGCTTCTGGACAAACTGTTCTTACTCAGTCAATTGATGGAGGAACATCAATTTCAGCTACCTCTACCTCCTCAGCATATTATAAAGATCTTGGAGCACTTTACATTGGAAAAGATAACACGGGATCAGGAGGATTCACTGGATTTTTGTGGAGTTTGAAGATTTATAACGATAATACTTACGCATCGCAAGAATGAATAACATCAGGATGTCCTGGATGCACTGCTTGTCCTTCTGAGCTTAAATGTCCCGATAGTTGCCCATTTGGACAGTTTTATTCTAGTTCTTGCGTTTCTTGTGTAGGCTCGTGCCCTTATGGCTGCAGATCAACACTTACCTGCAGGCTATGCAAGGATAAAGAATGCCTCGCATGCACAGCTTTTGATGGTTCTTGCACATCTTGCATAGCAAACGCCAGCCTTTCAGGGACGACATGTGTCTGCAATAATAATGCTTTTTGGGAGCAAAGCTCTGATGGGTGCCAAATCTGCGACAATTTATGTAGCCAGTGCCAAACAAACAAATATTATTTATGCTCATCTTGTGGCTCATCCTATTATCTTATTTCAAATATTTGTTTAAGAGCCTGCCCATATGGATTTACAAGTCCATGCATAGTAGTCACTTCACCTGTTATAGATGCAGCTTTTAATGGGGACTTCACAGGAACTTATGCAGTTTTTACGACTGGGGCTAGCACAGCTTCTTATCAATTCTTTAATTCACCTGAGTCTGTGGATCCAATTCCAGCAAAGCAAAGAGGTTTATATTTCAATGGAAGTCAATATTTAATGTCAAATACTAATATTTATCTTTCACATAGTTTCTCGATGGGTTTCTGGATTTATGTAATTTCTTCAGGAGATATTTTGTCTAATTCAAGAATTATAGTACACCCTTCGTCGTTGCTCGCCATTAAGTACTTCCTCCCCATGTCACCCACCCCCTGACGGTCCTGAAAATTTTTAAAATGTTATAATATTATTTGGCAAAGCACCCTCAAATATTTTAACTTGTCAAATTAATATTTAACATGTTAAAATATTTGGGACCGTTAGGGGTGGGTGGTATGGGGAGGCGGTGCTCGAGGCCGATCCAAAACGGGGTGTAAGCTATACTGTAGAGTCATCTGGCTCTATAAAAATTATATTAGAAAGTCCATCAGAGGCAGCTTTATCACAAACATTGTCAAGCACTCCTTTTGCAATGTGAAAATACTTATCATTTGCATGTTCATTTGACAACCCGACAGTAATAACTACTTTAACTGTTCATAACGACAATGTTTCTGTTGCATCATCTACTTACAATACTCTAATTTATAGAGATCAGGCTAATCAACAAATCAAAATAGGTGGCAGCTCATCATCGCATTTCACAGGCTTTATCTACAAATATCAACTCTGAAATGTTGCTATTTCTGATTTTTCAACACAGCTCAATGGAATTTGTGGATCTGGTTTATTAGCTACTTGTCTATGGGGATGCGATATAAGTAAATACTGATATTCAGCAGCATGCCAGAGTTGTGATTCTACTTGTACTTTGGGATGCACGAGAAGTGGATCTTGTAATGTTTGTGATGACCCCCTTTGTAGTGTGTGCACTGGATTTGATACAAATAAGTGCACTACTTGTGTTTCACATGCCCATGGCTCACCTTGTAGTTGCGATTTAGACTATTACTTGTCTCCAGATGGGTTTTCTTGCTTGCCTTGCTTTACTGGATGCTCTATTTGCTCATCATCACATTATTACCAATGCTCAGCTTGCGACTCTTCTTATTATTTTTTTAATTTCCTATGTGATACTCAATGCCCAAGTGGTTATAGTCAAAATACAGGCACGAATGAATGTGACTTATCCACTTCTGTGAGTGAACTAAAAAATTGTGTTTGCTGATGGAGGATTAATAAAATTTTTTTTTAAAATTTTAAAAAAAATCCCAATTTGTAAAATTACTAACTCCCCCCCCCCCCCCTCCGTGAGCGAACAAAAAAAATTTTGTTCGCTCACGGAGGGGGGTTAATTTTTTTTTTTAAAAAAATTTTATATATAAATTATAAAAAAATATTTTTTTCGAAATTTAAAAAAAAATCCTAATTTGCAAAAATTGGGAAGCAAATATTAATTTAATTTGCAAAATTTATGTTTTAAAAAGCAATTTGTTTAAAATTAAACAGAATTAGCTCTAGATTTCATTATACTAATTATCACTTATATATCAAAATTTTTTTCCATTAAAATTTTTTTCTATTAAAAAAATTTTTGTTCACTCACGGAGGGTGGGTTTTTGGTCAAAAAATGGCGATTTTTCTAATGGTTTTGTTCGCTCACGGAGGGGGGGGGGGAGTAAATTGTTTTTTTTTTTAAAATGCAAGCCGTTAAAATTAAACAAAAATTAGCTAGTGATTTTATTATAATAATTATCACTTATATACCAAATTTTTTTTCATAAAAAAATTTGTGTTCCTCACAGAGAGTGGTTTCTGGGCAAAAAGTTAGGATTTTTCAATAGTTTTGTTTGCACACGGAGGAGGAGTTAGTGAACAGTTTAGTTGTAGATTTAGAACTGGATGATTATATAGTGCTTGACACTTTATCAGGATTTAGTGTTGGAAGTAGCAATACAAATACTTATCCAGTTATTGATTCAAATGATCCCATTCCTTCAATTAGCCGTGGATACTATTTTACTGGACAAAGTCATATGACTAGCTCTTTAATTTTGAGTCCTTATTTCTCCATCATGCTTTGGGTTAAGGTCATAGACCAGGGAGCTTTAATTGAAAAATACAATGGATCTTCTCAATATTTAGTTGTTAAAACTGATAGCAGCGGGTATCCAAATCTCAATTTATTACTTAAAGACGGATCATCTCTTAACGCAGCTACACCACAAAATTTATTTGCTGATTGGCATTACTTGTCATTTTCCGGATCAACTAATCCAGATGGGACTTATAGTTCTTATAGTTATATAGATTCATCACTTACTATGACAAAAACTTCATTATCTCAAACATACTTAAGAGATAGTGTTTCTGGAATTTTTCAAATTGGCTTTGATAATGCGTCACAGACTGGCTTCAAAGGATTCCTATGGAGTTTAAAAATATATAATGATGAAACTCATGCCAGTTCCGACTGAACAACTACGACTTGCACTGCAAACCCTTGCACAAGTTGCCCGGCTGGAGATTTCTGTCCAAGCTCTTGCTCGCTAGCAAATTATCCTGATAGCACTACATGTGATCCATGCAAAACATCATGCTCTAATGGGTGTAGAAGCAATCTAGCATGCACACTTTGCAGTGAAAAAGAATGCTATTCCTGCACATCTTTTTCAAATAAGTGCTTAAGCTGTATAGCAAATGCGGGATTTGTAGAAGATTTATGCCAATGCAACCAAAATGCTTATTGGAACGGGAATGCAGAGACATGTGATCTTTGCCATACGATTTGTTCTACATGCTCTGGACCATCTTTTACTGAATGAATTCAATGCATAATAATAAAATAGCTACATATCGAATTAGTTCTCTCCGAGAGTTATTCCTCCTTCGCGATATTTATTATTATAGGATTCAGTTTTCCGCGTATCTTTATGCACAATTCCAATGGAAAACTACATATGATTTTTACACCTGAGTCGGCTATCCTTAGGCGAACGTCAGGTCAAATGAGACCAGTGTAGGCTTTCTGGCTCTTTTGGTGGGTCTTCTGGAGCTATTGCTAGACAAGATGGTTAGTGATGTCATCATCTAGGATTTAAAAGGGTGGGTGGCAGTCTAAAGCATCCTGCTGAAGAAGGTGAACGCGCTAAATTTAAATTTATAACTAAGTAAGAATGCATCCAATGTGGGACTTCCTTGATTATGCTATCAAATATTTGCTTGGAATTTTGTCCTTCTGGATACTCTGTAGTTGGCAATCAATGCAATTTATCAAATGATTTAGTATTCAGCTTAAGACTCATCCAGATAAAGGATACAGTTTATGACTCAGTAGGAAACGTTGCCTTTCAAACTGGTAATGATAATAGCTTTTACCCATTCTATACGCCCGAAGATCCATACGCTACAGAACTGAGAGGATACTACTTTAGAGGAACCTCCTTTATGAAATCAATTGATAGTCCCCCCTCTTTAACTTTTGGAACAGAATTCACTATTTCAGCATGAATAAATCCAGCTTTAGACACTGGTTACATATTTTCGAAACAAGACAGCTCACTTTCAAATTTTATTGTCTTTTCACTGATTTCAGGAAAGCTTAATTTCTCTATTAAATTGCAAGATGGGACAACATTTTCATATGCAAGCACCAGCTTATCAGTCACTTTAGGATCTTGGAATTTTATTGCAACTAAGAGCATAATAAGTTCCATGCCTCAGCAACAAATTTCATTTTACGTTGACTCTAACTATGAAATATACTTAGATCTCGTAGATTCATGATATCAAGATATTTCTTCATCGTTTTCTATTGCCATTGGAGCTGATGCGAACTCAAATACAAACTTTTATACTGGATTTTTATGAAGTATTAATATTTATAATGTTGATGAACCAATTACTTCCCCTCTGTGAATAAGTAAAATTATTTGAAAAACCTGCGAACAAAAATTTTTATTAAAACTAATTTTGATATATAGTCGATAATTATCATAAACCCCCTCCCTCCGTGAGTTAACAAAATATTTTTATTCATTTACAGGGGGAGCTAGTAGTATGATGACTTCAGGAACTTGCTTAGGATGCTCATTTTGCCCGATAGAATTATCAAATGAATGCATCCCAAATTGTGATTTGCCATATTATCCAGATGGATCAAGTTGCACTTCATGCCAAGCTCAATGCACTTGGGGATGTGTGAGACATGATAAAAATTGTAACCTATGTCAAGATGTAATTTGCTTAGAATGCGATGACTATACATCAGCTTGCAAAACCTGTAGAGATCATGCCTATTTATCTTCATCAGTTTGTGTATGCATCGATGGATACTATTGGGATTTAACTAATGAAGAATGCAATTTATGTGATTATTCATGCAAAAATTGCACATCTTCAACTTCTGGAGATTGCATAGTTTGTGCATCTGGGTTTTATATGTATTTAGGCTGGTGTATTTCGAAGTGTCCAGATGGGTTTATAGAGAGTGGATCAGTGTGTTTAGAAAAAGATCCTTTTATATTCTACCTATCCTTTGATACTCTGGATGGGGTTGTTTTTGACAAACAAAGTAGCATTCCTGCATTAACTGGGAATAGTACAGCGTTTTATCCAGATTATGATCCATTTGATCCATTAGCTGCCTCAAATAGAGGATTTTATTTCAATGGAGTAAGCTCAATTATGCATTTGCCTATTTACTCTAATTACAGCACTCCAGTTCTCAGCTTTGGCTATTCATTTATACCTTTTCGCCAAGAATAGCCAACTAAGGAGCATTTTTTGGTTAGCCATTCTTAAATTTGGTTAGCCAAAAAATATGGCATCCCAACAAATTTGGCAAGCCAGATATTGTCTGGCTAACCAAAAAATGCTCCTTAGTGGGCTATTCTTGGTAAATAAATACACATTTTCGATATGAATTAACATAGAGAGTGGCTTTGGAACGATTATCTCAAAACAAGATAATCTCTATAAGCCAATCTTTTCTCTCCAATTAGTATCAGGGGTTGTAATGATTTCATTAAACTTTAAAGGTTCAGGACTAAACTATTTCTTTTATTTGCAAAGTCTTGAATCTTACTTATGAAATCATATAGCTTTTTCTGCAGAATATACAAATTTGAAAAATACGAAAATGGCATTCTATTTAAATGGAGCTGAAGATCATCAGGTTGATTTCGGATCGGACATAAATAAAATGGCATTCGGTTCGAGCGAAATTAGCTCTGCTAATTTTCTCTCTCTCAAGCAATTTTATTTATGGGGTTGGGTTTTACCTCCAGAATTTCTACATAGTAATAGCGGTTTAACTCTGGGGATAATCAGAGGAGCTGCTCCTCAGTGCGATCAAGAGGCTCAGGTCCTTACCCCTCAGCACACCCGAAGAAAGTGACCCTTAGGCAGAACACGCGCAGGAGCTGAGTCGAATAAAGTGTGGCAGCAACGCAGCCTGTCAAAACCAGAACGCTGTATTTACCCGTGCCTTAGTGAATCAAAGTGGATCGATCCAGAGGCCCATAGGTCCTACACGTGGACAAATATGGTGGCAGTTCTGGACAAGGCTACCTATATTGGATGTTAAACGTTATAAATAATTTAAGATTAAGATTAAGATTTCGGATCTGACTACTTTAAGGATACGAGAACGGACTTTACTTTTACACTTGGAGCAGAAATAGGCTCTTCAGGCTATTCTAATTATTTTAAAGGGTTTATTTACGATATTAAGGGATATATAGAAAATTCCTGGGGATAGCGCGGAATACGCTATCCCCAGGACCAACCGGGATCGGATCCCACATGGAACGAGGGTTCCATGTGTGGATCCATTTTTGACACGTGAAAGTAAATATCTCACATGTCAAAAATGGATCCACACATTGAACCCCCGTTCCATGTGTGGATCCGATCCCGGTTGGTCCTGGGGATAGCGTATTCCGCGCTATCCCCAGGAATTTAGTATAACTCAGTAAAAATTATATCGTCCCTCTCATTACCTGCAGCACAATGTACAGAAAATTGTAAAGCATGCCTTACAACTGATGTCTGCATTCCTAATTGTCTCATTAATCAGTACTGGGCTGGCCCACAATATAATAAATGCTCCGAATGTAGCAGTGAATGCTCAAGCTGCAGAGATTCTAGTAAATTTTGTAGCCTTTGTGACAATCCTAAATGTGTATCTTGCTCTGATTACACTGCAGACTCCTGCCTTGAATGCATATCTGGGTCGTCAAATACAACAAATTGCCTATGCGATAATGATCTCGCTTGGAATTCGAGCTCAGGAATATGCGAGATGTGTCATCAATGGCAATACAAAGCAAATGACTCTTGCTATGACTGTCCTCCTCTTTGTGCTCAATGTGATAGCGAAACTAAGTGCACATGGTGTATAAATAATGCAATCTTAAAATCAGGGGACTGTGTTTGCTCTCCTGGATATATTGGAACAACAACTTGTGTATTAGTTCCTTTTAATGTTTCTCTCATAGTCAACAAAAATAATACTTTAGTTCTATCCTTCAGTGATATATTGCAGGAAAAATTAAGCTATGATCAGATTTTTATACAAGTTCATAATCAAACGATATCATCTTGGTCTGTAACTTGTATTTCAAATAAAGAATATCTCATATCATGCGATTTTAATGGAGGAATCTCAGAGGGTACAATAATTACAGTATATTTTAATGATCCAACTGAAATTTCATCAATATCAGGTGGAGTAATTCATGAAAGCTATTTATCAGGCTCTCTTTATTCATACATGACCTCTGAGCAGCAAGAAGTCACTCAAATAAAAAATCAAGTATCTTCTGGGTCAACAGTTCTTGTCGGCTCAAGTGTTTCTTTGGCAATGTTTAGCCCGAACCCTTCTGGACTATGAGCTATGCTTAATACTATTCAGCTTCTCTCTTACATATCTTACGCAAACTACCCTTTAACAGATAAAGTTTCTGAGTTTTTTAAATCAATGAACGGTTTCGGCTTCGTTCCAAACGTATTTTTATATTTTATTGATGAAAGCCAGGGTAATACTCCTTATTATTGAGCAAAAAAATATGGATATGATATAGAGCATTCACCACTATTGCTTGCCCTGAAGCAAGTTCTCTTGGAGTTCTTATAAGTCATCTAAAGGTGATAAGTTAAATCCAAGTTGTTATGAAGAAGTCTGCTCCAAGACGAGCAATAGCAGTGAAGACGCTATAGTGACTTGATATTTGTAAATGCGGGAACTGATTTGACTATTTTGTTTGGCCTCATAGCAATGATTCCTTTTGTACATTATTTTTCTAAATGCTCTCACAGGTTTTTAGGAAAGAAATTCAAAAAATTGCTTGATGAATATAAATTTAGTACATTTATACGATTATGAATAGTAAATTATTTGGAGGTTGGTTTTGCAGCTATAATAGGCATTTTTAGATTAGATTAGATTAGATTAGACGCTAATATTTAAAGTCTCTACTTCCAGGAGCGTGTTGACCCAAGCGAATTGGGTGGCTTTCATCTTTGGTAACTCTGAGCCCAGGACGAAACCCCTGTTTACTCAGTAGTGGGCCGCCCTATTAGATCTGCAGACCGCAGCTGGGCACCACCATTTCCAACTCAATCCCTTCGCCGTTATTTACAACTGTACCTACCCTGGTCATATTTGCTCCCTTTTTGGAGCCCTTTTCTGGAGGGATCGCCATGCTGAACTTTTGTCGAGCTCGCCTCCCCCTCTTTTTAAGTCATCCCTAGAAAGAGCTCAGCCACTTTTGTGATTCGGGGGGGGCCATCAAGAGCAGCTTGAGCAGGGAAATCACCCTGCTCCATTTCAGGCACCCACTGGCTAGGGTGCTGCTAGAAAAAGGGTTCACGATTAACTGCCCAAGGATCAGGCCACAAACCAGCAGATCTGTGCTTCAGCCTATCGCTTCTAGACTCCTGATGTTGCTAGGCAATATCATTCCTCCTGGAAGCCATGCCTGGATATGCATGGGTTACCATCACATGAGAGGACGGATTGGGCGTCATCCGCCATTTTATGTATATTATAATAGGTATTTTAAGTGTAGAAAACTATGGAAGCTTTGAAAATCCTATTAAACTTATTAATTATCTTCTCTGCTGATTTTTCATCGTAATATCAACTTAGGTCATCATAATTATCACTCCTCTATTCCTATTTTATTTTAGCTTCAATAATAAGAGCAAAATTATAAACAAAAACAACAAAAAATGGCTCATTCCTTGAAACTCTTTATTCTACGAATTCAAAAATGATTCAGGATTCGTGAGCACGCAGTATTATACTATATTTTTCATAAGGCGGCTTATTTTTATCGCAGTTCAAGTCTTTTTAAATGATTTTCCTCAGAGTCAGCTCACAATCAATGCGGTAGCATCATTAACCGTATTTCTTATGTAGATTGTCCTCTTTTTGCTTTTATATAAGCCTTTTGAAGATAGTGTTATACAACTAACCAATTTATTTACTGAATTTGGAATTTTCATTACTTTTGTTCTGATTAGTCCATATTTTTTTGATCTTGGGCAAGCTGGACTTGATGTGATGGACAGAGTGATTATGCTAGTTGTTATATTTCTTATGTTAATGCAATCTGTTGCACCGCTAATTAACGCTTTGAAAGAACTGTACTATTTAGTTAAAAGAAATGTTGGTCGCAATTTACGCTCAAATCCAGTAAAATTAGCAAAAAAGGCGAAAAGAATAGATTTAAATAATTTGAACACATTATTTGATGACGAAATTCCATCATTTGTAAGGGAAAATCAAAATTTGGCATATACAGATACTCAAAGCCAAGATCTTAGTGTTGAATAATATTGCATTAAGCAAAATATAAATATAGCTTAAACCTCTCAGATTATTTATTTTAAACTGTAAAAATTTAGATATATCGTGCGCACGGTTAGAGATCGACCTCCCTCTCCCCCCTGACAGTTTCAACTTTATTGAAATCTGCAAATTAAATTTGACTTGTCAAATCCTTAGTGAGGGAATTGTCATTTTGAATTAACAATTTCGTTCAAATTGAAACCGTCAGGGGTTGGGGGGAGAGAAGAGGGAGTTTCAGGTCGAGCCATACCTGTTCTGAAGGTATAAAATATTTTTTAATTATCATTTATGCTATAAGCAGAAGTAATCCTAATGCACATCTTTTTTAGAAAATTCAGCAATTTTTATTACTTAACTTTTGAATAATAGTGATAATATCAAATAATTATGCAGCGCATAATATAATTATTTCAAAGAAACAAGCATAATTAATTTATTTCAGTAAGTAAATTATTAAGTATAGGCTATAAAAGAATGCCATATGATCATTGCTTTATCTTGGCTCCAAAACCTAGTCTTGTAAATACTTAAATTATGTGGTTCAGACTTTATTCCTATGCTGATTTCAGGAATAAACAATTATAAATTTACAAGATTGTATATGAAAAAGAGAATAATTATGATTAGAGTATAATTCATTCCCGCATCTTAACTCAAGTGCTTCACCACTCCAATAAAAACATTCTTCGCTTAAATAAAAATTTTTATAATTATTATACTTCTGGCCGAAATTTTTGCCATTCGCAGGTAAAAAACGAACAAAAAAAATATTAAAATGAGAAACTGATTAAGAAAAATCAAACAGCTAGAGATTTTTCAGATGAAGTCAACATAAGCTACGTAAGCTTTCTAATTTTGCTCAGCAACTTAAATATTGAACTACTCAATGGTTTACAATCAATTCTATTCCAATGACAAGCTAAATCAGTTTTGAAAAATAAAGACTAAAAAGTATCATAAACTCAATTTTTAAAGACTATTTAAATGACGATCTCATTTTAATTTAATCTTATTTTTGCTTTATAATCAGATATTTTTACTACCAAATTAAGGAGGAGAATAAATAAAATGTTCTGAGACTTAAGAAAGCTGATGATTTTCCTTACAGGAATACTCTTGAGTTACTCTCTTGATCCTGCCAATGTAGTTCTAGCAATGAATGTAGGTGGAGCTGCTTATACCTCAACTTTTGGCTTTACTTATACTCCAGATTCTAATTATTACTATACTGGGGTCATGGCTACATATTTCGACACTTCTTCTCTTCCAATTGCACGTACAATTAATAGCTATATTTACAAATCAGAAAGAGTAGCGGCTGGAATCTGGGGATATGATATCCCAGTGAGCATTGATGGAACATATGTCCTGATTCTTCAATTTGCTGAAATCTATTATACAACTATAAATTCCAGGGTTTTTACTGTAAAAGTAGGAGATTACATTGTATTAAGCAATTTAGACTTATTCGCTCTTGCTGGATTTAATTCTGCTTATGACCTTTTTGTTGAGTTTACACTTTCAAGTGGAAGTGTCTATATTTCAGGCAATTTAATAAGCAATGCCTACTCTAGCGGGAATTTAATTGTTCGCTTGCATCCTGTTATACAAGCTCCCAAAATTTCTGGTATAATTTTAATGAGGGGAAGCTGTGCTACGAATGATTATTGTAATATGTGCTATCAGCAAATTTGTGTTACTTGTGATAGTATAAATTTAGCATGCATTTCTTGCATTACAAATGCGCAGGCTGTCAGCGGAGCATGCCAATGTAGTCCAAATGCTTATTGGGTATCTTCCACAAAAACTTGTGAGAAATGCGATAATTTATGTAGCGACTGTAGTGGATCTTTAAATTTTATATGCACCACATGTGTATCCCCAAATGTTTTAGTGTCAAATATCTGCTTAAGAGAGTGCCCGTATGGATTTGGCTCTTGTACTCCTATTTCAACACCTGTTATTGATCAAAATTTTGCAAATTATTTTTACGGAGCTTATGGCTTGTTTACAACAGGGACAAGCTCAAGCAGATGTTACTTTTTCACTAGTCCTGAAGCTGTAGATCCACTCCCTGCTAAAAACAGAGGACTATACTTTTACGGCGGCTCATATCTTCAATCTTCATCTGTCTACGTTTCATTCAATTTCTCTTTAGGAATATGAGTTTGAATATTACCAGGCTCAGGAGATATATTGGGAAATAGTCCAAATAATAAAATAGGGTGCAGGTCCAATAATCGTGAATTTTTTATAGCATGCATTCCACCAAAGTAAATTTGGTCGAAAATTGGTTGAAACTTTTTGATGGTGAGACGTTTGGTCGAAAAAAAAGTTAAAATTTCGGCCAAATGTATATCGATGAAATCTACACTATCAAAAATCCACTGTCATTTAGCATGGAGCTAATAAAATAGCAATATCTGCAAACGGTGCTCTAACAATTATATTAGAAAATAGACTCGAAGCCACTACTCCAATAACAACTGCTGCATTAAATCCATCGAACTCAGGCTGAGTTTATATTTCTTTTGTTGCTTCATTTTCATCATCAACCATATCAACAACAATCGTCCCTTATTTAAACAACTCTCCACAAACTTCTATTACAACTACTCAATACATATATAGAGATGCAGCAGGTAATTCAATATATTTGGGACAAAACTCTTTAAGTAAGTTTGTAGGGTACATTTATCAATTCACTTTATGAAATGTAGCTGTCTCAAATTTTAATACTCAATACTCAGATCAAATATGCGGCTCAGGGGCAGTTGCTAGCTGCCTTTGGGCTTGCTCTTTAACTCAATGAATGAACGGAGCTACAATCACAAACTGCGACTCATGCCCTTGTGGATGTGTCAGAAGCGGATCTTGCAATGTATGTTTTGATCCTCTTTGCAGTATATGCACAGGGTTCTTGACAGGACTTTGCACTCAATGTGTTTCTAATGCATCTGGAAGTCCCTGTGCTTGCAATCCTGGCTATATGCTTTCTACTGACGGTTTTTCTTGTGTGCCATGCTTTAATGGGTGCGCTACTTGTGCAGGAGCTCTTTATTATCAATGCAGTTCTTGCTTATCAAGCTATTATTTATTAAAAACAATGTGTCTTACTTATTGCCCCTCAGGATACACAGCTGATTCATCAGGCCATTCTTGCACTCTATCTTCATCTAACCCTTTAAGCATTTCTCTTCAGAATTTAATTCAATTAGACATGGTCAATGGAGTCACTGTAGGCTCTTCAAACACAAATAAGTACCCTAATTGGGAAGCAACAGATCCTATACCTTCGATATATAGAGGCTACTATTTTTCAGGCAGTAATTACATGAGTCTTGCATCATTTACGATTAGTCCGTATTTTACATTGCTATTTTGAATAAGAATGCTAAACAATGGATATTTATTTATGAAATTTGATGGCACCACTAAATATTTTACTATTAATTTTATTTCAGGTATCCCAAAAATAAATATTTTGCTCTCAGACTCAACACCTCTTAGCATCACTACCACGCCGAGTATTACTACGACGTGACATTATATAGCAATTACTGGAGGTCTTTCTTCTGGGCAAACTGTTTTAACTCGGATAATTAATATGATTACAGTAACTCCTGTTACTTCTACATCTTTTGCTTATTTTAAAGATGCTGGTGATCTTTGTATTGGCAAAGATAATACAGCAACAGGAGGTTTTACTGGATTTTTATGGAATTTTAAAATTTATAATGATGATACTTATGCTCTACAAGAATATATATCGTCTGGATGCCCTGGGTGTTCTATTTGCCCTTCTGAGCTAATATGCCCTGATAATTGCCCTTTTGGGCAGTTTTATTCTAGCTCGTGTGTATCTTGTACTGGCACATGTCCTTATGGCTGCAGATCAGCATCAACCTGTAGATTATGCAAAGACAAAGAATGTGTTACCTGCACTACTTTTGATGGCTCTTGCACCTCTTGTATACCAAATGCTCATATCTCAGGAACGACCTGTGTTTGCAATGCTAATACATTTTGGGAACAGAGCTCAGATGGATGCCAAATCTGTGATAATTTGTGTAACGTCTGTCAAACAAATAAATATTTTATGTGCACATCTTGTGTTGCAACATATTCTATTATTTGGAATGTCTGCTTAAAAGGCTGCCCATATGGCTATGCAAGCCCATGCATAGCAATTTTTACACCTGTTATAAATGAATCATTTAATACAGATTTCCAAGGAGTTTACGGAATCTTCACTACTGGAATAAGTGCCACTTCTTTCCAGTTCTTTAATACACCTGAAGCAGTAGATCCCATTCCAGCCAAAAAACGAGGCTTATATTTTAATGGGAGCCAATATTTGATATCAAATGTCAATATCTATCTTTCCCATAGTTTTTCAATGGGCTTCTGGACTTACGTAATTAGTTCAGGGGATATTTTAACAAATTCAAGAATTGCTGTGGATTCCTCTGGCTCTATAAAAATACCACTAGAAAGTCCATCAGAGATAACATCAATGCAAACAATTTTAGGTTCGTCATTTACAACTTGGAAGTATTTATCATTTACATGCTCATTTACTAGCTCCACAGCCGCAATAACAACAGTGACAATTTATCTAAATAATGTCTCTGGAACATCATCTACGTTTAACGCTTTAATATATAGGGATCTTGCCAATCAAAAGATTACACTTGGTGGCAGCTCGACATCATATTTCACAGGATTTATGTACAAATATCAGCTATGGAATGTCGCAATTGTTGATTTTACAACGCAACTCAATGAAATTTGTGGCTCTGGGTTATTAGCAACTTGTCTATGGGCATGCCCTCTTAATAAATATAAGTTTTCAACAACATGCCAGAATTGCGAATCAACTTGCACTCTTGGATGCACAAGAAGTGGTTCTTGTAATATTTGTGATGATCCTCTTTGTAGCATTTGCACTGGATTTGATCCAAATAAATGCACTAATTGTGTTTTGAATGCTTCTGGGAGTCCATGCAAATGTAACATTGGCTGATATGTGTCATCTGATGGGTTTTCATGCGTTCCTTGCTTTACTGGATGTGCTTCATGTACTGGACTTCTTTATTATCAATGCAGCTCTTGTTCTTCTGGCTATTATTTGCTAAAAGCATTATGTCTCACTTATTGCCCTTCAGGCTATACAGCTGATACTTCAACCAATTCCTGTATTTTAACTACGTCAAATCCCTTGGACATTTCTTTACAAAATCTAATTCAGCTAGACACAGTCAATGGAGTTTCCGTAGGATTATCAAATTCTAATAAATATCCTTCTTGGGAAACAACTGACCCAATTCCTTCAATTTATAGAGGATACTATTTTTCAGGTGCCAACTATATGAGTCTTACATCATTTATCATGAGTCCTTATTTTTCATTACTAGTTTGGGTAAAGCCACTTGCTGACGGATATTTATTTATGAAATTTGATGGAACAACAATATTTTCCTATTTCAATTTTTCATCTGGGAATCACAAAATGAATATTCTACTTTCAGATTTAACTACGATATATGCAAGCACCTCTTCAATTCTTTATTCAGGGTGGCATTATATAGCATTTACTGGCGATCTACCATCAGGCAAAACTGCATTATATTTGTCAATAGATGGAGTTTATATATCCGCAAGCTTGTCTAGCTCATTTGCATATATGAAAGACAATGGCTCGCTTTATATCGGAAAAGATAGTACGCTATCGGGAGGATTTACTGGTTTCCTATGAAGTTTCAAAATTTATAATGATAATACCTACGCATTGCAAGAATGAATAACATCAGGATGTCCTGGATGTGCTGCTTGCCCTTCTGAGCTTAAATGTCCTGATAATTGTCCTTTTGGACAGTTTTATTCAAGCTCATGCGTTTCTTGTGTAGGCTCATGTCCATATGGCTGCAGATCAGCACTCACTTGCAGACTGTGCAAAGACAAAGAATGTCTCGCATGCACAACTTTTGATGGTCCTTGCACATCCTGTATAGCAAATGCAAGCATTTCAGGCACCACATGCATTTGCAATAGTAACACATTTTGGGACCAAAGCTTGGATGGATGTGCAATCTGTGATAATTTATGCAGTCAGTGCCAAACAAATAAATATTTTTTGTGTTTATCGTGCGGCCCATCTTATCATCTACTTTATAATGCTTGCTTAAGAGATTGTCCTTATGGATATTCAAGCCCGTGCACAGCAGTTTTTACACCTGTGATTGATGCATCATTTATTGGAAACTTTCAAGGGACTTATGGAATTTTTACAACTGGGACAAGCGCAACTTCTTTTCAATTTTTTAATTCGCCTGAGTCTTCAGATCCTATTCCAGCGAAGCAAAGAGGTTTATATTTCAGCGGAAACCAATATTTAATATCAAATGTAAGCATTTATCTTTCCTATAGTTTCTCAATGGGTTTTTGAATTAATGTAATTGCCTCACTCTCATCTTTTCAACGGCAAGATGTTTATCTGCGGGGCCAAAATTTTATTAATTTAAAAAAAATTTATTTTAGCATGGAGAAATGGAAGTATTTATATAATATCAAAAAAAATAATTTTCTTACTTGTAAATGAATTAATTTTTTGTTAATCTTTAAATCTTCTCTGAAGAGGGAGTCAGGACATGTTTTATCAAATTCGCAAATTATTTTGGATTCCTCTGGTTCTATATTAATTACATTAGAAAGTCCATCAGAAACAACTTCATCAGAAACTCTGTCAAACACTCCTTTCACAATGTGAAAATATTTATCATTTACATGTTCATTCAGCAATTCTTCTGTGTCAACGACTTTGATAATTTATTTAAACAATGTTTCAAAGGCCTCTGCAACTTTTAATAAGCTTATATATAGAGACCAAACCAACCAAAAAATAAAAATCGGTGGCAGTTTATCTTCATATTTTACAGGATTCATTTATAAATACCATTTATGAAATGTTGCAGTTTTTGACTTTTCTGCACAATTAAATGAAATTTGTGGGTCTGGGCTATTAGCAGCATGCCTATGGACATGTGATATTAATAAATACTGATATTCGGCAGCATGCACAAATTGTGATTCAAGTTGCAATCTTGGATGCACTAGAAGTAGGTCTTGCAATATTTGTGATGATCCGCTTTGCAGTGTCTGTACTGGCTTTGATGCAAATAAATGCACTATGTGTGTTTCGAATGCATCTGGAACTCCTTGTGTTTGTAACAGTGGTTATATTGTTTCTTCAGATGGCTTTTCTTGCTTAGCCTGCTTTACGGGATGCTCTTTATGCTCATCTACTGATTATTACCAATGTGCTGCTTGCTATTCTTCATACTTTTTGCTAAATATCCTATGTGACTCTCAATGCCCAAGTGGCTATAGTCAAAACATTGCCACAAATAAATGCGATTTAGTGGACAGTTTAGTCATTGATTTAGAACTTGATGATTATATTGTACTTGACACTTTATATGGATTCAATGTTGGAAACAATAATACAAATATATATCCAGCATTTGACGTAAATGATCCCATTCCTGCAATTAAGTTTAAGTTTAACGAATTACTCTGGCGAATTGCCTTCAATCTTCTTTTACTTGAGGGTCCAGCTACATTAACAGCTCTGAATAACGGTAGGTGGACCGGCCTAACCGTCAAACCGTTAAAGTTAATAAGCCCGTTAAGACTTCTTAGTCAGTGCCAGCCTCAGCGCTGACTTCTTCTCTTCAAGCCGAGACTCTCAAGAAGCTTGACTTCTCTCACTAAGCTCGGATGATAGGACAGGACCTGCGTAGCAGGAGTTAATACCTATCCCTAACCGAAATTTTTAATATTGTATCCTGCAATTAACCGTGGATATTATTTCACTGGGCAAAGCTATATGAGCAGTTCTTTAGTTTTTAGCCCTTATTTTTCTATTATGCTCTGGGTTAAGGTCATTGAACAAGGAATTTTAATTGAAAAATACGATGGAGCTACACAATATTTAGTAATTAAGATTGATGAAAACGGCAATCAGAATCTTCACTTATTGCTCAGAGATGGGTCATCGCTCAATGCAATTGCTACACAAAATTTACTGTCTGATTGACATTATTTGTCATTTTCTGGGAAAATCAATGGAAATGGAGCATATAGCTCTAATATATATGCAGATTCTGCCTTGCTCATGGCAAGTACTTCAGCTTCTAAAACATATTTAAGAGATAGCATTTCTGGAGTGCTCATGATTGGCTTTGATAAATCATCTGGGATTGGTTTCAAAGGTTTTCTGTGAAATCTAAAAATTTATAACGATGAAACTTATGTAAACAATGGATGGACTTCTGCAACTTGTACCACTAATGTATGCCCAAACTGTCCAAGTGGGGTTTTTTGTCCAAGTTCTTGCTCATTGACAAATTATCCAGGTAGCTCTTTGTGCAACTCATGTAAAGCATCATGCTTTAATGGATGCAGAAGTGATCTGACATGCCGTCTGTGCAGAGAAAAAGAGTGCTATTCATGCAAATCTTTTTCCAAAAAATGCATAAGCTGTATTAAAAATGCAGGATTTGTAGGAGATTCATGCCAATGCAATCAGAATGCTTTATGAAATGAGAATACAGAGACCTGCGATCTTTGTCCTACAGGGTGATTAGAAAATAAGGTATGCTTAAGCACCTTTAATGCTACACTTACGGTTAATCCTAATAACACCCTCATATTAAGCTTTAGCGATGGCTTAAAACAGAATTTAACAAACGAGCAAATAATGATACAAATCCAAAATCATACAATTCCATCATGATCAATAACCTATATCTCAAATAAAGAATTTTTAATATCATGCGATTTTGGTCGAAAATCTTTACAAAAAGCAGTAGTTTCATTATACTTTAATGATTCAGAACATATTGAATCAATTTCAGGTAGTGTGCTTCTTGAAAAATATTTATCTGGTACTCTTTATGAGTCTGAATTCGAATCTGATGAAATTGCTGGGATTAAAAATCAAGTTTCTGCAGGGATCAAAATTTTGGTTGGATCAGGCGTGATTTTATCAATATTTAGCCTAAATCCTTCTAGCTTATGGACTATGATTAACACTATTCAACTTCTTGCCTATATACCATATGCAAGCTATCCTATTACAGAAAAAATTTCAGTATTTTTCAAATCTATGAATAATTTTAATATTGTTCCAAACTTGTTTTTATTTTTTATTGATGAAAATGAAAGTAATGCTCCTTATGATCGAGCAAGAAACTATGGGTATGATAGCTACTTGATACTTGCTAATATTGGAAATGATGCGACAGCGCTATGCGGCATTATAGTTGCCATTCCTCTAGTATATTACTTTTCTAAATGCTCTCAGAGATATATAGGAAAGAAATTTCAAAAAATATTTAATGAATATAAGTTCAGCACATTTTTGAGATTTATAATAGTGAGTTATCTTGAATTTGGCTTTGCTGCTACAGTCGGGATTTTGAGCACCGATAATTTTAAAATCTTTGAAAGTACTCTTGAATCTACAAACTATTTTTTATGTTGAATTTGTATTGTAACCATAATTTAGGGTTGAGTTGAAAAAAGTTCATTGAACTTTTTTCCTATATACTTTTTCACCGTCAAAACATCAGTAAATTTCAACAAACTTTTTTTTTGGGGTAAAATTGTACAATCAGAGCAAAAAAAACTCGTAGTAAAAAAGTTAATGGTGCTCTTGCACCATCATTCCTATAGGAAAAAAAGTTCACGGTAAAAAAACAATATATCAATAGCAATGAATAATATAAAGCTGTGAAATCATAAGATAATATATGATGAGAATGTTCATGCTCTAATTTACTTGCCCAAATATATATATATTTTTAAAATGAATTAAAGAGTAGCGTAGTACCTAAGACAATACGAGATTTTTCTGTCAATTTCAAAAAATAGGGTAAAAAAAAGTTCTTATAAAATTTCATTGATATCGAATGTGATTTATTATTCATATTTACTAATAATATTATCTAAATATTTTAAATAAAAAAAAGTCTAATTAATAGCAAAGTATAAAGCTGCAAACTCTTAAATAAAGATAGCAAAATAGTTTTATCAAAATTTTTTCTTAAAAACTGGGTGAAAAAAGTTAATGGATCAAAAATTATAGGAAAAAAGTCCACCGCACATTTTTTACTACAAATATTGCATGGAAAAAAGTTCATATAAAAATACAGTAAATTGCTAGGAAATCCCTTGAAAAAAGTTAAGTGTATATACATAAAGTTTCCATAATGCATCAACATAGAGATACATTTAATAGAATCTTAAAGAGAAAATAATAAATATTATGGGTGAAATCATAGCTGCTATCGCAAGAGCTAAGGGAATCAATATTCGATCTTCTTCTGGAGAAATCATGACTGATCAATTAATCGAATTCGCGCTGCAGAATGCAATCATTATTTAAACAATGTGTTTGAGATTCAATTTAAGCTTACTGCAAGTTTCGGTGCTTCTGCATGAGCACAAACAACACAAAGAAGAACAAAAAAAACCAAATTTCAGAGCATGATCACCATGGGAATGAAGAAAATCCTATAGAAAGGCCGCTAAACAGAGATGAAGAAATTCCTCAACCTTTATAGCTTATGGCTTCATTTGGATTCATAAAAGAAAATCAGCCTTTCGTTCAATTAATTCTTCAATTCTGATATCTCCAAAATAAATAATATAAGTATACTTTAGAGTTGTTAATTTATAGGGAAAAATGTTATCACGAAACACTTTTCTCTTTTATAAAATAAGTATTCAGGAATTTATATGCATACTTGCACTATACCCGCGCAAAATGAGATAAGTTCGAAAGAGTCAGAAGTTAGCAACGATGATTTAATTGAAGACATAATAGAAGAAGTGTTTGAAATTAACCAAAAAATATCAGATTTTCAATAAATACTTCGAATATAGACCAACAAGAAAACGAAGAGCAGCCCCAAAGACTTATAGAAGAGAACTCAAATGACATAGAAAATACAAATGCTAATATAGTCAGCAAGTTCAGAAAGGGTGATAAATATCAGTCTGAAAGCGTAAAAGAGTTTCAAGCTTTTATTAAGCAAAAGGCCTTAGAAACTGATAGAGCAAAAATAAATGTCTTCAGCCATAATTCCCAAAGGAAGATCATTAAATTTATTTGTTACTTTTCTGGTGATCATGCTAATGCTTTATTTCCATCTATTAAGCCAACTGAAAAGTGCAAATTTAAAACAACTTGAAACTACAACTGCAGCAATGCAAATTCGTACAGTTTTGAATGTGTAGATATATTTAGCCAACATAATCATAGAGCCATTCCCGAAAACGATTCGCAGAGTTTATTAGAGTGCGAGATTTTGTCAGAAAATATAAGAAAAGAAGCTATAAAATACTAGTATGAAGGATGCACAGTTAAACAAATTCAAATAATTATAAATACCAATAATGGAAGCAAGTTTTCAAAAAATAAAAATTGCAAATTTGATTCACTATTATTCAAAAAAAAATCAGATAGAATTTACATTTGAATCTTTAGTAGCAAACAAACTTAAGAATGAAAATGCTATAATCAAATATGATAGAGTATTAAGAAGGTTTTTTATTTCAGATAAAAACAGAATAGACATGTGAAACAATTTACAAGATGTTATTCTGGTTGACAGTACTTATAAAGTACATAATGACTTTCAATGTGCAGTTTTTATATTAACACTTGACTCCAATGGATCTAATTATGCATTGGCAATGGCATTATGCCACAAAGAGACTATAGAAGACTATATTTGAATCTTTTCTAAATTTATAAAGTATTTTCAGCATCCAAAAGCTATTTTTGCTGATAGAAACAATGCTCAATATAGAGCTCTTTCAACAGTTTTTACCTCATCAAAAGTGTTTTTTTGCTTATGGCATTTACAAAGAAATGTTATTTGCCACTTAAAAAAATCTAAATATAAGTTGGGATGAGTTTAAGACTAGCTGGTGAAATCTTTATTATTCTAAAGATGCAAGAGCTTTTAATATGGTATGAAGAAATTTGCTAATTGCATATCCTCAATTTTAAAACTTCTAATGCCTTTTTAGAGTTGGAAGCAATTAAATCCAATTGAGTACACTACGAGTGTCTGAAATATCCGACTTTTGGCATCAAAACGACTTCCAGGATAGAAAGCTTTAATTCTGTGGTAAAAAGATCTAATAGGGTTTTAAAAAGAAATAAGGATTCATTGATCCTGACAGTTTTTGATAAGATTGCACATGAAGAGCATGAATCTTTTAAGAAAAAAATTTACGCTCAAAAACAAAACTATCACGTTCATATCAAGAAAACTTCGCTAGAAAATGAAATAATATTTATACTCGCTATAGTTATTTCATTTTTCAAAAAGAATTGAGTAAAGTTGACAGCTGTTCAGTCGAAAAGGTATTTAAATGTAATAATCTTTATTCAGTAGTGGAAAATACAACTCATGGGACATGAAGTTCAAAGTAAATAGGAGGAAAATGGAATGCTCATGCTACAAAAAATTTCGTTGTGGAATACCTTACTGTCATTTACTCTTGATTTACGAGTTCGTAGGAGATGATTTATTATATCTTATCGTTTCAGCTACAGCAAAAAGATGGTTGCTTCCAGAATGTATTGAACTTTCCATTGAAGAAATTAAGGATATTTGGAATGCTCCTGACTTAAAGCGTAACATAATTGAGGCAAATCAAGATGGCATCAAGTTAATAAAAGATAATTAGCTTCAATTTATTATTTTCTCTTTAAGATTCTATTAAATGTATCTCTATGTTGATGCATTATGGGAATTTTATGTATATACACTTAACTTTTTTCAAGGGATTTCCCAGAAATTTACTGTATTTTTTATATGAACTTTTTTCCATGCAATATTTGTAGTAAAAAAGTGTGGTGGACTTTTTTCCTATAATTTTTGATCCATTAACTTTTTTCACCCAGTTTTTAAGAAAAAATTTTGATAAAACTATTTTGCTATCTTTATTTAAGAGTTTACAGCTTTATACTTTGCTATTAATTAGACTTTTTTATTTAAATATTTAGATAATATTATTAGTAAATATGAATAATAAAATCACATTCGATATCAATGAAATTTTATAAGAACTTTTTTTACCCTATTTTTTGAAATTGACAGAAAAATCTCGTATTGACTTAGGTACTACGCTACTCTTTAATTCATTTTAAAAAATATATATATATTTGGGCAAGTAAATTAGAGCATGAACATTCTCATCATATATTATCTTATGATTTCACAGCTTTATATTATTCATTGCTATTGATATATTGTTTTTACCGTGAAACTTTTTTCCTATAGGAATGATGGTGCAAGAGCACCATTAACTTTTTTACTACGAGTTTTTTTTTGCTCTGATTGTACAATTTTACCCCAAAAAAAAGTTTGTTGAAATTTACTGATGTTTTGACGGTGAAAAAGTATATAGGAAAAAAGTTCAATGAACTTTTTTCAACTCAACCCCATAATTTAGACTCTTATAGCTATTATTCCTTTTCTCCTTGCGTATTTTAGCTTTAAAAACTTGAGCAAAATATTAAACAAAAGAAATAGAAAATGATTAGCTCCTTGAAGTTCACTATATTATGAATTCAAAAATAATTCAGGTTTTATCAGCACTCAATACTATTCTCTGTTTTTTGCAAGGAGATTAATTTTTGTTATTACCCAAATATTTTTAAATGATTTTCCGCAAAGTCAACTCACAATTAATGCGGTTTCAGCGTTATGCGTAACTTTTATATAGATCGCATTGTTTGTTTTGATTTATAAGCCTTTTGAAGATAAAGTCATTCAATTTACAAATTTAATTACGGAATTTGGAATTTCAATCATTTTTCTGCTACTAACTCCATACTTTTTTGATTTGGGTTCAGCAGGAATTGAAGTAATGGACAGCTTAATAATATATTTAACTATTTCTCTTATGGTAGCGCAAGCTACTGGGCCATTTATAAATTCGGTTAAAGAATTATATTTCACTATCAAAAAGACTCTAGCTGAAAATTCACACCCCAAGCCAATCAAAGCACAACAAAAAAGCAAGAAAATAGACTTAAACAACTTGAACGATTTTTTTGATGGTGCAGCTGGAACAAATATGGAGGAAACAGAAAACAATAGCAGTGAAAGCATAAAATAAATAATAAAATTCGAAAAGTGTGATAAATAGACCTATATTGCTAGAAATGAATTTTGAAAATTTTAATGATAAATGCGATAATTAAGCAAAAGTTTATATGGATTCAAACTTATATATAATTAATAAATAATTAAAAGTAGGTTTGAAACCAAAAGTTGCCAAGCTAACGTCATGAGTTGAAAAATGGCATATATTAACTCACATTTCAATTCACGGAGCTGGCTTGGCAACTTTAGGTCACAAACCGATTCCACTAGGTGGAGTTGAAGATGGTAGCCCAGGACTGCTTAATTTTAATCCTCACCAGAAGTTATTTAATAGGTTATTTTCTTATTTGATATATGAGAATAAGATAAAGTGTACTAGTAGGTGTCCATTTATTTATGATAATTAATTAGGCATATTTTCAATAAAAGTAAGTGATAAAGTTCTGCTTCATCTTTAGAATTCTTATGAAATTAAAGAGTTAATAATAATTTTAAAAGCAATACTGCATTTAAAGCGCACAGATTGATGCAATAGAAAGAGAATTAGAGAAATATTAAGACAACTTCCCCCTAAGAGGTCCTATTTTTAAAGGTCTTTCTTTTCCTTGTATAGCTATAACATAAACTTGAGTCTAGTCTGAATTCTAAATTTCTGATAAGATTTGCTCCTGATATTAATTTTAATTTTCTGTGGATTTGTTTTTAATTCCAATTTTCCGATAAAAATCGAGCCTAATTGATTTTATTTTCTGTAGAGTTTAAGTCTAATATAAAATTTAAGATATCTATATATTCGAGAATCATATCTTAATTGTTTCAGTCGTTTAATTAGCTTCATTAAAGCTAACGTCTCATTTCTTCATTCTGTTGTTCCATCACTTGAGCAATTAATCACAATTTGTCTAACTCCCCCTCCATGAGCGAACAAAAAATATGTTTACTCTAGGAAGGCGATTAATAAATTTTATAGAATTTTTTTTTTTTAAAAATTCATAATTTGCAAAAATTGGAAAGCAAATATAATTAAATTTGTAAAATATATGCTTTAAAACGCAATTTGTTTAAAATTAAGCAAAATTAGCTTAAGATTTTATTATACTAATTATCACTTATATATCAAAAATTTGTTTCGCTCGCGGAGGGTGGGCTTTTATCAAAAAATTGCAATTTTTCTAATGGTTTTGTTCGCTCACGGAGGGGGGAGTAAAAATTTCCCTTGTAAATTTTGCCGAAAAAGCCGATTCTCCATCATTAAGTACTTTTCATCTTTTGCTGTTATCAGAAGTCTTATTTATTTAAGTAAATCTCCTTTCTTTATGTTTTCTTCAAAAAAGTATTAGCTTCTATCGTCATCACTCCAAACATCATAATCATTGTTTTTTTTAATTTCATCATTTTCTGGAAAATCATCATAGGCATCATTAAGCAATCCTACTTAAACTAATCCATAAAATATCGATTGGGATAAAACCAACTAGAGCACATGCACGCTTTCACATTCCATTTCTAGCAGTGTGTGGCAATTTCCGTATCAAGTCAATATCCATTTTCTCGATAAATTAAAGAGTATCAATAGAGCTTAAAAGAAAAGTATACTTTGAGCTATTTAAATGAAAAAATCCTCACAATTATAGGCATATCTGTAAATAGCTCGATAAGGGCTAGGGATAGAAGCCAAAACTTCCCACTTGGTTCGGCCAAAATGGGATGGCCAAACCAACTGGAAAGTGGCAAATAAGCCTCCTTCCACTTGGTTTAACCAAATCCATTTTGGCCAAATAAAGCGGAAAGTTTTGACTTCTATCCCTAGCCTATCCCTAGCCTATATCGGGCTATTTTCAGGATATTCCTATACTTCAAAAGCCAAAAGGAAAATAAGCTCAGTCTCAACTTCAAGAGTAAGTAAGAAATCAAAAAAAATATTATAGCTTATTTAATTTGATGAGCAACCATCTAGCGAATGCGAGGTTCTATAGTACCGATCCAGTTTTTATTATTTTATTCAACAGCAAATTTAATCAAATTTTGTTTTGCAAAAATTTTTGCCAATAATTTAAAGAAATTTAAATTATTTTGAAAAGAATTGAAATAATGTCTCATCAATTGAAAATTCACATTATTAGATTCTTTAATTCTATTTTTGATATCATGATTATCGTAACTTCGCATAAAATTTAGAAGGAGAATAAATTAAAAAATGTTTGATGACGTAAGACTGCTAGCTATCATCATCATGAGCATTGTCATATGTTACTCCCTGGATGCTGCAAATGTTGCCCTTGCAATGAATTGTGGAGGGCCAGCTTATGCTTCAACATTTGGTTTTGCTTACTCTCCTGATTCTTATTATGATTAGGTTATGTTATTAAAATCAGGTTTAGCAATATTGGTGACGCGGCCACCAAAGACCTTACGGAAGATTCATTCGCTTTTCGACTTAATGTGCTTGCACTATATAAAAGTGCCGAATTTTATAATTCTTATTATTATCCTACCGGTGTCACTATTGCTGCCTCCGACACATCATCTAATCCAATTACTCGCACGTCCGATGGCTATATTTACAAATCAGAAAGGGTAGCATTTGGGGTCTGAGGATATAACATTCCACTAAGCACTGATGGGACATATGTTCTGATTCTCCAATTTGTTGAATTCTGATATACAAGCATAGCCCAGAGAGTATTTACTTTGCAAGTAGGAGATTATGTTGTTTTCGACAATTTAGACTTATTCGCTCTCGTTGGAATATATGCTGCTCGTGATTTTTATGTCGAATTCATGCTAACAGGTGGAAATATTTATATCTCCGGCAATTTAATAAGCAATGCTTATTCTAGCGGGAATTTAATTGTTAGCTTGCATCCTGTTATCCAAGCTCCTAAAATTTCTGGAATAATTTTAATGAGGGGAAGCTGTGCTACGAATGATTATTGTAATATGTGCTATCAGCAATTGTGTGTTACTTGTGATGAAGCAAATTTAATTTGTATTTCGTGTATTGCGAATGCGGAACCCATTGGAGGAGTTTGCCAATGTAGTCCAAATGCTTATTGGGTATCTTCCACAAAAACTTGTGAGAAATGCGATAATTTATGTAGCGACTGTAGTGGATCTTTAAATTTTATATGCACCACATGTGTATCCCCAAATATTTTAGTGTCAAATATCTGCTTAAGAGAGTGCCCGTATGGATTTGGCTCTTGTACTCCTATTTCAACACCTGTTATTGATCAAAATTTTGCAAATTATTTTTACGGAGCTTATGGCTTGTTTACAACAGGGACAAGCTCAAGCAGTTGCTACTTTTTCACTAGTCCTGAAGCTGTAGACCCACTCCCTGCTAAAAACCGAGGACTTTACTTTTATGGCGGCTCATATCTTCAAACATCATCTGTCTACATTTCATTTAATTTCTCTCTCGAAATATGAATTTGAATATTGCCAGGCTCAGGAGATATATTGGGAAATAGTCCAAATAATAAAATAGCAATATCTGCAAACGGTGCTCTAACAATTATATTAGAAAATAGACTAGAAGCCACTACTCCAATAACAACTGCTGCTTTAAATTCATCAGGCACAGGCTGAGCTTATATTGCTTTTGTTGTTTCATTTTCATCATCAACCATATCAACAACAATCGTCCCTTATTTAAACAACTCTCCACAAACTTCTATTACAACTACTGATTATATATATAGAGATGCAGCAGGTAATTCAATATATTTGGGACAAAACTCTTCAAGCAAGTTTATAGGGTACATTTATCAATTCACTTTATGAAATTGGCTGTCTCGAATTTTAATACTCAATACTCAGATCAAATATGTGGCTCAGGGGCAGTTGCTAATTGCCTTTGGACTTGCTCTTTAACTCAATGAATGAACGGAGCTACAATCACAAACTGCGATTCTTGCCCAAACGATTGCGTTAGAAGTGGATCTTGCAACGTTTGTAATGATCCGCTTTGCAGTATATGTACAGGATTCTTAGCAGGCCTTTGCACTCAATGCGTTCCTAATGCATCTGGGAGCCCTTGCACTTGCAATCCAGGCTATAATCTGTTTGAATAATTTATCATCATCATATTTTTGCCAATAAGTGTTTGCATAATATCGAGACATAATTTTCTTATTGTTAAAAAATATTAAAACTATAAATTTAATTTAAATATTTTATTAGAAAATATTATATGCTTTCTGCTGATGGGTTTTCTTGCTTTCCATGTTTTGCTGGATGCTTTTTATGCTCATCAACACATTATTATCAATGCACAGCCTGCTTTTCTTCATATTACTTATTAAATGTCCTCTGCGATACACAATGTCCAAGCGGTTTCAATTCAAATGCTATAACAAATAAATGCGATTTAGTGAATAGTTTAATTGTGGATTTAGAATTGGATGATTATATTGTGCTTGATAATTTATTAGGATTTAATGTTGGTAGTATTAATACAAACACTTATCCAGTGCTTGATGTAAATGACCAGAAGGGCTATTTTTTACTGGGCAAAGTTATATGACTAGCTCTTTAATTTTTAATCTTTATTTCTCTATCATGCTTTGGGTTAAGGCTATAGGCCAGGGAGTTTTAATTAAAAATACAATGGAGCTTCTCAATATTTAGTTGTAAAAATCGACAGCAGTGGCTACCCGAATCTCAATTTATTACTCAAAGATGGATCATCTTTAAATGCAGCTATTTCACAAAATTTATTTGCTGATTGACATTATCTGTCATTTTCTGGATCAATTAATACAGATGGGACTTATAGTTCTTATAGTTATATAGACTCATCGCTTGCTATTACAAAGACTTCAATATCTCAAACATACTTAAGAGATAGTATTTCTGGAGCTCTGCTAATTGGCTTTGATAATGCGTCAGGGACTGGCTTCAAAGGATTCCTGTGGAGTTTAAAAATATATAATGATGAAACTCATGCCAATTCCGACTGAGCAACTACGACTTGCACTTCAAACCCTTGCACAAGTTGCCCGGCTGGAGATTTCTGTCCAAGCTCTTGCTCATTGGCAAATTATCCTGATAGCACTACATGTGATCCATGCAAAACATCATGCTCTAATGGGTGTAGAAGCAATCTAGCATGCACACTTTGCAGAGAAAAAGAATGCTATTCATGCAAATCTTTTACACAAAAGTGCCTAAGCTGTATAGCTAATGCGGGATTTGTAGGAGATTCATGCCAATGCAATCAAAATGCTTATTGGAATGGAAACACAGAGACATGCAATCTCTGTCACTCAATTTGTTCTACATGCTCTGGACCATCTTTCACTGAATGCATTCAATGTGGATCTTCCTTACTTATGCTATCAAATGTATGTCTTAAGTTTTGCCCTTCTGGATATATTTTAAGTGGCAATCAATGCAATTTATCAAATGAACTGGTTTTCAACTTAAGACTCAGCCAGATAAAAGACATAGTTTATGATTCAGTAAGAAATGTTGCTTTCCAAACTGGAAATGATGATAGTTTTTACCCATTCTATAATCTAGAAGATCCATTTGCTGCAAACCTAAGAGGTTATTATTTTAGAGGAACTTCATTCATGAAATCAAAAGACAATTCGCCATCTTTAACTCTAGGAGCAGAATTTACAATATCAGCATGAATCAACCCAATTTTAGATATTGGATATATTATATCTAAACAAGATAGCTTATCTACAAATTTTATTACATTTTCACTGACATTAGGGAAACTTTGCTTTTCAATGACATTAGAAGATGGAACATCAGTTTCTTATACCACTACAACTATATCAATTACTTTAGGATCCTGGAATTTTATAGCTGCTAAAAGTATTATAAGCCCGACACCAAAGCAACAAATTTCGTTTTATATTGACTCTTCAAGCGAAATATCTTCTGATCTGGCATCCTCATGATATCAGGATATTTCTTCAGCCTTCACTATTAACATTGGTGCTGGCTCTGATCTTAGTACGAATCTTTACAAAGGCTTTTTATGAGATGTTAAATTTTTTAGTGTTAATGAGCCTATTATTAGCATTATAACTTCAGGGACATGCTCGGGATGCTCTTTATGTCCGATAGAATTATCAAATGATTGCATTCCAAATTGCGATCTGCCATTTTATCCTAGTGGCTTGAGCTGCAATTCATGTCAAGCCCAATGCGGATGGGGTTGCGTTAGACATGATAAAAATTGCAATTTGTGCCAAGATGTGATTTGCTTAGTGTGTGACGACTATACATCAACTTGCATAACTTGTAGAGAGCACACTTATATGTCTTTAGCAGCAGTTTGTGCATGCTATGATGGATATTACTGGGATTTAGTGAATGAAGAATGCACTTTATGTGATTTCACCTGCAAAACATGTATATCATCAACATCTGGGGGATGTTTAGTATGTGCACCTGGATTCTATATGTATTTAGGATGATGCATCACTGAATGTCCAGATGGTTTTATAGAAAATGGGTCAATATGCGAGGAGCAGGATACTTTCATTTTCTACCTTTCATTTGACACTCTAGAAGGAGTGGTTTATGATAAGAAAAGTAAAATTCCAGCTCTAATTGGCAGCAGCCCTGAATTTTACCCAGATTATGATCCGTTTGATCCATTAGCTGCTCCATATCGAGGATTTTATTTTAATGGAATAAACTCAATAATGCATTTACCTATTTACCCTGGTTATAGCAGCCCAGTTCTTAGTTTTGGCTATTCTTTTACCTTTTCAATATGAATCAACATAGAAAATGGTTTTGGAACAGTTGTCTCAAAGCAAGATAGTCTCTACAACCAAATCTTCTCTCTCCAATTAGCAGTAGGTATTGTAAAGATTTCTTTAAACTTTAGCATTTCAAGCATAAATTATTTATTATTAAGCTGTAACTTTTTACTTCTCTGGGTAGCCGCTCTGAATTTTCATATTCACGCAAAAGGAATTACTGGAAAGATGCCATCGCCAAATTCCTGCTTCAATTGGCTGCCCTGACCTCGCGCTATAATACTCGATCTGACTATGTTCCAGCTGAAGGCCAATCCTCTGGTTGGTCTAGCAGAAAAACACTATGCCTTCCATTTCCCTAGGACTAGAAGTGGGCTCATCGTTAGGCTCGCCTGTTATAGAAGGATATGATCCGCAGCAGAAAAACTATCCTAATAATCAAAATATTTCTAAATGAGAAACAATTAGCGGAGCTAATTAGTTTCTACAGAATGCCATATTTGATTATTAAATTATTTCTTTTATTTGCAAACTCTTGGCTCTTATGAATGAAATCACATTACGATTGCAGCAGAGTATACAAATTTGAAATATACTATAATTGCATTCTATTTGAATGGGCTCATAGATCACCAAGCCAACATAGGATTTGATTATTTTGAAGACACCAAAATAGATGTCACTTTTACATTAGGAGCGGCTAAAAATTCATTAGGGTATTCTAGCTATTTTAAAGGATTTATTTATGATATTAAAGGCTATAACTCATTAAAAAGTATATCATCCCTTGCACTACCATCGTGAAAATGCACAGAAAGCTGCAAAGCGTGCTTAACTAATGGAATGTGTATATCGAATTGCCTGATTAGCCAGTATTGAATTGGACCGCAATACTATAATTGCTCCATATGCAGTAATGAATGCTCAAGCTGTAGAGATTCAAGCAAGTTTTGCAACCTTTGTGATAATCCCAAATGCTATTCATGCACTGACTATGCTGCAACCTCTTGCCTTGAATGCATATCTAATGCATCAAATATCACAAGTTGCAAATGCAACTATGGTCTTGGCTGAAATCCAAGCTTGGGGGCATGTGAAATCTGCCAGGCAAACCAGTTTAAAGCTAATGATTCATGTTTTGACTGCCCTGATCTTTGCACACAATGTGAAAATGAAGATAAATGCATATCCTGCGTTAAAAATGCTGAGCTGAGGTCTGGAAGCTGTTTTTGCCCACCAGAACAGTTAAAAAAGTCAATATGTTTAAGTGTATTCCATGTTACACTTGCTGTCAACCCTATCAACACTCTCACTTTAAGCTTTAGTGAAGACTTAAAAAAAAATTTAACAGACATTCAAATATTGGTACAAATTCATAATAAAACAATTTCTTTATGATCAGTAACATATATTTCAAATAGAACATTCTTAATATCATGTGATTTCGGCATAAAAAAATTTAAAAAAACAGTAGTTACAGTTCTTTTTAAAGATTTAGAGGGCATTCAATCAATTTCAGGCAGTGTGCTTCTTGAAAAATATTTAATTGGAACCCTCTATAATTCTGATGTAATGCCTGAGGAAATTATTGAGATTAAAAATCAGGTTTCTGCAGGGATCAAAATTTTGGTTGGGCTTGGAGCTATTTTTTCAATTTTTAGTTTAAATCCTTCAAGCCTGTGAACTATGCTTAATACTATTCAGCTCCTTGCCTACATACCTTATGCAAGCTATCCTATAACAGAAAAAATTTCTGTATTTTTTAAATCAATGAATAATTTTAACATTGTCCCAAATTTGTTTTTGCTATTTATTGAAGAGAATGAAAGCAATTCTCCCTATTCCCGTGCAAGTAATTATGGATATGATAGTTATTTGATATTTGTAAATATTGGAAGTGATGCAACTGTTCTGTGCTGCATTATAATTGCGACTCCTCTAGTCTATTATTTTTCTAAATGCTCTCAGAGATACATAGGAAAGAAATTTAAAAAAATATTTAAGGAATATAAGTTTGCTACTTTTTTACGCTTTTGGATTGTCAGCTATCTTGAATTTGGTTTCGCTTCTATAATAGGGATTTTGAGTACAGAAAATTATGAAATACTTAAAGATTCAATTTATTCTACACTTCCTTAAGCAAATTATGGATAGTAAAGGTATGTGGGAAAATCCTTCACATGTCAAAAAAAATTTCACATTTGAAGTTTTACATACAAGGAAATTCACATGTGGAATTTTATTTAGTATGTGAAGGATAGATTATATGCTTTGCCCAATCCAAAATTTGTGCAAGGCATGATACAAAACTATTTTCTATGCTGAATTTGTATAGTAATAATAATTTAGATCTTAATAGCCCTCACTCCTTTTGCTCATGCATATTTTAGCTTCAAAAACTTGAATAAAATATTAAACAAAAGAAATAGGAAATGATTAACTCCTTGAAGCTCGCTTTATTATGAATTCAAAAATAATTCAGGATTTATGAGTACACAATATTATTCTCTCTTTTTTGCAAGACGATTAGTTTTTATTTCTATTCAAATATTTTTAAATGACTTTCCTCAAACTCAACTCACAATTAATGCAGTATCAGCAATATGCGTATTTTTATATAGATTGCATTTTTTTAGCGTTCTATAGCCCTTTTGAAGATAGAGTTATTCAAATTACAAATATAATTACTGAATTTGGAATTTCAATCATTTTTCTTCTCCTAACTCCATATTTTTTTGATTTGGGGCAAGCTGGGATTGATATTATGGACAATTTAATTATGTGTTTTACTACATGTCTTGTGGTAGTGCAAGCTACTGGGCCATTTATAAATTCAATAAAAGAATTGTATATTGCTACCAAAAGAAGTTTAAATGAAAATTCACAATCAAACCAAATTAAAATGTCAAAAAGTCCGAAAAAGCATGATTTAAACAATTTGGACAATTTTTTTGATGATACAAATCGAATAAGTACAACAGAAAAAAGAATAATAATTATGTAAATGCTGAATAAAATTGTAAAGTTGTTTAATAAAATATAACTACTTTTAAAAGATATATACATTCTTAAGGTTGCATTTATCTTATAAAAAAAAGCGATAGACTATGTGCATAGCCTCTCAGCCTCAAGCAATGCACATAAAACCATAGTCTTCCAAATCAAGCCAAGCCGTTAAGGCAAGAAGGTAGCGCTGAATCAAATGAAACTTCAGCTGTACTTTTTTACAATTTATTAGGAGTTTATTCCTCTGTAAACCACTGAATTATGTTATAGACTTGACAAAATTATATATACTGGCAGTAATGCAATATAAAATACTACTTAATTAATTATATTTATAACCTCCAATTGCTGCGGGACAAAAAGTTCTATTAGACCCAGCTTGCGAACTCACCGATTTCCAATACCAAACTAGCCTATGATCCAAGCTAAACAAATGTCAGCCAGATTCCTAAACTCGCCGTTGCCATCCTCAGTTCTTCCGCTTACTTCAGCTAAGGTCATCTTCTTCGGGGTGTGCTGAGAGGTAAAACCCTGAGCCTTTTTAATGCACTTTGAGCAGTCTTCTAGCCTATACGACTATATTTCTATCAAGAAGTTCTCAAGGTAAAGCCAAACCCATAAATAAAATCCCATGAGCGAAGAGAAAATAAGAAAAGATAATTTCTTAAACCTATATGATATTTTATTTATGATCTATATAGCAAGGCCTACGAAACTTAATTAATGCTGAGACGTCTAGCGCGCTAGTTTATAACTGCTATCCACCACATAATTTTTTATTCTTTTATCGTAAGAAATAAAAGATTATATAAAGCTAAGTATTTTCGTAATAATCTGAAATTTTCAATGATATAGTTTAATGAATTTACTATATTAAGTTCTAAAAATTATAACTTAATAGATTTTGAAGCTTATATTAAATGCATTCATAAAATAAAGGATTTTATGCTTCAAAATTTTCAAAATTTGGTATAGCTTGAAATACCTAATAATCATCTTTTATTGACTATTACTTTACAATAATAAAAATTGAATTTCTATCACATATTAAGTTTTGACTTGAGCAAAGAATTAATTTTATACTTCAGATTATTAAATAGCTGATTTCTTTTATAGCTTATAGCTGCTATTGAAATTCCCAAAGCTTGTTTCATGTTGTGTATTTTGGCGTACGGTTAAATTGCTATATATGAGCAAAGCCTTTGAATTGTCCGATAAGGACTTAGAATGGAGAGCTCCTCTCTTCAGTTGCTGGGAGAGCTCAGATTCTAATCCAACAGAAGAGTTGGCTAATCAGGCTCTTGTAGTTCACTTGCCAATTCTCCAGTTGGCATAGGCTAGCCTGAGTTAATCAAACCAGCTAAAGAGAGGAACTATCCATACCTAAGCTCTCATAGGGCTATTCAAAGGTATGGCATGATTATTATCATATTAACTATGATTAATTGAACTTCTATTTACAAAATTCGAAGCAGCGGACAATGATTCATCATGAAGTTTTTAATTCTCATATAAAATTGAATCCGGCAAATTTATTTTTAAAAGATATAATCTGCTGGGCTTTTTGTGCATCAGTAAACTAACCTTTCATACAAAGCTAGAAAAGAGCCTTTTATTTTGTAAATTGGGATTTTTTTCAATTTTGAAAACAAATTTTATATATATAATTTTTTAGCTTCTCTCTGTGGCGAACAAAATTTTTTGTTTTGTATAGAAAAAATTTTATCTAAATCTGAAATCAGCGGAGAGCTCAAAATGCTGTTTTTGTGAGTAGGAAGTAAAAATGAACGTGATAGAGTATTGCAGTCGATACTCAGATGGTAGGACAAAAATTACAAATTTTTTCGAAGAAGCATTAAGGGATTTTTAACTGAAGTGAGTCTTACTTGCATTTTTTATACAATGAAAGCTTGATCAAATAATGACGGGAAAAAACACTAGAGTTATAAATCAATAAATCGAAGAGTCTATCGGAAAAATTGTAAAAATAAGAAAAATTTGACTCCCTTGGGTGGTAACCATTACTTCATTATTTTTTTTATTAAATCTAAATGCTTATCTAAATAATGAGGGCTCTAGTCTAAGATATAAAAGACATTAAGCTCATTATAACGTATAAGTTTTTAATGATGACTATCTATAACGGTGCATGAGCTATAGAATTTTTAAACTCATGCTCAAATTTGAGATAAGTTTTTATATAATAAATTATAGCTCTGCAAAATTAATAATAATGTCATATGCTTATCTATTCAAAGGATCTTTGTAGGGGATAATCATGCTGGAAAGTCAAGTATTCTTCAGAGATACGTTGAGAATATATTCACAGAAGAGTACGAAATGACAATAGGCGTTGAACTTGGAATGAAAATTATCAATATTAATGAAGTAGGGATAAAATTTTAATTGTGGGATGCTGCTTGCAAAGAATTATTCAGACCGATTCCTAGATCTTACTATAAAGGTACGACAGCAGTATTCATGGTCTACGACGTCACAAGTAGAGAGAGCTTTGATAATCTGAACAATTGGGTTTCTGAAGCAATGGTGAATACTCCTAGAACGGTCGTAGCAGCCTTGGTTGGAAATAAAATTGATAGAGAAGAGGAAAGAAAAGTTTTATTTGAAGAAGGTTAAAAATTTGCAAATGATCATCAAAATGATTTATTTGGAAACTTCAGCTAAAACTGGATGGAATGTTGACAATATGTTTAAATTTGCTACTGCAGAAATTTTGGCCAGTTTCAGAAATGGAGATAGACACAGAGGATAAAAGTAATGGGATTAAAATCCCAAGGCAAAAATAATAATAACTCTGCAACTTCCTGACTCTTAAAGTCATATTTTTAAATATTTCTAACCCCCTTGCTAATATTAAATGTTGCAGCAGTGTACATCTAAAGATCTTTTCAGTGGCTTCCACAACGAAAGTGACGATGAAATATTAGAAATTCAGCAAGCCAACCTAAATATCACCAATCCCGAGCTCTTACGCCCTGATTCTGACTTAACCCACTCCCAGCTCCATCTCTTTTTCTCCCATATCCTCTCCCCAAATTTCGTGTTTACCAAAATTTGGCTTTCTAAGTTCAATCTTATTTCAAACCGCAACTACGCTGCCCTCTCCACAAATAAAGCTCTTTTTAAAGAATTTAAAGCTATAATTTTCATAATCACTCAGGATCTTTACCCTATTGTAAATAAAGATCCTGATACCGCCTCCATTATTCTTCAGATTTTTTCTGAGCTGTATTATAGAAGATCATGTATTTTTTATCAGGAAATTATTGATGAATTTAGAATTAATGTGCATATGAATAGAGTGGAAGGACTTGTGAAAAATTCAAAGACAATTGCGTTTAGTTTGAGAAGAGAAGAAAGGGAAAAGAAAAAAAACGATAAAAAGAAGAGGAAAGAAGGGCTGAAAAGAGAAAGAAGCGGAGAAATGCACAATTTAGAGGAGCTGTTTATAAGAAAGCAGCAGAAAATTAATGAATTTGAAGAAGATATAAAGAAAAATAGCTGAGGGTTTGATTGTGGGCTTGGGGAAGTTGAGGAGTGATTTGAAGAGTCAGAAGAAATGGAAGAAGAAGGAGAAATTTTAGAAGAAATAAGCAGCTTCCAAGAAATTGCTACCATAGAAGAAGAAAATAAAAATCACCTGTTTGCTGCAGAGTATACGGTCCCTGAATCAGACAAAGAAAATGTGATCCCAACTCTTCCAATCCAAATCCCATCCTCCAGAACTAATACAGAAAATAAGAAAAAAGACCCCAGAATAATTCCATTTTTACACACTAAAGGTATTGATTTTCTGATTAACACAGAAAGTATTCGTGGCCAGCTTGAGAAATTCATAGTCATTTTAGACCTAGACAACACGCTTGTTTCAGCTCATGAAGGCAATGAACTAAAACAGCTCCAAACAAAATGCCAATATATATATGAGCAAGTAATAGTCGATAAACTAGCTCTTGCTATTATTAGAAGGCCAGGACTTGATAATTTTTTAAAAGAAATTTCTAAATTCTGCGAGCTTTATCTATACACAAATGCTATAAGGCCTTATGCAGAAAAAGTGCTACAATTGATTGATCCTGATGGGAAATATTTTGGGAGAAGAATTATTGCGTGTGAGGCAAATTATTCAGTGACTTCGCAGAAATATATACATAAAAATGGCGACTGGAGAGCCAGCCCTTTTCCTCAACACCTGTAGCCGGACACTCCGGGGACCTTGTGGAAGGGGAAAGGCGCTCGGAATGTTTATCCGGCTGGGTTTTACCTTGGCACAGTGGAGCGCAATGTCGAATTTGGTCGACCGCAGCTCATTCTGTCACCAAGGGTTTTTACCTCGAGGAGGAAGGGTCTTCCAAGTTGTAAAGGGGAAGCTCAGCAGCGTCAGGAGTCATCTCCTGATCAATCGGGCAATTCCCTAGCGCGATACTGGGCGTTGCGTCCCGGGCTTGGATGTCCTTTTTGGCCGACAGCCCTACCAGAAAATTTTGTTTTTTCAGATTTTCGGAATGGGCAACCTCGTGCTCGCAGCCTCAAGCAAGGCCGCAGAATTCCTAAATCTGCCCACTCAAGACTGGAGCAAGGTTGTAGCTTGCAAGGAGGAGACAACCAACAGAACAGGCTAGCTGTAAAATCAGAGTCCTGTAGGCGGAAGTCGCAAAGTGGAGGAACCCTCGAGGGGGTCTGGGTGACTGCGTTAACAAGTAACAGCTTAGCAGCTGGTAATCTCTAATTAAGGACTTCGCAGAAATCCATTGAAGAAATTTCAAGAAGGTTAGATGTAAAGGTAAACCCAGAAATGGTAATTATAATAGATGATCAACAACTTATATGGAAAAATTCAGAATTTTGTGTGCCTGTGATACCATTCTTTCCTTTGACAGTGCCATCAAAATTAACATTTGTGTATTCTTCTGAGTTAGCAAATCATAGGATTTCAGATCACATGAAATATATATGTGAACCTGGTGCAGGTCAAATGACTTTGCTTTTTTGATAGTGTCCATTTCACCGAATAATTTTTGGCCGAAAATTGATTGAAAATTTTTGATAGTGAGACATTTGACGTTAATTTTTCGGCCAAATGTCGCACTATCAAAAATTTTCGACCAAATTGATTTCGATGAAATGTACACTGTCAAAAATTCACGGTCATTTGACATAGAGCCATGTGAACCTCCCTGCAATTTCAAACCTGTTTTCTATTGGCCAAGCTCTTAAGGCTGCCTATGCGAATTTCTTGAAAAATGGATCTCAAAGAACAGCGATTTATGAATTTACAGAGCATAGGAAATCCATCCTAAAAGGATTTGAACTCAGCTTCAAGAAATATTCTGAAAAACTTGGAAAAGACGGCTACACCTATAAAAAGCTTCAAGTCTATCAACACTTAGCTGCAGCTTTAGGTGCTGAAGTCAGTGAAAAAGGATTAGAAATTGTGGAAAACAAAGAAGGGTTGCATGAGCTCTCATCTTCATGGCTAATAAACTGCTATATGCATATAGAAGCGATGCCAAACTATTAAGGGTTCATTTAATTAATGATGGAGTATTTTCAATAGCTTAAATTAAGATTAAAACTCCCTAATTCTGGTTTTTCATGAGTAGCTTTTCTATGTTCATCATTCTTGAGTTCATTTGATTTATCTTTTCGTTCATTTTTTCATTAATTTTTATGCTTTGAGTCAACGTTTTTTCGTTATTTTCGAAGTTTTCTTCAATGTTCAATGCCAGCCTATTAATTTTCAACGTGATTTCTCTAACTTTTCCAAGCCAGCCATCATCTTCGTCTTCTTTTTCTCCAGCCAAGCACATTTGCATGAAATATTTTGCAGTTCTCCCTCTTCTCCAAAACATTAATGTTTCCCCTTCTATAATCAGTCTAACTAACTCTTTTCTGTCTGCAATTGTTATTCCTTCTTGTACCCTATCATATGTATCCCCAATAATAGAAATCAATAAATTTGCCATAATAATAGGGTTAATCAGTCCTACAATAAGCATCAAAACATACTCGAATGGGAAAAAATCGCTTGACTGGAAATTATTGTAGTTATAAAAATGAGAAGTCCCTAAGAAAACATAGAAAAGACCTGAGTGCTCATTGGTCAACAAGGTAACAATCATTCCAAAGCAGAAAGTTGTATAAATATAAAGGAAAATAAAAGGACGAATATCAAGGATGACTTCTTGCAAAAGCTCTATCATGTATCTAGTTTCCTGCAAAAGTCTGAAATATGCCACTCCTCTTATACATGAAACTAAAAACAAAAAGGTTGATAATGTATTAATCCCTTCATCAGTTGGCTCTCCCCATTCCACATAAAGGTAAAAAATCGTCAACAAGCATCTTGCCACATCCCAATAATTCCATAAGTCAGACAAATAGCTAGAGCCGCTTACCCCCATTTGATAAATCTCATATAATAGAAGGAAAAAGTTAGTTACAAATAAAGGAGCCAGCATTGTTCCATCTTTTAAATAGAAAAGCAAGTGGACACATAAAAATATCAAGAATAAAGCATAGATAAACCCTTGAAGACATAAAATTGGCCATATTTTCTTCCATTTTTGCTTGATAAATTCATTGATAAAATCAGTTCTTAAAATTTCTGAATTTTTTGACTCAACTAAACTATTTAAAAATTCTAAACTTTCTGCAGATCCAGCAATTGTATTTAAATAAATGGCACTTTCAAGAAATACTATTGATTGCCCATCATTGCTAAATTGTTCCTCTTTCAAAAATGAAGCTGGGACAACTGAAAGGCAGGTAGATAAATGAAGAATTGGCAAACTTGACGACTCAATACAAAACTTAGGTAGATACTCTGCTTTTGATGGATAAAAGATGCATTTATAAAAGTTATGCAGCCCTGAAAATCCTCTCAAGTTTAATTTCACTATATCTTTGCTGATTAATGCAATTTCGTAAGGATTTTCTTGGATTTTTTTCTTGCAACTGTTCAATATTGAGTTAACACAGTCTGTGAAATTCCTTTCCAAACATAGGCTGATAGGTGATTTTCCTTGAGAAGTTTCATAAAAAGATGCAGATCCTTTACAAATGGCTTCTTTAAGGTGTTTTGGCATATTAAAATAAGCATATAAGTGCAGAGCATTAATCTTATAAGGCATGATAACCCATTTGTCTAAAATAGGCACATGCTTAGGTTTGTCACCTCTTAAAATGCTTTTAATGTATCCTAAGAAAGAGTAATAATTTTTCCCTGGGCCATAAAGTCCTATGCCAATTGACAAAGGACTTTTTTTGCAGGTGATTTCTTCACCTTCAGCAATATATAATAACTTTTCGTCAGCTGAAGCTTCAAGCGCTCTTCCTCCTTGTAAGAACTCAAAGGAAGTGATAAGTGAAAAGCTTTCATAACTTCATATAGCAATAGTGCTATCTAAAGACCGAGTATAAAAGACTTGCCCATCTTTGGATAAATAAAGGTCATAAATTCTTTCTAAATGATGATTGATAACTCTTGCACAGAATTTTTTTTCTATGTTCCATATGCGGATTGATTTATGGGGGTTTTAATATATCAATATATGAATAAAAAAAAAATGATTTCTCGTCTAATAAGAAAAATAGTATTTAGCAAGCAGATCGTAAGCTTATTATTTTTTTACAAGATATATCATATGAAATAGATATTAAGTGCTTACTATCTCTTGATACTTTCATCTTTGACACAGTTTCGGAATGGCCATTCAGCTCAGCAATATTAGTTTTTTGATGCAGATCATGCACCCAAATATCTCCTGACTGGCTTCCTGAAAAAAGTAAAGTATTATTACTTGTTATTGCTAAACTTGATATCGAGTGAATATGAGAAGAATATTCCGATTTAAACTTAATCTTCTGAGGAGACTTATATTTTGATACTTTTACTTTGCATTTATCATCTCCAGTGATAAGATATTTACCATTTTCAGAAAACAAAAGTGTTGTCACACAAGATTTGTCATCCAAATTATGGACTATTGTACTACCATCTGCGATATCAATAAAAATTATTGATCTATCCTTTGAAGCTGATACCAAATAATCTTCATCTGGGGCTAAGCACATAAATAATGCCCACTTTTTAATAGAAAATTCATAGATTTTGGTAAAATCGCTGGAATTTCACCCAATGATTTTGTTATCCCTTCCCATAGAAAACAATGCGCTATGTTTTTCACTATAAGCAAGCTTAAGAATTTCTCCATCATGAGCTTTTATTCTTGATAATTCGTTAGTTTTTTGCAATGACCAAATTAATAATTTGTTATCTTTACCGATTGAGTACATTTTATTGCTACTCACACAAATGTCAATAACTTCTTTACGGTGATTTTTCAGGGTAATCTCTGAAGATCCTGTTAAAATATTTCATATTCTTATTGAGCCATCATTACTGCCTGATAGCAAATAATCTTCGCCTTTAAGAAATTGAATAGAAGTGCATGCTTTTTTGTGGCCAATTAAGCTTTGCTTGACATCCCAGGTGCCTCATTCCCAAAGACGGATTTCGCCATCTAAAGATCCTCCTGCAATGATTTTTTTATTTGAGATTTTTACGCACCAAACACTCTTATTCATAGGCTCTAATACAGCTTCTACCTTTCCTGCTAGTAAATCAAATATTTTTATAAACCTATCATTTCCTCCACTGACTAAAAAACCATCGTCAGCGCTAATATCTAACTCTCCCCCCCCTCCGTGAGCGAACAAAACCATTAGAAAAATCCCTATTTTTTGGTCAAAAACCCACCCTCCGTGAGCGAACAAAAAATTTTTTTACATATAATTTTATATATAGTTTATTATATCTATATTTAATACAAATAAAGAGGATAATATTGAAAAATAATTATTAAGTTTGTTTGATATATTATTCAAAGGGTTAAAAAAAAGAATACCATAAGTGAAAAGGTTGAATTTAACAATTTTAAATTTAAGACAAAAAAAATGAATAGAAGAAATCGATTAGATAATTAACTTCTTCATATTAACTTGATGGCTGAAAATCTTTGGATGATTAACGCCATAAGAACCCGTCAACTCAAATGATTTTCTGACAAGTTGAGGGCTTACAGCATCTCACGCCTTTGAAGCAATGTTTATCAGTTGCTGGCGATCAAGAGCTTTGAGGTTTCCAGTTCTTTTCGATCTTCTTTCAATCTGCTCTGTTTGGAATTTGATTCTGAAATCTGTTGTTTTTGATTTGAAATTTGCAATTACCAGTGCGTCAAGTGGTTGCAAATACTTTGTGCACCCTCCAGGGATCACAATTTTGGTTGCATCTAAATCTGAAATTGCATTAGAAATCATGATAGTTTTATGACTTCCAGCCTGATCATAAATCAGCAGTTGGTTTTCTCGTCTCAATATTGTTCTGAGGTAGTCATTAAGAATCTGGTCAGAAATGTAGCCAGATTTATTTGATTTTATGATGACATTTTCTGGAATATTCAGTCTTTCTTACAAGGTTCGGGATCTGGCCATTTTTCTCTTGAAAAATGAGCAAAGCAGGCATTTTTTCTCCATCAGCTCTAATCATAAGCATAACAGTGATAAAATGGTTCATTTTAGCTGATTGAACGCCTAGAATTCGTTGAGTTCCCTTGAAATCATAAGTGAACTTGCTTTTTACATCTCAATCAAATCTCGTTTCATCGAAATTGTAAATGTTAGATGGAACGAATTGAGGAAGCAATGACGCTAAATCATCTAGGTATTGCCTGACAAGTTCTGCCTCTTTTTCGATTGGCTTAATGCTTGAGGCATTGATTTTTCTGAAAGATAAATTATTTCTGGTCCTAAATCCTTGCCACCATTTATCTCCACAGCCGAATCGCGCCAATCCCATTTCTGCCGCCAAACTTTTTGCTTCTCCTCAATCGTTGATCTGAGAACCTGAATACCTTGCTCACGGATTGCAGTAAACCAATGTACTAGTTCTTTCTCTAGCTCTGGAAATTGAGTGAAGCTTTCTAATTTTAATTTTTTATCAGATTTTACTGATTTCTTCAACTCATCAAGCTTATTCACCCATTCGGAAATCGAGCTAAAGGAGTTGACATGAAACTTTGCAGCAACATCTCTCATGCTCATCTCATTTTGGTGTTGAATGTAAAATTCAGCAATTTCAACTTTCTGCCAAATTTCAATGTACTTTCTTTTCCCTTTGTACATTTTTATTATGATTTATAGAGAATTTGCTTATTATATTAAATAAGAAAATATATAAAATATTTTAACTGAATGCATATATTTATTACTAATAGGTTTATTGATTATTAAATTATTGAAAAATTAAGCTGTGTTTTACCTTTAATCAAATGGTATTCTTTTTTTTTTTGGGAAATTCCCTTACTCTCCCCCATAATATTTTTAAAATAATTTTCAACTTATAAAAAAAAAATATTATTTTACAATTAAAAATTTATATATAATTTTTTTTAAAAAATAAAAATTAACCCCCCCTCCGTGAGCGAACAAAAATTTTTTGTTCGCTCACGGAGGGGGGGGGGGGGAGTAAGCAATTAGCCGATCCTTCATGCAAATACAAAATTCCTCCTAATTCTCCTGTTTCTGCATTATTTTTAATAATTTTTCCATCTTCTCCACAAGAAAATATCCACTTATCATCATTAGAAATCTTTAAGGCTTTAATTGTCCCTTTATGAGCCTCCCAATCAGCAACTTCGCTGAAATTATTCCATTGAATAATCTTTTTAATATGCCCGTCTTGAGCTGGAATGTATAAATATGAATCGCTGCTGTCAATAGCCAAACAATTTATAACATCATTTCCAATAATTTGTGTTTTTGTTGTTTTTGATTCTAAGTCAATAATGTCAATCTTTCCATCATTTTGCCCTGAAATTATATATTTTCTATCCTTTGTTAAAATAAACTTGTAACTAAAAAGTTAGCTAAAAGTTTTATACGGGAAACTCCAATAGCCCTACGCTGGATATACACACCGAGTGCAAATGGTGTAAGGCTAAACCAAAATTCTATCCTCTTGAATTTTCTGGCGAAACCCACATAACTAAAGATCAGCTCCTAGGTTAGAGCCACCCTCTGTCGGGCGCCCCGATAGTCCTAATAGACAAAGACTATCTGATAGGCATAACCTGTCTGACAGTGAAAACCTCAGTGGGAAACAATACTTCCCTATTCGGCAAGGCTTCCCCAAACCTGAAGTCTACTTCAAAAAAAAACATAGACTATGTTTCAGCTTCATAAGGATGGGCCCGACCTGCTCAATAGGAATACGCCTTGGCGTCCAATTTCCGTCTGTCAACGCTACCATTTTATTTTCCTTGTACTAAAAGGATTACTGATTTCTTCAGGGTGGAATAGCTTTAGCTTTTGGTTAATCGCTTTAATTTCGTTACCAAAATCACCTTTTTCCAGCTGTCCTAAAATAATTGACTGAGCATTTTTAGTAGATTTTAATGTTTGATTTTGGTTTTGTGAGTCATTTAAAGAATTATTGTTTTCAATTGCCTTTAAGCTATCTGAAATTACTTGTGGGAGAAGTAATTCTTTTAGATTTGACTCAACCATATTATATTTTACCAGCCATTTGATTTGACATAATAAAAAATTTTAATTTACTCATCTTTATATGTCGTTTAATCTTAATTTAAATCAAATAATATTTTCAGTTTTTATCATTCAGAAAATTAAATATTACGATATTAATCCGATTTTAAAGTTTAGCTTTAAATTAAGAGCTTTGTCCAATGCTCTTGAGAATGATTTCTTCCAAGTACTTCATCTTCGTATTAATCTGAAGAGAAAGTCCTGCGATTTTTTCATCCAAACTCTCTTTAAGCACTCCCAGCTCATGGTCGATTTTTTCGAAGCGTTTATCGTGATTTTCAATACTCTCATCCAAAGTTTCTCCCATACTTGCAATCCTAGTAGTAATTTCTCTGACTTTTCCAAGCCACCCTTCTTCTTCTTCCGCTTCATTATAAGTCAGCATCTGCAAATAGACGTTTCCTGTCAAATTTCTTCTCCAGAACAACAATGTTTCTCCTTCCAGAATCAGCTCAATCAGCTCCATTTTATCAGCAATCACAATGCCTTCTTGGACTCTGTCATAAGTATCCCCAATAATGGAAATCAATAAGTTCATCATGACAAGAGGGTTTATAACTGACGCAATAAAGAAAATTGCCCATTCCAGACCTGAGAAAGAGTCAGTGCCAAAGTCGCCTAAATCAAGCAAATATGAATTTGAAAGGAAGCTTCCAAAATCAGAATCTGGCGTCTTAGAGACTTCTATCGAAATGAAAACAAAGGCAAAAGCTAAAGTGGAGTAAAACAGAAGCATCAAGAAAGATTTGATATCCATAAAGACTTCTGTGAGTAGCTGAATCATGTATCTGGTGTCCTCGAAAATGCTGAAAAATGTGATGCCTCTTATCCAAGAAATTAAAGTAAGAATGACAAGGAGGCTTTGAGTGACTTCTCCTGTGTCGTCATCCCAAACTAAGGACCCCCCCTCATTTGTCCAATTTTCTAGTCTTTTATCATTTGTCCATTTTTCTAGTTTTTTTATAGGAAAAAAAATTTTTTTTAGGACCTCATTTGTCCAATTTCATTTTCTAGTTTTTATAAAGTAAAAAACTACAATTTAGGGCATTCGAAAAAATGCAAAAAAGACTAGAAAATTGGACAAATCATTTTTTGACTAGATTTTGGGACAAATGAGGTCCTGAAAAAAAAAAATTCTTATAAAAAAAAAAGACTAGAAAATTCGACAAATGAGGGGGGAATCCTTAGATAAGAGTAAATTATTGTTAATACGCATCGGAAAATATCGAAATAGTTCCAAACTTCTTTAAAGTACCCAAACCCGCATACAACCATTTGATAGATCTCGTACATTAGCAATAAAAGATTGATTGTAAAAACAGGCACCAAAAACTCTTTATCGTAAAGGTAGCCTAAGGTATAGGTTGATAGCAAGACAAGATATGTTATAAAGAATAAAGCTTGGGTAATCAAAATATATCTGATATTCTTCCATTTTTGCTCTAGTAAGACGCTAATGAATTTGGTCCTTAGAACTTCTTTATTTGAACACTGCAATAAGCTTTCTAAGAAATCAATGCTTTCTTTTGAGCCAGCTATGGTGTTTAGTGAAATAGGACTTCTTAAGAAAGCAATGGCTATTCCTTCATTTGCATACTGATCCATAGGGACAAAGCTGTCTGGCAGAACTGAAGGAGTTGGGGATTGTACAATAACTGGCAAAGCTACTGTATTAAGACAAAACTTGGGTAAAAATGAGCTTCTCGCTGGGGTCAGCAAATTTTGATAAAATGAATCCAATGCTTTGAATCCTCCCCTGTTAAGGTCAATTATATGCTTGCTAACAATTGAAACTTCATAAGGATTGAATGCAATTTTATTACAAAATCCAAGCAAGATAGTGTTTACGCATTCAGTGAATTTCCTGACTAAGGCTAAAGAAAGAGGGTTTTCACCACTTGCAGTCTGGAAGAAAGTGCTGTTTCTTGCAAAAGACTCTCTCAGATGTCCTGGCAAGTTATAGAACGCAAACAGATGCATAGGAGCTATCTTATTCGGCATAACTGTCCATTTATCAAGATCTGCGATATATTTAGTCTTTTCTTCTCTCATTAAAGACTTAATATATCCCATAAAGGCAAAGTAGTTTTTCCCTGGGCCAAATAGTCCGAATTTACTCTGCAATGGATTTGCCCTTGTAGATAAGTCTTTTTCTTGAGAAATATACATAATTTTTTCATCAGCAGAAACAGCTACCTCCCGTCCTGATCTAAACAAAACTATTGGAAAAAATTCCAAAAACCCATCTCTGGAAACGAATAAAACTTTTTAATATAAAATTTTTTATAAAAAAATATTTTATTTTAAGTAGCTTGGATTTTAAACTATAAATTTACTAATTAAATTAATATTTGCTTTCAAATCGGGATTTTTTTAAATTTCAAACTATAAAAATTTTTAAAACATTTAACTCCAAAAAATTTTTTTTTTCATTCACGGAGAAGGAGTAAGCATCTTCCCCCTCTACTCACATCAAATGAAGTTATGAGTGACAAGCTGTGAAGATCCCACAAAGTTATAGTTTTATCAAGACAGTTGATGAAAAGGTTGTTTTTGTCCTTTGTGATGTAGAGTCCACAAACTCTGTCAGTGTGGTGTTCAATTATTTTCATACACTGTTTTTTCTCAATGCTCCATAGTCTCACTGCTTTATCGAATGAGCTGGACAGCAATAAGTTTTTATAGCTGATTACCTCTATTGCTGACACACTTTCAGTATGGCCTTGCATAGGAAACTCTTCAAGAGTTATTAAATCATGGGCAATTATATGTCCAGCTTCACTTCCTGAAAACGCCATAGAGTTGTCATCCTTTATAGCAAGTGCTGTGATTTGGTTTTGATGAGTGTGAAACTCACATTTTATTGGGAGCTCAGAAGGAGAGGCATAGTTAATGACTTTGACCTTGAATTTTTCGTCACCAGTAAGGAACAAGCTTCCGTCTGCACTAAACCTCATGCACGATACAGAGCTTCCGTCAGGTATCTGATAAAACTTAGGGGTCCAAGTCAGCATTTCCCAAAAGACCAGCTTTTTGTTCTTAGAGCATGTGATTACGTAGTCTTCGTCAGGAGTTAAACTCATATATAACCCCCATCCTTCAACTGCTAATTCAGCCACTTTGCTATTATTTGTTGCGTCCCATACCATCACCTTCCTATCTCCTGCAAATGAAAAATACAGGCTGTGTTTTTGGCTGAAGGCAAGTTTTACGATTTCGCCATTATGGGCTGGAAAACGAACTTCATCAGTCAATTGAGGAAGTGTCCATATTAAAAGTCTTTTATCTCTGGCTACAGTATAAAATTTATTTCCTCTGACATGAAGATCAATTACTTCTCTTTTGTGATTTCTCAGCACGACATTTGGCTCGCCTGTTGCCATACTCCAAATTCTGACTGTAGTATCATTAGAAGTAGTTATTAAGTACTCTTCATCATAAATGAAGTCTATGCTAGTTGCTGATTTTTCGTTTCCTTGGAAAATCTGCTTGAGGTTCCAGGTTTCCCATTCCCAAAGCCTAACTTCTCCTTTAAATGTTCCTGCAGCTATATTTTTCTTTGGAGAAAATTTAACTGTCCAAATTGGATCAGACATTGGACCTAACACAGTTTCTTCTCTTCTGGTTTCCAAGTTATAGACTTTGACCAAAAGGTTTCTTCCTCCGCATATGAGATGCTTTTCATCTTGGCTGATATCAATAGTGCTTACACCATCTGGATTGTTGAATAAGAGCTCTGGCTCTTCATCTACATCAATTCTGAATCTAAACACATTTCCGTCTTCATCTGATGAATAGACGAAACTTGAGTTTTTTGGGCTTTTGATGCTTCTCACAGCTTTTTGGTGGTGAGTATAGACTTTTTCTGCCTGGACGAAGATGGGCTTCGGAAGTGGGGCTTCTTTTTTCTCTTCTTGTGGCTTAGGCTTAGGCTCCTCTTTTCTTTCTTCATGGTATTTATTTATTAAGCCTTCAGCTGAAACTTTGATAATTTTTCCTTCGTTTGTTGCTGCTAAAATGTAGGTTGCTTTTGTGCCCTCAGTTTCTATAGTTTTTGATGTGAGGGAAAAGAAGATGCGATTTGTCACAGGCTCTCTGCCTTGGACCACTTTAAATGACTTGTACATTTTTGAAGGTATATGAACAAGTTCAAGATTTCCTCCAGGCCCAGTTCCAAAAGCCCAGTTTTCGTCTTCGCTTATGGCGATTTTCCCTTGGAAGTCCAGAATAATAGCTTGTTCTGGATGGTATAATGTTAAATGATCATTAATTTCTTTGATTTCGTCACTGAATTGCTGGCCTGCTTGTGAAAGATTATTGATGACAGCTGAAGTTGCCAAGTGCGTCATAATAGCCAAAGAGCCGCTTGAAATTGAAGGCTGCTTTTCTATAGGCGAATCGTCACTTACATTTGATTTTCCTCTCAGCTCAATACCAAGAAGAGGCTGGTTAAGTTTCGAGTCAACCATTTATTATTAACCACCATAAGTCAGGAGAAATTATTCTTTAATTTAGTTTATTATAAACAAGAGGCACAAATAGATACAATTTAAATAGTGAAGCAAAAAATTCATTTTATTTTTGGATTTAATCGGGGGTAAATATTTATAGAAAATGGCATCAGAAGAGAAAAGGATTTAGAAGTGAGAGTAGCAATGAGTCAAAGTTTAATTAAAATAGGCTAAAAAAGTATTTTAAACTGAAAAATATTATCATTTTTGACTGTTGAAAACCAATTAGAGGCTAATTTCTGAATTTTTTGATATTTTTAAAATTATACCCTCTTTTTCAAGGTTATCTCTTTTTTGGCATCATGATTATTCTTCGTCAACTCAAACGTTAAAAACTGCTGTGATATCCTCATTTCGCACTTATTTGGGAGTGCTAATTTCATTGATTTCGGCTTCAGAGTCCCTAATGGGTTCTGCTCTTGGTAATATTGAAGATTCAGCCAAGTCCCATTAGAGCTTTTATTTGCCCCATCCCCATCAGTGAGCCTTCATTCTTGGTCTTTAAGGCTATATATCAGCACACATTGGATCCTTGATACCATTTTGCTGCTCTGATCTATCGGCATATCAGCTTCTTCGCTTCTCCCAATAGTAAATACTGATTTCTTTTCAGTTGCTATAACTTTAAATCACCTTTCTTTAGTTGTCGAGTCATCTTTAATTCTTATATCTAAATAGGGAAATCCAGGTTTTTCATCAGCTGGGTAATCGCTTCTATCCATATCAACATATTGCACGTAGTCTTGATGAATCAAAACTTTTTCGCCTCGACTGATTCCTCGGAAAAAGCGATCTGTATAATCTATATGAGTATATTGGCATTCAAGTATAGAGAATTCTGCAGATTCGCCAATTCTGAAACCATAATTAGACTTTAAAACAACGCCTTCGTCACCGATTCTAATAAATGTTCCAAATTTGCTTCCTAAATCTTTAGCATAAAAGCCAGTTGGCTCTTTAAAAAATTCAAATATCAATATACATGCTTTTTATAATAAATGGTGCTTTTATTTTTTTTTAAAAAATTTAATTAAATAATACTTAAAATATAATAAATTTCTATAGGCAAATTATATCAGACTGATCTAGACTCATTTTTGGGGAGCCTTGCAAGCAAGAAGTTAAAGAAATTTAAAGGAATAGTTCCTTTAAATCCAAACTGGTACTCAAGCTCACAGTGTTTTCTACTAATAGCACTATCATCTGAGCTCAAGCAAATGTCATTAATTGCATTGCCCCACTCATCGGAAATTCCTCGTCCGATTTTTAAAATCCCATCTTTTTCATCTCTTCGTGAGCCTCTTATTCCCCCCCTCCGTAAGTGAATAAAAAAAATTAGTTCACTCACGGAGGGGTGTTAATTTTTTTGTTTAAAATAATTTTATAAAAAATATGTTTTTTCGAAATTTAAAAAAATCTAATTCGCAAAAATTTGAAATCAAATATTAATTTAATTTATAAAATTTATGTTTTAAAAAGCAATTCATTTAAAATTAAACAGAATTAGCTCTAGATTTCATTATACTAATTATCATTTATATATCAAAATGTTTTTCTATTAAAAAAATTTTTGTTCACTCACGGAGGGTGGGTTTTTTGGGCAAAAAATAGCGATTTTTCTAATGGCTTTATTCACTCACGGAGGGCGGGGGGAGTTAGTCCTTTGCTGGCCACTTCATATCGTTCGACTAAAGCATTTTTGAGGTTATTAGTGATAGTGATTTTCAAGCTCTCAGCCATATTCTTACTACAATTTTTAACTATAGTTACTACAAATTTCTATTAAAACTCTCAAATTTTTATATTGAAATGATTTAAAATAATAAGCCTATTTTGCCTATCAATATAGACTTAATCGTTGATTTATAAAAATAATTGACTATTTTTGTATATTTATAGCTAATCTAAAATATTAGGAATATAATTAGGAGCTTCTGCTGAAAACGCCTTTTCTACATGCTCTAAATATTTTATCAAATTCAGATCTCTTTGAAGTGTTGGCGCATATCTCTCTTTCAGGATTCCCACAAGTGAAAATTCTTTGACGTCGAGAGCTTGGATTAGAAATCTGGTGAAGTTTAGCAGAGGGGTATCTACGTATTTAAATTCTCCAATAATATGCTGGGCTAAGGATAAATTCTTGAAGGAGAGAAGGATCAGAACTGTTCTGCAGACAAAAAGATCAATTTCGCCTGGATAGCCTCTGTCTATTAAAATTTGTAAAATTCTGATGATTTCTCTGTAACTCCCAGCTCCAATTCAGTATAATAGAGATTTTCCAAGGTCGCCAGAATCGTCTAATGCTCTTGCTATAAGTGCATAAATTTTGGGATCTGGGCAATTCTTACAGAGCTTTTTAAGAAATGCGATGTCGTTAGGTGCTGATAAATGAGAATAGATTTCTTCAATTAAATCTGAATTTGGAGGAGAGTTTTGTGAGGTCTGAACAATAATATCAAGCAGCTCATTTGGTATGGTCTGTCTTTTCAGAAGCTCGAGAGCTGCTCTCAAAGCAATGTCTATGCTTTCTGCATGCTGACCTCTTGATATCAGTCTTCTCGCTCTGTTAAGAATATTCTGGGCAAATTCATAGGTTTTCCCTTCATTTAATAGGTTAAGCTGCTTGTCATAATAGCTAGGCTCCATATTTATAAAACAACTTTTTAATATTAAATTTATTGCAAAAAAATTAGATTGCCACTCCATATTACTATAATAATTATTTAGTTATAATTATGACTTCATTAAAAGTTCCTTTTCAACAGGAGGAGGTGAGGTATAAGCCGATCTCACAGGGAAAAGATAAGAAAGAACTATAGGCTGCAAAACAGTCCCATAGAACAGCCCTAAAAGCATAGCAAAAAGATAGATCCTAAAGAAATAGAGGCTGTAAAAATCACTTGAGAAGCAAGCAAGCGGGATAATCCCTATTAACTGGGTAAGAATTTGGCCTACCAGAATTGGACTAAGCTGAGAAATCACAATTTTTGAATTTTGGTCTCTGCTTGCTTGCGATTTTTGAGACTTTGCTTGTTCGAATTTATTCAAAAATTCAGCTGTAACATAAATTATTGACTCTATTGCAATGCAGCATGATATCAAGAAATTTAGTCCACTGACTGCATTCATATCTGTGGTATGTCCTCCTATCATTTCATTGAAAATAAAGCACAACCCAACAACTGCCCACGACGATAAAGCAATAAGAAAAGTAATAATAAACCCTACATAAGCTCCAAAGAAAAGTTCAAATACGAACAAAAACACTGCAATGCAAATAAAGTATTTTTCCAACGTATCTCCTCTAATAGAGTTATATTGCTGATAGTACTCAAAGAAATCCCCAAAGCTGAAAACCAGCTTTTCGTCGCTTTTATAAGTGTTTTTTGATGAAATCCAATCAATTTCTGCAGGATTGCTTTGCATCAATGAATTTGCATTATTTGGCATAAATACGAAGTCTTTTGCCCACTTGTCTGCAGCGTGTTTAAGCTCACGATAAGCACGAATATATTCATGCTGAGATCTTAATGGTTGAAAATAAAAACGGAGCCTTGTTGTTTTTATTTGTTTTACGCTGAAGCTGCTTCCTGAGAAGACTATGTCGTTTCTATACAGTTCTCCACATACGCCGAACATTTTGCAGCATGAAGAGCTATAAGGAACTTGTAGAAATCTTTGGAGCTGGGTGTTAAAATCGTATTCAGAGATATCAGTATTGTTGCATTCTGAGTTTTTCACGTTTAGATAGGTGGTGAATGGGTTTATCCAAGCGTAAACTGGGCCTTGCACAGATTTAGTCATTTGGGAGACTGAGTCGCTGAGCTTCATTATTAAATTTCGATTGCTTATGCTGGTGTAGTTTAGGTCTTTGAGGACGAGATATCCTAATTCCCCAGTCTCCATATACTTTTCGTAGTCTTCATAATAGTTCTGAAGATTTGATCCAGAAGGAGCTAACACCTGAGGGTTTAATCCTCTATGGACATTATCCATCCCTCCAAAAGCTAAAAGCATTAGTGAAAGTGCTATAAGTCCGCATGAAATTTTGGTGACTATATTGAAAAGAGAAGGAATTCACCATACTTTCTCTATATAAATAAGCTCTATTCTCATTATTCCTTTAAGGCTTATCTTTTATTTAAAATTAATTTTGACACATCAGATTATATAAATAAATAATGCATTAAGCCATATTTATTGACAGTTTTTTTTATGTAGTTTCTTCTTATAAGTTTGTCATCTCCTATAAGGTCAAAGCAGCACAAAACATCAATTCTTTTTTTATGAATCCTCCTTGTATCTAGCTCAAGCATTGCTGGAAATCCAGTCACCTGGAATATATATAAGAAAATTAGCCCCACTACACATGATTCACAGAATTCCCTAATTCCTGGATAATTATATGTGCAGCCTATAATAAAAACAGTCAACTCAGACAAAAAGGCAACTGTCAATATCGGTCCAGAATTTTTCATGGTTTCTGCAAGGATATTTTCATTGGTTTTTCCATCAGAATTTATTTTCGCTTTATCATTTGCCCAAATTATTACAAAATAATGTCCGGCTCCTAATATGATAAGCAGAAGCGGTAAAACTTGGATAGTAATAACATAAAGGTCTTTGTCAAATATTGGCGAGCTTCCTATCGCTATCACAACACTTGCTATAATAATTGAAATTGCTCCAGCGCTCAGTAAGAACCTTGAGTGAACTTTAGAAGGCAGCGAAGAAAACATGATGCCTAATACGATAAATAAAAATAGCAATGGGATCCCAATAATCAAAGGGTTGACTTCTTCATATTTTTGAAGTTTATCATGCAAAGCCCTTTGAGATCCATAGCTTACTTTTAGTTTATTTTTTTCATTGTTGTTAAAATCCCTTAACTTGTGCTCAAATACCCGGCGCTCCCATACTCTGGCTCCTAAATCTATGGTATGCTGGTCATCGTTTAAATAAAAAGTCAATATAAGAGCTTTTGCATTTAACGAACAATTCCCATTTCCATCGATATCACAAGACGTTCCTCCAAAAACGGAGTTTCTTCTGATTGGCAAGCCATTTCTGTCATAACAAGAAATACCGTTATTACCTGCGTTATTAAGGCACATGGCTACTTGTTTGACATATAAATCAGTCATAAGAACGTCTACATTCATTTTCCAAAAATTCATAGGTGACGTTGTATAGCAGTTTGAGCTGTACCCTGGCTTATGGCAAAAATAGTCTAACGTAAGAAGTTGATTATCATATAAAATTTCCATAGTCTCCATAGCTGATTGGATTTTCCAGACTTCTTCTAACGATGACCCCCCCCCTCAATCTTCATGTCTATTGCAACAAAAATTTTTCGAAAAAATTTTCATGCCTACTGCAACACAACATTTTTATAAAAAAGAATTAATGCATTTTTCTCTAGGTGAGTTTCTCAAAAACCCCATAAAACAGCGCTTCTGTAGGCGTGCCAATGACCTTCTCATCGAGATTTGGACGGCTATTGTCATTGCTCGCCATTTTATTAAACTTATCTAGCTAAAATTTAAGATGCGCATCTAAAATTTGCTGCAAGAGGATTAGGATTATACAGACAGGCGCTAGCCATATTGGTGGCACAGTCACCAAAGACCTTCCGTGCAGAAGGTTCTACTGCTTTTCGATTCCAGCCCAGAGGGTCTATTCCTCTTACGAGTGCCCTTCCGGTACCTTCTGTCTCCTCCTTGCCTTGCGGCTTCAGTCTTGAGTGGGCGACTTATGGATTTCTACGTCCCTGCTACGGGCAATTGGAGTAGCTTGATTCCAAGGATCAGCTCCTTAGAGTCTATCGGGTGTCAAAGTACCTTCCTTCGACAGCTACACGAAAAAGACTGTTCCCCTGTGGCCTGGGCAAAACCCCCAGTTTCTCGGTAGAGGAATACCCATGGGTCCTCGGATCAAAAGGACGTTGTTGAGCGCATCTATTTCCAACCACAGGAAAGCAGCCAAAACCTGCCCGGGTATACACTTCTTGAGCCTGCGTCTGATTCTCGGCTCGGGGTCCGTCCCAGTTCGCATTAGCCATAAGGTCTGGAATGCTGCGCCAAGAGGGCAGGCTGACACGTGTCGCCGTTTTAATATATATAATTTGTTGCAAGAGACATGAAAATTATTATTTTTTTTATATATATAATTTGTTGCAAGAGACATGAAAATTATTATTTTCTTTATATAAAATTTTATATTAAAAAATTGCATTTTTGTTGCAATAGACATGAAGATTGAGGGGGGGGGTCATCGTTAAATATTCTCTTTGAAACACATCAGTAACGCTACTGTCTTTGGCTGTGAAAATAGCACGGTTTATCCTTCAGGTAGGTCCGAAATTATCATCGACATAGTTTTTGTCGTGATGTGAAGAGCTGTCGGTATCAACCCAAAGGCTATGAGGCGAAGATTTTACGTCAATCCAAAAGAAGCCAATACAGCTTGAAATGGATATTAGAAGCTGAATGGTTAAAATTAGTTTAGGATGCTTCGATGTTTGCTGCCCAACTTTGAAGAAAAGCTTAGATGTTGGTTCCATTTCTTCCACACAGAAAATTACTAACAGGGACCAAAACAGTTTTTTTGAAATTCACATGAATATTGAAGAAAGTTAAGAAAATTGTGTAAAAAATAAGTTTTATTTAGGAAAGGAAAATAGAATAATAAAGGAAAGTAAAATATTTTTGGTAGAAAGAAAAAGTAGCAGTGTGTAGAAAAAGGAATCTTATAAGAAAATAATTGGAGAGTGAAGGGATTCTAAGGTGGATGTAATATTTAAGCAAGAATGAGGCCAAATTTTGTAGTAGAAGATTAGATAAATTGTTTCTCCTCCAAGTGGGCGATATTTTTATCCCTATTTGTTTAAAATAGATAAATTTTTGTGAATAAGCCGCAGCCTTTGTTTAACGACAGAAGGAGGATAATATCTCTGCAAGGGAACTAAGCCAATATTATCAATATTATATCGATTCTATAAGTATCATATATTGAGACGTGACTTTACCAATTTTATTAAAAATGACATAAAACGAATATTCCTCATTCTTCATTCTTCAAAAAGGCATATTTATTCTAACTTCCCATTAAATTCAATCGATAAAACATCCATTTGTTTGGAAAATTAAGACTCATTTAAATTGAAATAAATTTAATTTTATAATTTATATTAAATAGCTTTAAAACCAATTTAATGTCGCGAAATCTGGAGATTTCCTCTAACTTATTTTATCTTGATAATAGTGTGCAAGCAGATTTAAACAAAATTAGAAAATTGAGTTGATAAATTTAATATTTCTATTATAGTTCATGCACCTTAATAGATTTCTATACCCCAGCAGAATACCGACCAGAAAAAAATATGTACAGGGCGCCTGCCTTATACAGTATAAGTCTGATTAGGTACCTTAAAACTATAAACGGAGATTTGTCAATTTCGTTTTTACTTTTCAAAAAAGCTGACAAGTATAAATTAATTTAGGAAATTAAAATGGATGGCCAATAATGATCTAAAATGTTTCAGGGGCTATAAATTAAACATCATTTGAATTGAAAAAGGTATTTTTTATCAATGAAGATAGCTTATATTTGCAAAAGCTTTTATCAATATTCATGGAGTAATTAATTTTTAAGAATTTACTTCTTCATAAAAGTCTATAGAAAAGCTTTTAATTGGTATTACTTCGCCAGCACCAAAATAATTTTATACATTTTATTAATAGATTATATAACGTTACTTATTAAACTAACAAAATTTCAAAACTAAAGCCTCTCCAACTCGATAATATTAAACTTCCAGAGCTATTCTGGACTATTTTCTTCCAAAAATTCATCAGGTAACTGGCAATCTTGCAGTTTACACAAAGTCTTAATGACTTCTTTAACCTTCTCTATCTTTTCTTCCAATTTTATCAATTTCTTTTCAATTTTTTCTTCACTATAGCTGCTATCCCCAAATTTCTGCTGAATTATCGAGTCAAAAATTGACTTATTTTTGAATAATTAAATATGGCGTCTCAGCATTTCGCCTTTGAGTCTGACTTCCTTTTGCACATCTTTATTTATATCCAGAAAGGTTTTTTCAAACCAGAAATGTACAGCAGCAATGCTAGGTAAGCAACTCTGGTAATTTGCAGAACCTTGCCCGAGCCAACTTTCAGGATTGGATTTTATCTCGAGGGGAAGGGTTCAAAGTTGGAAAGGGTAAACCCAAAAAAATCTAGAGGTAATGCTTAGACCATTAGGTAAATACTTAGCGTGGAACTGGGAGTTACGCCTAGCTTTAAATTTTCCTTTTGCAGACTGTCTGCCAGAAATTCCATTTATCGGGATTTTTGTAGGTCAGCCTTCATTCAGCCCAAGCAGGATGCCGCAGAAGTCCATAGCTTCCCTACTCAACACTGGAGCCAACAAAGGCAAGGAGGAGACGAAGACACAGAAACCTACTTCGCAGGTGCCATGGCGTCAGATGATGAAGAAGAGGAAAGGTGGTGTTCGCCAGTGAGTCATATGACTTAAATAGTTCTCCTTGGCATTGCTGCGAAGAGGTTGAATCTTCTTGGGGATGCTTGGTGACTGCGTTAACAATGGGCAGCAGCCAAACCTATAATAAGTTTAAGTTTAATTAAGACTTATTTTTGAATAATGAGCTCTGGGAGCTACTTTGGCTTTTAAACGATTCAAGATTAAATCTTGATTTTTGTGATCATTGGCTTTTAACTGACCCTTGCTTCAGAGAATCCTGGCTAAAAGATTCCCCCTTTGGTGAGCCTTGACTTCTCAATGACTCCAAAGCATCTGTTTCTTTATTTTCCGTTGGAATTAGCAGCTCGTTTTCTACTTTTAAATCTGCTTTTTCAAAATCTTCATTTATAGTAATTTTATCATCTTCCTCCTTTTGGATTTTTTTCACAATTTTGAGTAATTCTTTTTTTGATACTGGAGTCAGGACAGGAAAGCTTTGAAATCGTTTAATTCTGCTCTTAGATTTGTATTCTTCTATTGCTTGCTCAGCTCTTTCTTTTAGTCTGCTTTGTCTATCTTTTGCAGCCATAAGGATACTTAATCCTTCTTCTTCAAAGTTTTGTAAAACATTTTCAAAGTCATCGTTCGGTAGAACTAGTAATTCAGTCCTTTTTAAGGCTTTTACACTGAATGAGCGCTCGTGGTTTTCATTCATCAAAAGATCTGTTTCTCCGAAGTAATAGCCTTCACTTAGAAAATTGAATGGGATCTTTGTATCCTCATCAGGCTCTACTATCATTGCAACCTCACCTTTAATGATGAAATAAATTTCTGTAGCAAGGTCACCTGTTTTATAGATATGATCGCCTTCTTCAGCTTTATATGGCTTAAGAAGAGGCGCTATATAAGCGACAAAATGGGCTTGCTTGTCTTCGAAAAATGCATTATTTTCTAAAAATTGTTTGTAAATCACAATTAGAAGTTGCGTTCTGAGATTAATAGGTAGATCTTCTATCAAAGCATCTAAATCTGTTCTGTCATGCTTTTGATTATACTCAATAGCATCCATAAGTTTACGATAAAATTCTGGACTTATGTTATATTGTTTTATATTGATTTATTTGCCAAAAAAATTAATTGCTTTTATATAATGGATGCATCTTAAGAATAATTATCAATATAAGCATATATTGCAAACCTATATATGCTGCTTTGCTAAACTGTTTATAATGTCTCGCTTTCTCTCAAGCTTGCAATTAATATCATCCTTACTAATTACAATATTTGTGAGCGAGCTTACGAAAAAAGAATAAATAAAAATGCCACAAATCATAACACCAATGGAAATGATTCTTTCATATTTATTCCATGCATGGATATCTCCATATCCTGCAGTCGTTAAAGTTGTTACAGACCAATAAACCGCACAAATATATAAATCAAAATTGCTTAAATCTTGATAATCTCCTTGCATAATTCAATTTTTATCAGTTTCATACAGCATAAATCTCCCTATAAATGCTCAGCAGCAGGCTAAAAGATGAATATTTATAATAAATGTGATTATTAATCATAAAAACCTTTCTAGGCCTGCATCAATTTTTAATAAATTGCTCATGTACATTGCGATTCTATTTTTTGCTTTTCCAACAGTGCTAAGACGCATCATTTTTGTTAGCTTTATGAGTTTATAAAGCCTGGGGAGTCTGCTTAATCTAACTAATCCTGAATAATTTTTATATGCTTGTATAATCATGTCAAACGGGACGCAAGGGCATAAATCAATAAAAAATCAGCCAGTCAAATAATTGAGGAAAATTTTTTTGTGAGAAATTATAACATTCATATCGTTATCATAATAAGCTAAAATACAATTAATAACTCCCCTATGCTCGAAACAAAAATTTTTTAAATATAAAAACATTTTATGAAAAAAATTTTGATATATATAAGTGGCAATTTTTTTGATGAATTCTAGAACCAATTCTGTTTGATATTAAACAGCTTGCATTTTAAAATATAAATTCTATAAGTTAAATTAATGTTTGCTTTAAAATTATTTAGTTTTGGAATTTCGAAATATAAATTTTAAAAAAAAAAACACACTCTAATAGTAAGAACATCAATAAAATACAGTCCATCCACAAAGAGATCTGCAATTTGCCAGTCAAGGGTATCTACATCAACAAAACTCACTCGATAAGGAGTTATAGTAATTGTGTATAATAACAAAAGTAATACAATAAATCTCCAATAATTCATAAAGGAGTCATCAGGGAATAAAATAAATCTAATATCTTTAAACTCAGGGCTATTTCTTAATCTAGGCTCTTCTTTTTGAAGTTCTTTTGCACGTACTTTTCATAGGCTTATTTCATGATGTAAAGAGTTGAACATTTCTTTGTTTGTTTCTGGGATGACTTTTGCCATGTCGAAATATTATAATAGCTAAGAAAAATCAAATTAATTTTAAAAAAATTAAATATAATCCCTTGCATAAATTTCATTTTGCTTATTTATAGTAAATTGATTTTAAAATGCTAAAAAAATTTAAACATACCATAGACCCAGTTTTATATATAATGGCATGTCAAATTTACTTTGGCATTTTAAATACTAATTTATATAGTCAATGAAAGTCTATTTTATGAGAATTGTAACGTATTTCTTTTATTTCCCAAAATCAATCCAATTATTTTTATTTGATTCTGGTAAAAGTTTCTGTTTTAGGTTACTAAAACCTTAGACATTCAATAATTATGTTTAGGCAACATCTTAATAGCAAATAAAAAAATAATATGATCTTTATATAAAAATAAAGCTCTTCTTTTCACAAAAGCATGCAAACCTTCACAATTATACTAAAAAATCATCTATAAATAGATTCTGTGAAAAAAACCCGCTTATATCGCACACCTAACTAGTATTTCACATATATATATTTGTTATTGCCCTTCTTTAGTTGCTAACTTATTAATTTAGATATTTTTAAGGAATTTTTCATGTAAATGCTATACTAAAAACTAAATCGTATAAATCTTTATTTCTAACTCCCCCCTTCTGAGCGAACAAAAAAAATCTTGTTCGCTCACGGAGGGGGTTAATTTTATTTTAAAAACTTTATATATAAATTTAAAGAAATTTTTTTTTTAGGAATTTAAAAAAATCCAATTTCTCGAAAATTGGAAAGCAAATATTAATTAATTTTGTTTTAAACGCAATTTGTTTAAAAAATTAAACAGAATTAACTCGAAATTTCATGAAACTAGTTATCACTTATATATCAAAAATTTTTGTTCGCTCACCAGGGGTGAAAAAATAGGGATTTTTCTAATGGTTTTGTTCACTCACGGAGGAGGGAGAATAAGAATATTCAAATTGTTTTAGATACTCAATCCGATTAGAAAAATAAAAATGATGCATTAGGCTAATAGATAAGTTAGTTGGAAGTCATTCAAAATTGGTCAAGCATAATTCACAATCCAACGCCTCTCTCTACCTCCTAACACCCCACCCTCTCCCTTTATGCTTTTATATAAGATTCAAATTCTAATAATGAATTGATATACCATGGTGGGCTAGCTGCATAAACTTTTGCTCTTCAGAATCAGAAAGAAATATAAGCTAGAGCAAACTTAAAAAATAAAATTTAAACAATTTGAAGCTCTTTATTTCACAGAGGTAAATTTTTTAAATTTTGGTTATTGAGTTTTATTTCTCTTTATTTTGCTCGCTCTTATATTAATAAGAGTAAGACATCCTGAGAAAATAAGCATGAATATTAATCAGCTTTCCAAATAACCTCAAAATATAGAATTCAGCATTTTTAAGAGACCTAATTTTATTATGGATTCTAAAATTTTGATTAATTAATCCATTAATTTGTGTGTGCTATAACAAAACGACTTATTCTTGGTTCATAGTCACCTCAGGAGTCTCATCCATAGGGTTATTATTGTCATTACATATATCATTTGACTCTTCAAACGAAATTTCTCCTATAATAGAACAATGATGAGCTCCATCAGGGAACTCAGTTCCCATATTATTTAGCGCTGTTTCTATAAATTGATTAAAATGGTCTGGCACTAGTTTTCCATCAGGTGTAATCTCTTCAGCCTTGTATGTGGTGTCGCTTCTTATCCTCTTTATTCTTTTCTTTAAAATAAATTCATACGTAGTGATCCCTTTGATTTTTATTCATATATGAAAAATAATTAGATAAGCAAGTCATATCAAAACCATTACACTGAAAATTGTATAAATTGCGATAAGAATTGTAATAAAATCGCTTATTTCTATATTCCAAAAATCATTATTTTTTCTTTCAAATTGAGTGAAATCATTTAATATCAAAATTATTAAAAAAATCCCGAAAAGAGCTAAATTTATCATGTGAATTTCGAGAAACCAGATAAGCATTACAAAATAAATGTAATTTTTAGATCCGATATCGTTATTTAGCCATTTGCAATGATGATCAAAATTTTCAACACATCTGTTACATTGGTGGCAGTGCCTGCTTTGTGTCTTTACGTGTAAATTGCATGAATTGCATAGGGTGAATGATTGAAATGAAGCGGTTGAATTAAAATCAGGACTCACTTTAGAAATTTTTGCATATGTATCAGTTGGGTTGATAAGTGCAGCTTTAAGTCCTGCAAATAATACGCACGATAGTGTGATATAATGAATGAGTAAAAATTCAATCTAAATATAAATTACTTTTGAAGAATCGTTGAGACTAGGAAAATACATAATCGCAGGCAAAAAAGCATCAATAAAAAATAGGCCAATTGAAGTGCCTTGATAAAAATACTGAGGGCATGTGAAACCGTTCTTACGCATTATGCTGACAATTAATTTTTTATTGTTAAAAAAGGTGGATGTTTACAACCTTTAATCGATAAGCATCTTATTAAATAAAAATTTTACAATCTAAATTATTTTATTTATAGCTAAATCTAGACTATCTGCAAACTTAAGCCATGGCCTTGTATTCTTATACCACTCAGAGCCTCTTGCTAAAGCGAAATTTGGCATTAAAGTATCTATATGAAACCATTGCCTAGATAAAGGGTCTATACATCCATTTTTGTCTATGTGCTTCAACAGCAGATCTTTCTCATACGAAAATCCAGCAATCGTTACATATGGGGCATTATACACTTCCATAGTCAAAGTGCAAGAAAAGCTTGGAATTTCCTCGATTTTTTTTGCAACTAAATGCTTATTCAACAATTCAATGCTTTTGTTGTCTTTCAAAATTCCAGAATAATACTCTTTCAGACCTTCAGCTTCTTTTTGTATTAAATTCATTTGTGTAATCTCATACATTATCTGAATATTTGAAACCAAATCCTGGCAGTATTTTTTATTCTCTGGGCTGCTTTCCGATTCGCTTAATTTATAAGCAAGCTTAGCAAGCTCCAATCCTTTTTCTAAATCAGGTAATGACCCTTTTTTACCAATATTTGCTTTAGATCTGCTGCAGATAAGAATTGCCTTTAAGCTGCTGGGGTCTAATTTTACGGCGGCTCTACCATCATTATAAGCTAGCTCATAAGCATTTGTCTGCATATAACTCAGCCCTCTATTTGTATACAAAATCGGGATATCTGGAGATATCTTGATCGCTTTTGTATACATTATAATTGCTTCTTGGTAATTTCCTGCCTTAAAATATTCGTTTCCTTTATCTTTATATTCAGCTGCAGTTAATTTCTCTTCAAGTGGCTCGAAGTCCGACTTAATTTGGACTTCTTTTTTTGGTTTATTGATACATTGCACAATGCAGCCCATATTTTCTATATAACTTTCTCAGAATTACCAAATCTTTAATGTTTTATGTCTTAAAGAAATCTTAAAAATATGCGTTTTGAATATAAAATAAAGTGACTGAGAGTTTATTATAAAAATAATGAAAAGCAATGACTTATTAGATGTCTTCCAGCCAATAAATGATATGCTTTATAAGCTCTTCAGTATATCTAATTAGTGCTTCAGTAGCAAAATTTCCGTCTTCGTTTTTGCCAATCTGCTTGCTCTTATCTAAAAGCTTTTTATATTCATTTCTCCCATAATTCATATCTCCTTTCATCCCATCTAATTTCCATATATAATAAAAAAGTCTTCCATACCAAAACTCTTTTACTTGCTCAAAATTTTCCTTTCTGCTATAGACAAGCTCGATTATTCTGTCGATATCGCTGAACTCTTCTGTATATTCTGGTAAACAATTACAAAATCTTTGGACAACCCCTTTAATAGCATCATCTTTTATTTCTGGAATTCCATTTAAGGCTAAATTTGCGATATTTAGCCCCATCACTGAGTCATCAATCAGTAAAACATGCTTACATATCAAGATTCTTGGATATTTATCTCCAAAAGGAATCATAGATAATGTAAAAAATACATGAGCAGGGAAGGTCGTCAAAAATCTTATTCTACCATTATTTGGCGAAAAGCAAATAGATTCGTCAGCGCCTGGGTGATAATGCAGAAATAAATTAGAGTTTAAGATATTTGGGTCTATACAGAGCCAATCATGGTCTGCATTTTTTATTCCTTTATTAGCAATTTCGCTATCTGGTAGATAAAGTCCGCATTTTATTTCTGTTTTGCAGTCTGCACCTGGGTGTATATTATAAAAAACATAAGGATGCATTACTAAATTCATAATAACTTCACTAGGGTATGAATATTTCAGCTCTTTCCCATCATGAACTATCGTGTAATACTCCACTTCATCAGCATTTTTTATCTGATCACTAATCCTTACTAAATTTTCTGCTAGAATTCTAGGCAAATCGCCATGAATTTCATCGATCACTGTGTCATTATTCAAAATGAAGTATCGATCGCTATTATAAATCCCTAGGTACGGTACAGTCCTCATATTAGTTCCCTTCATTTTACACTCTACCATTGATGTTAATATTTATAGATTTTAAAATATTTTATAAGGTTTGAATAGCAGAATGATAATACCCGCAGGAAATTTTACCTGCCCATCTACCTGAGGTTGAACTTAGATTTATGCAGATGGGGACCATACTATCTTCTTGAGACATCGTGCCTAGCTGGAAATAAAAGCCATAACCCCATGCATAGGTTTCCCCATTTATGTCGATTCCCATCATATGTCTTCCTCCACATGATATGTCAATGAATTGGAGGGTTTTAGAGACAAGCTCTGGGGTGAGGACGTCCATGTCGTGTCCTAAGCCTAGTCTTCCATACGTTCCTTTTCCAAAAGTATATAAATGCTTTTGTGAGTCCAAAATTGCTGAATATCCATCTCCACACTTAATTTTTGCTGCTTTTATCATATAGCCAAACAGTGGAATTTTAAATAGTGCTGAATACACTTCATAATTTGCCCCCATCCCAAGCTGCCCGTGATCAGTGCTTCCACATGTATACACATCTCCATTAGAAGTTAGTGCTAAAGAATGTGAAACCCCTAAAGCAATTTCTACAACATTACTAATTTCAACAATTTTTATAGGGCTTCTTTCTTTTCTAAATACTTTATGCTTGATCTGCATAGGCTGCTTAAATAGTCTCCCATCAGGATTCGCACCCCACATATAAAGTTCTCCGTTTTTTATACAAGCTGAGTGCAAGTACCCAGCTGCTACATAATTTACTGAGTCCATATCATTAACCATAACAGGTCAAGATCTGTCATAAAAATCGCCTAAGCCAAGCTGTCCATCTCCATTGAAGCCCCATGTAAAAACCTGTCCTGTTTTGGTTACACAAATTGTATGTAGCCATCCACAAGCTACCATGCTTATAGGGACTTCTCTTAAAGGGTGGCTTACAAGCTGAGGGGTAAATGTTGAATTTAAATTTACGTTTCCTAACTGACCTAAGTTTCCATTTCCAAACATCCTCAGTACTCCTTGCTTATCGATGACTGCGTTATGATAATACCCAGAGATTATTTCTGAATATTCATGCTCAAGGTAATTATAGCTCGAGTTCGGGTATTTGTTTTTGCCTGCACAGCTGCCATCTCGGTTCATGCCAAATAAAATCACATTCCCGCCTTGCTTTAGGTCTGAGGGTACAGAATTTATTGATTCGGTAGGTGGAGATAAATTAGGAGGAGGGTTGTATTTTTGTTCTTCTTCAGAGTTCAAAGCTACTTCGTCAGATGAAGATTCGGATTCTAGAGTTATAGCTTTTCTTGGTAATGAGGAAGGGTCATCTGTAGATTTGCGAACATTAGTAGGCTTTGGGGTGTCTGCAAGGTCTTCACATACAAGCTTAAACGGACTGGGGTAGGCATTTCGGTTCTCAGAGGAGTTAGAAGGAATCGGAGTCATGACTTTTTGACTTGATCTTGGAGTGTCTTTTTTGGCTGGGTTAAGAGAAGTTGGGGACTGGTTTTTATAAGTATTTCCAACCTTATAGCGGATTCTGACGTTTTCTTGAGAAATCGGTCTTGATCTTTTAGGCTGCACATTGGTGGTGGGCCTAGATTTTGCTTCTGTTTTGATAGGAGGTTTTCTGTCTTGAGAAGTTTTATTTCCTCTAAGTCTTGCGAAAAGCTCACTTAAATGATCCCAATAATTTTCATCAAGTGCCGCTAATTCGATCAAATAATTATTCCTTAGCTTTAAGCATTCTGATTCTCAGCTTGATAGTTCAGCGACTTCTTTGGTATTTTCTTTATCAAATTTTCGTTTTTGAATGTCAAATCCTATTATTCCTAACTCTTTTATATCGCCTAATTCCTTCATAAGTGAATGCTTTATCGAAATCTGTATATTGAAATTCTTTTGCAACTCTTTATACTTCTCATAAAACTCTTGCTCACTTACATTCACAAATTTAATAACCTGCTCTTTATCTTGCTTTTCAGGGGTATTCATAGATAATTCTCTTAATTTCGCATTTTCTTCTTTAAGCTTGCTTATCTCTTTATCTTTGCTTGTAATAATTGAAGAAATTTGAGCTTCAAGTCTAGCTATTTTGTTTTTATAGCCTGTGATTAGCTTAGAATCGTCTATGACTTCATTGATAATTGGCTGATTTTTGATAGATTTAGCCCTTGTAGCAAATCTTAAGGTCGATATGCTTAATTGGACGTTGTTTATTTCTGGTGCTATTGTACAAATAATTGCAGTTAAAGCATTCCCTCCTAAGGTAAGTAAAAGTTAAATATTATAAGGCTGCAAGGGATAGACCCACCAGTTTGCCTATCTGGTATAAGTCCACTTAACCTTAATATTGGCTCACTAGGTTAGAGTCCCCCTTGCGGATTCCCAATTAGTTCGATAAGCAAAGACTGAGAGGCAAAGCCTGCCCCTTCCGTCGATGTTGCCATTTTATTTTTTATTCCCTCCTAAGGAATTGCTTAATATTCTCGTCAACTTGCTATCTCTAAATGGTATGTGGGCATTAGGGTTATCAGCGAGCTTGTTTATTACATTTGCTAATACAAATAAACTTTTATTTATATGAGAAGTTTCTGAAGTATCAGTGTTCCCAACATCTCCAATTCTTTCTGACCCAGCAAGATCTACTAGATTTAGAACAGAAAATCTCATATTCCCTTTAATCCTGATTTCATTCCCATCATCAATCAGCCCATCTATATCTTTGCTTTCTATTAAAATTCTAAATACTGTATGTGACCTTGATGAATGTTCATGTATATTTGTGGCTCTATATCTCCTTTGTTTTTCTCCAAATTCCAATATTTCGACTGCTTCTTTTGGGTTTCTCACCACCAGCTGCTTTAATCCTGATACAAAATATCCTTCAGTCGGGTCTTCTCTGATTCTCAAATTAATTGACCCAGGATCTAACAAATCATTGATAATTTCGTTATAAACCTCTAAATAAGAGACTAAAATAGTGAATTCTCTCCTTTTGCTTTGAATGATATTAAAAATATCAATAAAAGTCAAGGACAAAATTCCTGGACTTTCAGGATTTCCGATAATTGTATGGGTTTTGCCTGAGGTTGTTTGGCCATATGCTAAAATAGTGCCATTGTAGCCTTCTATTGCACCTTCAATAATTTCTTTGCAGACGGTGTCATAAACCTCACTCCCCCCCCTTTAAATTGGAACTAAAAATTTTGTTCCAATTTAAAGGGGGGTTAAGAAAATTTTTTTAAAAAAAAAAATCATTATAAAATTTAAAAAAAAAAAAATTTATATAAAATTTAAAAAAAAAAAAAAAAATTTCAAAAATTTATCGAATTAGATTAATAAATTTGTTTAATAAAATGCTATTTACTCTTTATCCTTTAAAATAAAGTAAGATATAACTAAAATTTTATTATTAATTAATACGCCACTATTAATTGGCATCAAAACTATTTACACAAAAATTATTATTTTATTGATAAAAAAAAAATTTAAAAAAAAAAATTTTAGAAAATTTATTAATCAAAGTGCTAATTTTGGTTAATTTTTGTTTAAATAAGATGTTATTTATACTCTATTCTTTGAAATAAAGCAAGAGATAAGTAAATTTTGAATTTTTGTAAAGAATTCGTATTGAATTTATATCAAAGCTATTTAAATAAAAAATATCATTTTTATCAAAAAAAATAAAATTTTTTTTTCGAAAATATTTTAAAACAAAAATTAAATTGTTTTAAAAATTTACAATTAAGGATAATAAATTTATTTAAATAAAATGCTCATTATACTCTATTCTATAAACAAGAGCAGGATAAAACTAAATTTTTAATTTTAGTTAAGAAGAAACATTTAAATTATATCAAAACTTTTTACATAAAAATTATGATTTATATATATAAAATTTTTTATTATAAAATTAAATTTTGTTCCAATTTAAAGGGGGGTTAATTTACCAAAAAAGTGGAAATTTTACCTATATTTTGTTCCAATTTAAAGGGGGGGGGGAGTCAGAAGTGGCTGTTTGGGAATCAAATACGTTGTCAAATGTATAGGATGAAGGAACATTAGAGATTGATTGTTTTAACTGGATTGAAGAAGAGCTGTAAATAAAAGCATCTTTTGAATCTTGAGAAAATAAAGGACGGCTTCTGATGCAAACTCTGATTCTGTCTTTTGATTTCATTTTAAAATTGTTATGAATAGCTTATATTGATTTTAATAATTAAGAAATGCAATAGATAAGGTTGCCATTATTATAATCAAATGAAGAATTTTGAAAGATAAAATTTTTCTGTATGAAATAATAAAGAAATCTGAGTTATTGAAACAAATTTTAATAAATAATTAAAAATAATACAAATATGAATTTGCATTTGAAGTACTTAAGCAATTCAAATTTCTATCAGACTGTCTTTTATTTTTTTGCAGCTGTCAACAAAACCGACATAAGAAAGAAATAAAATGAAGATGCAATAAATGAATAATAAACTGTCATCAACATAGGTGTCTATGATATTCATAAAAATATTTACCATAGAGCTTAATGAGCTTGCAAGCAATTTAAAGCACTTTTCCAATTTTATATGATTTTTCAGCCATAATTGCTATAGTTTTCCACTCTTATTATCTCATTTAAATAATCTCAATTCACTTCTTAAAATTTTATTTTTAATTAATTCAAAATCTCGGATTTAAAAATATTATTCATTTAAATTTGTGGGATGAAATTAAGTGCAAAAAGGATAGATTTTTTTATTGTAAATTTTAATTTTTTATATTTGTTTAATTAGAAGATTTACTTGAGAATCATTATTAAGAATTAATCATTATAATCAAAACAATAATTATCGAGTTAATAATTAATTAAAATCAAATAAAAAATTAATTAGCATTCGAAGTATTTTAGCACTTCAATTTTTCCTATTAGATCGTCTTTTATTTTATTTACAGCTGTTAATGTAATCAACATTGCGATAATGCACACAAGCAAAAAATAAATTAAAGATGTAATGACTAAATAATCCAGAGTGTCTGCAACATAGGCGTCTGCGGCATATTTGAGCACACTTTAGCGCGTCCTTACACTTGCAGCCGCTGTACGAATTGGAGGCTTGACTTCTTACCTTCAGATAGCGTATCAACTTTAAAAATGAGAACAAATTCTTATCCATGGATTTTTTTGAATTTTAAGTTGACTCATTTATTTTAAGTGAAAAATCAATCCTCAAAGTTGCTGACTCCTTCCTCCATAATCGAACAGAACCATTGAAAAAATCCTTATTTTTTGAGCAAAAAGTCTTATTCAGTGATCGAAAAAATATTTTATTAATACCATAATTTTTTATCAAAAATATTTTGATACATAAGTAATAATAATATAACGAAATCTCACGCTAATTCTATTTACATTTAAAAACATAAATTTTATAAATTGAATTAATTTTTAACTTTCACATTTTTTTCATTTAGGATTTTTTAATTTAGGAAATAAAAATTTACTATAAAATTTATATATAAAATTTTTTATAAAAATATTAACACACTCTATGAGCAAAAAAATTTTTTGTTCCCTCGCGAGGGATAGAGTGAGAAGGTGCAAGCGTAAGAGCGCACTAAAAGATACCCAGGCTATATTCATAAAAATATTTACCATTGAACTTACTGAGCTTGTTATCAATTTAGAGTACTGCTCTAGCTTTATAATATCTTTTCAGTCATTTAAGCTATATTTTTCCACTCTTTTTATCTCATTTATATAAATTTATCAAAATAACGACACGTATCAACTTTCCCTCTTGCCATGAGAGCCCAACCTTGGACTTAAAGTCGAAAATCAAGTGCAGCCCTAGTAAATTCGTATCCATGTAGGTTTTGGCTGCTTTCAGTTGTTGGAAATGGAGGTGCCCAGCAATCTTTCTCAGACCGTTGGGCATCTCTACGATAAACGGAGGTTTTGGCCAGGCCATAGGAACATTCTTTTTCCTGCATCAACCAAAGGAAAGCGCTTTAGCACTTGATAGACTCCAAGAAAATAATTTCTGAAAACAGTTGGAGAAATGCATAAGCCTCTCGCTTTAGGCGAAATCTCAACGCAAGAAGAGATGACTGTGCCGTCTACGGGATTAGCCTCTCGTACAAAAAGGTCTTTGGAGACCACTAATATGGCAAGCTCATTCTTCAATTAACTAACTAATAACATTTATATAAAGCTCAATTGATGGCACTATTCCCATACTAATATAGCTGCTTTGGCATTTTGCTATTGTGCTGTTTAATTGGGCGCAAGGATTTCCAATCATGAGGCTGATGATGTCATCATTATAATATTTTTTTAAAGCTCCATTATTGATGAGATTTTGACAATAATTGTAATCTTTAATCAAATCTTTTAGTTTGCATGAGATTGAAGGAAATGCGCTTCTTTCGTTAAGAATATTAGTAATAAAAGATGCATTTCTCTTATCTAAAAATTGTTCTCTAGCTCAAAAATAAGTAGTTTTAGTAAGTGATCTTCTGAGCCCCGAGCTAAATCTATAATCTTATCTTATCTTATTTAATTTATAACGTTTAACATCCACTACGGGGTAGCTGTTTTCAGAGCTGCCACCATATTTGTCAATATGTCGGGCCCATGGATCTCTGGATCGATCCACTTCGTTGCACCAGGGCAAGGGAGAAATGCATCGCTCCGACTTCGACGGGCTGCGTACTCCTGAGCATGCTCCACCTAAAGGGTCACCTTCCTCAAGTGTGCTGGGAGGTAAAACTTCAAGCCTCCTGGTGTACTTGGAGCAGTGCCTCGGGTCTATGCGCCAGTGATAAATTGCTATTGCTGTACAGAAGTTCCCAGAAAATTAGCAGAGCTAATTTCGCTTAAACCGAATGCTATTTTATTTATACTAAATCGATAATCCGTTTGAGAAATTAAAGCATCGCTTATTTGATTTTGAAATACATTAATAGAAATAAAATAATATAAGATGCTGGCAAGTTCCAATAGGAGAATTTTAAAGATAAATGATTTTCAAACAAATAAATAAATTTTCTTTTTTTTATTATTTTTTTGAATTGTTTCTTCAACTTCGATACCATGATATTGATTTAGTCTATCTATAAGCTTTTCTCTTATAATTATTTTGCGTTCGATGCTTAGTGAGGAAAGGCTTCTCCAATTCTTTTTATTGTATTTTTCAAGATCTATTATATTTTTAATTGAAAGAGCAATTATCAACACTGCAGGAATAAAAACAAGCAATTTAAAGTTCATTAAAAATGCCAAGACAGATATTGTATTGTTTTGCATTTCTTCAATAGTAAAACGCAAGCTTTTATTTAGAACTTTATACTCATACACTAATATAGATCTTTTTAATTTCATATAGGTTTAATTCCACTCTGAATAAAATGCAATCTACGCAACAGTCTATGAAAAGTATGTATGAGTTATGGCTACTAGAAGAAATACCCTTATTAATTAAATTAGTTTTTATAAATAAAAGATAAAATCCTTGTATTCTTAGATAATATTAGGGAAAGCATTTTAAATTTGAAAATCAATAAAAATCCAAAAATATCTTATTAAAATATAAAAAAATTCAACTCTTTTATAAGCTAGCCAGCTATATCTTATATTCTATTAATCATATCTTTAGCTATTCAGAGGAAAATAAGAGGGAAAAGAAAAGCAGATTAAAAACTTATTAGAAAACTTGAAAACTCTAATACATTAACTAGCCTTCAAAGTATTTTAAAACCTCAATTTTATCAATCAAGTCACTTTTCATTTTATTTACAGCTGTGAACACAATTAGCATTGCAATAATTATCATCAGCAGGAAATATAACAAGGTTGTGATAACTAAATTGTCTAAAGTATCAGCAACCTGAGCATTAGTAGTATTCATAAAGATATTTACCATCGAACTTACTGAACTTGATATCAATTTAGAATATTGCTCCAGCTTAATGATATCTTTTCAATCAGTTTTCTTATAATTTGTTACTCTTCTAACCTCATCAATATAAACTTCTACTGAAGGCACTATTCCCATACTTATATAGCTGCTTTGGCATTTTGCTATTGTATTATTTAATTGAGTGCAAGGATTTCCGATCATAAGGCTTACCATTTCATCATTATAATACTTCTTTAATGGCCCATAATTGATGAATTTTTGACAATGCTTATAATCGTCAATCAAAAATTGCAGTTTGTGTGGAATTGAAGGAAATGGATTGCTGTCATGTAACATGTTAGTAATAAATGAAGCATTGCTCTTATCTAAAAATTGTTCTCTAGCTCAAAAATAAGTAGTTGCAGTAAGTGATCTTCTTAAGCCAGAGCTAAATCTATAATCAGTTTGAGAAATTAAAGCATCACTTATTTGATTTTGCAGCACATAAATAGAAATAAAATAATAGAAAATACTTAAAAGCTCTAACTCCCCCCCCCCCCTCCGTGAGCGAACAAAAAAATTTTGTTCGCTCACGGAGGGGGGTTAATTTTTTTTTTTAAAAAAAATTTATATATAAATTTTATAAAAAATATTTTTTTCGAAATTTAAAAAAATCCTAATTTGCAAAAATTGGGAAGCAAATATTAATTTAATTTGCAAAATTTATGTTTTAAAACGCAATTTGTTTAAAATTAAACAGAATTAGCTCTAGATTTCATTATACTAATTATCACTTATATATCAAAATTTTTTTCCATTAAAATTTTTTCTATTAAAAAAATTTTTGTTCACTCACGGAGGGGTGGGTTTTTTGGTCAAAAAATGGCGATTTTTCTAATGGTTTTGTTCGCTCACGGAGGGGGGGGGGGGAGTAAACAAAGGATTTTAAAGATAAATGACTTTCAAATAAATGAATAAATTTTTTTATTCGTGCGTTTGAGCTGGACTTCGTCTACTTTCAAGCTGTGAAAGTTATAAAGTCTATCTATAAGCTTCTCTTTTAGAACTACTTTTCTTTTAATATTTAGTGACGAAAGACTGTTCCAATTCTTTTTATTGTATTTTTCAAGATTAATTATATCTCTAACTGAAAGAGCAATTATTAGCAAAGTAGGGATAAAAGTAAGGATCTTCAAATACTTTAAAAGCTCTAATACAGATAATGTATTTTCCTGCATTTCTTTAGCAGTCGAGTAAATGCTTGCATTTAAACATCTAAAAGTTTCTCCAGGAAAATTTCAATAAATATAAAAAAGGTTTGTCTGAATATCTGAAAAATTCGAAAATTTAGTGTTGACAATTGCTGAACCTTCTTGTATAATTTTCTGAAGAGCTTGAAATAAATTAATTTTATAGGTGCGATATAAATTACTACTCAGCTTTTCAACTGCTATTATTTCATTTTCCGCTAAATAGTTTGTTAACTCTACCCCTTCCTTGATCGAACGAATCACTGTAAAAATTCTTCAAAATTCGGGAAATCAACGCCCTTGATCGAACGATTTTCATATCATGCAAATTTTTATATAAAATATATTAGTTATCGAATGTTGGGAAATGATCTAATGAAGTTGTGGCCAGAGGCTTTTGAGATGACAGAAAGCTAAAAAATCAACCAAAGTGCTTTAGTAATCAGCCTGGGCTTAAAAACTCAATAATCTAAAAAATAGAGATTCTTTAGCATTTAAATTTTTAATTCAATAAAGAACAAATTAAAAATTAATACAGTTTAAAGGTAACCAAAAAATCAAAATATTAAAATTATTATTTTTGCAATTTCTTGCTGTAAAAATAATTATTAAATACTCTTAATCCTCTCATTTAAAAAATATAAAAAAAACCATATATTTTATTTTATTTACAATTTTTTCCCCAAAAAAGTTTTTTAACCTATTCTTGATCGAACAATGTCGAGCCGTTCATTCAAGGATGGGGAGTAAGTAACTATAATTTAGTATATTTGAATTCGTGGAAGTCAAAACAATTTTTAAGTTTAGCAGATTTGTCTGTAATGAGGTCCTATAAGCTGTTTCGGTGGATGATAAGTTATAGCCTTGACTTAATAAATCAAGAGATCTCGAGTCTGATAAAATACTTAATCCTAAAAATCTCATTGTCGCGAAATTGCTAGATCTCCCACTCTATAAGCTAGCAAGACCATTGGAAAAATCTATTTTTGGGTAAAACCCCCCTACCCTGCATGAGTGATCAAAAATTAAATTGTTTATGGAAAAATATTTTGATCTGAGATTATTATAACGAAATCTCCAGCTCATTCTGGTTAATTTTAAATAGCTCCTATTTTAAAACATAAATTTTACAATAGAGTGAACAAAATTTTTTGTTGGTCGTTTCACGGAGAATGAGCGAGTAATAAAAATTGATAAATTTAGGTCTTTAATTAAATATTTTTCTAAAAGTAAAGTTGCAATAATAATTCCAAGCAGGCATATTACAGAAAATCTGACTTTCATGTTCATAGAGTTACAAAATTTCATTACTTTTTCACTATTGCTTTCGATGTTTTTGATCATTTTGGTGTTTTCTGCGTTTTTTGCGTTTTTATTGTTTTCTATCCCTGAATGCATAGTTGTAAAATAAGAGTGCGAAATTGCTGGTTCAAGTTTTGCATTGGATTTAGTTTGGAGTATTGTGGTATGGCTATTATAGTTAGATTTATAGTCTCATTCATCGCTTTCAATTGCAGATTCTTTTCCGAGATTTTTAATTTGAGCAAAAAAATCATCGTTCATAATATACAAAACCTCTAGCGTTGAATCATCAATTTGAAGTTTAGCCCTTTGCATTGAAATGGTGAAATCTTCGTGATACTCAAAGATCGTCCCAAGCTCATACTTTTCGAAATAATATGAAATATTATTAAGAACTTCAAATATAGAGCCTTGCCTGCTGCCAATTATCTGATGGATATTCTTTGAAGTAGCGTATATTTCCTCTTCTGAAGAATATAGAATTATATTGCTATTATAATCTTTTTCGTTGAAATCTGCGATAAAATAAGGAGTTTGTTTGAAAAAAGATACACGGAAATGCATTGTTACTTCTACACAATACCTTTTTGTAGTGATCAAAAAGAGTTTAGGACGAAATACTTCTTTCCTATCACTAAAAATTAATCCTCTCCTTAAAATATCGTTATGTATTACATCAAAAGGAGGCGGAATAAATTGTGTGAAGCTTGTCCCAAGATAATCGTCAACATTATCAATTACAAGCAATTTTTGAATTTCTTCGTTTAAATATAAAATATCTCCTATCGTATTAGGCATGCCACTTACCACCATAATGGCCATACCTTGAAACTTTGCACCTGAGCTTTTATCAATTCCTAAAATTTGTGTCCCCTTTAGATTTTTGCTATTATCGAGGAGCGTTTTCCCTTCAATATCGCCTAATAAATCTTCTTTGTATGATCCATAAATTTCAAGGACCAATGGATCTAAATGATGCCTTTTCATCATTTTTTCAGCTTTTTTTTCATATTTTTTTTTGGAATTTGCAAGTATTGAACAAAATTTACTAATAATCCTTGGGGAATGTTCAGATATATTTGATAGTTTTGTATATAACTCTCAAAGATCACATGCAACTTCTAAATCTTTTGTATTCAGCTGGTTAATGTCTCTTATGTACCTTATCAGCATTAAATTTTTTTCGGATTCTTCATTTATAAGCTTTTTATAATAATAGTAATATAAAAATTCTGCTTCTATGTCAGGATAGCTAAAGAATTTTTTTTTCCCTTTATTATCTTGCTTCCAAAATCTTGAAATGTTTTGAGATGAAAAATTGATTTTTGAAAGTTTCAATAGAGCTAACGATTTATCCTTTTCATATCGCAAATAAAATAAACTTTCCCATACAAAAAGTAGCTTAAATGATAAAAATTCTTTTGTTGCCTCTGTAAAAATGGCTTTTATCTGAGATCGTAAATTATTGTGCAAGTTCTTAGATTTAGTTTTAAGCAAAAGCTGCCTAATTTTAAACTCAATGCAATAAGATTAAGATTAACTTGTCTGGCCATACGTGGGCGAACCAGCGAACCACCACACCTCAGCTCGAAAGGTTATTTCAGGTCAGGTTTCTGATGCGACCATACTCCCAGGCCGTCGCCATCTTGATTTCTGGTCTGAACCACCTGTCCAGAGGATCAGCTCCTCTGGACATAACCACTTCCTGGAGAGTGCCCCGATGGTCTCGATGTGGGGAGACCATGTGGTAGGTAAAAATCTGTCTAGCCCATCTGGCAGGGACAGGAAAAACCTTCAGGGGAGAAATAAAACTCCCTTTTCGGCATAGCTTCCCCACCTCTGTAGGCCTACCTGGACAGGGAGCAAGGCTCTGTGTCTCAACTTCATCAGAAATGGTCCTACCAGCTCCATACGAGGTGCGTCTCGGAGACCGATTTCCGTCAACGTCACCATTTTATTTCTTTCCAATGCAATAAGGATTTTGATTTTTTGTATTGAATGCGCAATCAAAATTCCTATTCATAAAATAATCCATAATGATTCAAGAGCATGGATAGATAAAAAAAATGATTAATGCGCGTACAGATTTAGCATTAGTACGAACAGAAAGCTGATGAGAGATTACTCCAAACAACATAAGTATTCAAGTGTTTGCCTCAAACAAGTTATCAAATACTGCTACAAATGGCAAGTACAAAAAATACTGAAAAGCCATATAAATAGAGAATATAGCACAAAAGATATTAAAAAATAAATCTGAACTGTAAAACGATAAAAAAACTAGGATTATTTGAAAAAAGAAATCTTTCAAAGTAATAAGTGAGTACATCCTATTTCTTTTAAATTTTTTTGTGTAATATGGCTTGCAATTATAAATAGTTCTGAAAAATATAGCTATCACTATAATAGGAAATCCTAAAATTAAGGGTATTGCTCAATATGTATTATAGTCAGATAAATTTTTATTATCATATTCTGTTATTTCAGTAGAATTATCGAAAAAAGTATATTTAGAATATACCCCAACACTGTATAAATAAGGCACAAATAAAATATTTTCGTATGTTCATCATAAGATCTTAGCTACTAGAACAAGTGGTATTGAAATAGCATTTCTTTTATAATATATTTGGAAATAAATTAAACAAAAGCTAATAAAAAATCCCCAAAGAGTTGATATCAAAATGAATAAAAATATAAACTGGAGATTAAATTCACCACAAAGAATATCAAATCTTGTTAATTTCAATAACCAATTTAAAAAAGATTCTAAAGTAATATTTTTGGAATTTTCAAAGGTTAAAAGAATAATCGATAAAAGTTGAATTTTTCTGATGAAAAGCACAATGCAATTTATAATAAGATATTCTTTAGAAGCTTTTGTTTTAAAATCACTATTTCCTAGCCTCAAAAGAGTTTCGAATAAAGCAGTTTTATAGTGGCTGGCCCTGTCTACTTCTAGTCTTTTATACAAATCACTGCGTTTACAAATAATTGTCCCAAATTTATATGAGGAAGCTGCCCTGCTTTTTATTGATTCTTCATACATTTTAAATAGATTATAGGCACATTATAAGTAGAAGTAAGAAGAAAATATGTGTTTTTTTATAAATGAGTATTGCTCAAAACAACAGAAATTATTAAAATATATATTAAATGCTGAATCAGTTATTAAATTTTGAAGCAATTCTTTGCTTAAAACTTCTGAACAATTTTATTAGTTTTTTTGATGATTTTTTTGATAAAATTAATCAGATTTGACCAGTACAAGCTTATGATTATCTTAGGGCTTGTAAATATTCTATGCTGCTATGCGATACTTAAACGGACTAATTGAAATTGATACATATAAATTAAATGTGCCTGAGAATTAAATTTAACGGGCATCATTCAATTTCTGAATAGAGCAACTATTATAAAATTTTAGATTTTAATTTTAAATTTATTTATAACAGGATTTGAAATTTTAATATGCAGCTGAAACAAGAAATAAGAAATAAAAATCAGAAAATTAATATATCTAAGGAAAAATAGATAAAAATCTTTAATTTTAATAACTTAAGCTAATTTAAATACTATCTAGATCTTTAAATTCATATAGGTTTAATCTTGCTCTGAATAAAACGCAATCTATGCAGCAGCCTCTAAAAACTGTGTATGAGTTTATAGTTAATAGAAGAAATAGCATTATTAATTCAATAAATTGTTTTAAACGCAAGCTAAAATCCTTGTATTCTTTCAATTAAAAAATACCTGATTAAAATATAAAAAAAAAATTAACTCTTTTATAAGCTAGTCAGCTATATCTTATATCTATTACTCAATTCTTTAGCTATTTAGAAGAAAATAAGAGGGGAAAAGAAGAAAAAATTAAAAACCTATTAGCACAACTTAGTCCGCACACCCTCTGTGAGCGAATAAAAAGCATTAGAAAATCCCTATTTTCTGCCCATTAAACCCCCCTCTAAGCGAATACAAAATTGATATATAATTGATAATTATTATAACGAAATCTATGCTAATTCCATTTTAAAAATAAAAATTTATAAATTAAATCAATATTTGCTTTCCAATTTTTTAGAATTGATTTTTTTAAATTTCGAAAAAAAAAATAATATAAAATTTATAATAATCCCGCTTCTTATCGAACAAAGCGTTTTTGTTCGCTCACGAAAGGGGGAGTTATTAAAGTTGAGTAGAAAGCTCTTAATGTATTAACTAGCCTTCAAAATATTTTAAAATCTCAATTTTATCAATCAAGTCACTTTTCATTTTATTTACAGCTGTGAACACAATTAGCATTGCAATAATTATCATCAGCAGAAAATATAACAAGGTTGTGACAACTAAATCGTCTAAAGTATCAGCAACTTGAGCATCAGTAGTATTCATAAAGATATTTACCATCGAACCTACTGAGCTTGATATCAATTTAGAATATTGCTCCAGCTTAATGATGTCTTTTCAATCAGTTTTCTTATAAGTTGCTACTCTTCTAACCTCATTAAGATAAAGTTCTATTGATGGCACTATTCCCATACTTATATAGCTGCTTTGGCATTTTGCTATTGTATTATTTAATTGAGTGCAAGGATTTCCGATCATAAGGCTTACCATTTCATCATTATAATACTTCTTTACAGGTCCATAATTGATGAATTTTTGACAATGCCTATAATCGTCAATCAAAAATTGCAACTTGTGTGGAATTGAAGGAAATGGATGCAGAATGTTAGTAATAAATGAAGCATTGCTCTTGTCTAAAAATTGTTCTCTAGCTCAAAAATAAGTAGTTCTAGTAAGTGATCTCCTTAAACCAGAGCTAAATCTATAATCAGTTTGAGAAATTAAAGCATCACTTATTTGATTTTGCAGCACATAAATAGAAATAAAATAATAGAAAATGCTTGAAAGCTCTAAGAGAAGAATTTTAAAGATAAATGACTTTCAAATAAATGAATAAATTTTCTTTTTCGTACGTTTGAGCTGGACTTCGTCTACTTGCAAACCATGAAAGTTATAAAGTCTATCAATAAGCTTCTCTTTTAGAACTACTTTTCTTTCAATACTTAGTGACGAAAGACTTTTTCAATTCTTTTTATTATATTTTTCAAGATTAATTATATCTCTAACTGACAGAGAAATTATTAGCAAAGCAGGGATAAAAGCAAGGATTTTCAAATACTTTAAAAGTTCTAATACAGATAATGTGTTTTCCTGCATTTCTTTAATAGTCGAATAAAGACTTGCGTTTAAACATCTAAAAGTTTCTCCAGGAAAATTTCAATAAATATAAAAAAGGTTTGTCTGAATATCTGAAAAATTCGAAAATTTAGCGTTAGCAATTGCTGAGCCTTCTTGTATAACTTTCTGAAGAGCTTGAAATAAATTAATTTTATTGGTACGATATAAGTTACTACTCAGCTTTTCAACTGTTATTATTTCATTTTCCTCTAAATAGTTTGTTAAATAACTATAATTTGATATATAGAGGTTTCCTCTATATAGCGCTAAAAGCGCAGACATTTTCCCAGGAGCTTTCCAAGTTCGTCGGACCAAATCGCTTTTTGGTCCGACCAAGGCATTGATTTTGGTGCAACCTACCGATAAATTCCGATCAGAATTTATCGGCCTTACAGCGCCAAACATAGGAAACTTTCTATATCTGAATTCGTGGAAGTCAAAGCAATTTTTAAGTTTAGCAAATTAGTCTGTAGTGAAGTCCTATAAGCTGTTTCTGTGGATGATAAGTTATAGCCCTGACTTAATAAATCAAGAGATCTCGAGTCTGATAGAATATTTAATCCTAAAAACCTCATTGTCGCGAAATTGCTAACTCCCCACTCCATGAGTGAACAAAACCATTGGAAAAAATACTATTTTTGGGTAAAAACCCACCCTACCTTATGGGAATTTTTTTTGATATATGAAAATTAAAGCGAAATCTCCAGCTAACTGGTTAAATTTTAAACAGCTTTCGTTTTAAAACATAAATTCTACAAATTAAATTTATATTTGCTTTAAAATTATTTCAAATTGGGATTTTTTATATTTTGAAAAAAAATTTATATAAATTTGTAAAAATAGAGCAAGCAAAATTTTTATTCGCTCACAGAGGCAGAAGGAATAAAAATCGATAAATTTAGGTCTTTAATTAAATGTTTTTCTAAAAGTAGAGTTGAAATAATAATCCCAAGTAGGCAAATTACAGACAATCTGACTTTCATATTCATAGAATTGCAAAATTTCATTACTTTTTCACTACTGCTTTCTTTATTTTCTTCGTTTTTAAAATTTTCATTGTTTTCTATTCCTGAATGATATACATTAAAATGGCGATACGTGTCATCCTGCCCTATTGGTGCAGCAGTCCTGACCTTATGGCTGCGACGAACTGGGACGGACTCCGAGCTGAGAATCAAGTGCAGACTCAAGAGGTGTTTATCCGGGTAGGTATTGGCTGCTTTCCTGTGGTTAGAAATGGAAATGCTCAGCAACGTCCTTTGGATCCGAGAACCCATATGGGCATTCCTCTACCGAGAACTAGGGGTTTCGGCCAAGGCCACAGGGGAACAGTCTTTTTCCTGTAGCTGTTGAAGAAAGGCTCTTCGACGCCCGATAGACTCCAAGGAGCTGATCCCTGGAATAAAGCTACTCCAATCGCCCATAGCAGGGCCGCAGAAATCCATAAGGCGCCCGCTCAAGACTGAAGCCTCAAGGCAGGAGGAGGCAGAAGGCACCGATAGGGCATTCGTAAGAGAGATATAGCCCGTTCACGGCTATAGACCTTCTGAGCTGGAGTCAAAAAGCGGTAGAACCTCCCATACTGGAGGTCTTTGGTGACTACGTCACCAATATGGCTAGCGCTTGACTTTATAATCCTAAACCATTCTATTCCTGAATGCATAGTTGAGAAATAAGAGTGCGAAATTGCTGGTTCAAGTTTTGCATTGGATTCAGTTTGGACTATTGTGATGTGGCTATTATAGTTAGATTTATAGTCTCATTCATCGCTTTCAATTGCAGGTGCTTTTCCGAGGTTTTTAATTTGAGCAAAATAATCATCATTTATAATATACAAAACCTCAAGCATTGAATCATCAATTTGAAGATTAGCCCTTTGCATTGAGCAGGTGACATCTTCATCATACTCAAAGATCGTCCCAAGCTCATACTTTTCGAAATAATATGAAATATTATTAAGAACTTCAAATATAGAGCCTTGCCTGCTGCCAATTATCTGATGGATATTCTTTGAAGTAGCGTATATTTCCCCTTCTGAAGAATATAGAATTATATTGCTATTATAATCTTTTTCGTTGAAATCTGCGATAAAATAAGGAGTTTGTTTGAAAAAAGATACACGGAAATGCATTGTTACTTCTACACAATACCGTTTTGTAGTGATCAAAAAGAGTTTAGGAAGAAATACTTCTTTCCTATCACTAAAAATTAATCCTCTCCTTAAAATATCGTTATGTATTACATCAAAAGGAGGCGGAATAAATTGTGTGAAGCTTGTCCCAAGATAATCGTCAACATTATCAATTACAAGCAATTTTTGAATTTTAAATATAAAATATCTCCTATCGTATTAGGCATGCCACTTACTACCATAATGGCCATACCTTGAAATTTTGCATCCGAGCTTTTATCAATTCCTAAAACGTGCGTCCCCTTTAGATTTTTGCTATTATCGAGGAGCGTTTTCCCTTCAATATCTCCTAATAAATCTTCTTTGTATGATCCATAAATTTTAAGGACCAATGGATCTAAATGATGCCTTTTCACCATTTTTTCAGCTTTTTTTTCGTATTTTTTTTTGGAATTTGCAAGTATTGAACAAAATTTACTAATAATCCGTGGGGAATGTTCAGATATATTTGATAGTTTTGTATATAACTCTCAAAGATCACATGCAACTTCTAAATCTTTTGTATTCAGCTGGTTAATGTCTCTTATGTACCTTATCAGCATTAAATTTTTTTCGGATTCTTCATTTATAAGCTCATTATAATAATAGTAATATAAAAATTCTGCTTCTATGTCAGGATAGCTAAAGAAATTTTTTTTATTTTTATTATCCTGCTTTCAAAATCTTAAAATGTTTTGAGATGAAAAATTGATTTTTGAAAGTTTCAATAGAGCTAACGATTTATCCTTTTCATATAGCGTCTGCCTTGCTATAGCTTGCCTTGGCAATTTTTTTCCACAGCAATTTGGAGCTCTGATGAGCCACCTAAAGGTGAAGGTCAACTTCAAGTTGACAAATCCTTACAAAATGGCACGCTTTTGTCAAATTGGAGTTGACTTGTCACCTTTAGGTGGCTCGTTAGAGCTCCAAGTTGCTGCGGAGAACTCCCGCCAAGGCAAGCTATAGCGAAACAGACGCTATATCGCAAATAAAATAAACTTTCTCATACAAAAAGAAGCTTAAATGATAAAAATTCTTTTGTTGCCTCTGTAAAAATAGCTTTTATCTGAGATCGTAAATTATTGTGCAAGTTCTTAGATTTAGTTTTAAGCAAAAGCCGCCTAATTTTAAACTCAATGCAATAAGGATTTTGATTTTTCGTATTGAAAGCACTTACTTACTTACTTACTTACTAACTTACTTACTTACTTACTTACTTACTTACTTACTTACTTACTTACTTACTTACTTACTTACTTACTTACTTACTTACTTACTTAGGCATTTAAGGTGTTTTGATTTCTTCAGCAGGATGATTTAGGCATGCTTGAGCCCATCCTTTTAACTCCCAACTGGTGACGTCACCAAGCACTCCTGGATCGGTTAGCCCGATCTGGCCGTCTATAAAGTTCTACCCCAGCAGGGCCAGAAATCCCGCACCGGCAGTGTTGCCTTGCCCGAACTTGACTCCTGCGCGTGTTCCACCTAAGGGTCACCCTCCTCGGGTGTGTGTCAAGCAGCAAAACCAGGTGGAGCTTATTATCTTGGACCAAAGAAATACCCTATGCGGTATTCCATATTGGTATTGCTGATAAAAGGCCACGTGGAAAACTGAACCCCATAATAATAAAAGCGAGGGAAGGAATAGTTCTCGGAGAGAACTAATTCCGCACTGAGCCATTTTATTATTATTCGTATTGAAAGCACAATCGAAATTCCTATTCATAAAATAATCCATAATAATTCAAGAACATGGATAGATAAAAAAAATGATTAACGCGCGGACAGACTTAGCATTGGTGTGAACAGAAAGCTGATGAGAAATCACTCCAAACAACATAAGTATCCAGGTGTTTGCTTCAAATAAGTTATCAAATATTGCTACAAATGGCAAGTACAAAAAATACTGAAAAACCATATAAATAGAGAATATAGCACAAAAGATATTAAAAAATAAATCTGAACTGTAAAACGATAAAAAAACTAGGATTATTTGAAAAAAGAAATCTTTCAAAGTAATAAGTGAGTACATCCTATTTCTTTTAAATTTTTTTGTGTAATATGGCTTGCAATTATAAATAGTTCTGAAAAATATAGCTATCACTATAATAGGAAATCCTAAAATTAAGGGTATTGCTCAATATGTATTATAGTCTGATGAATTTTTATTGTCATATTCTGTTATTTCAGTAGAATTATCAAAAAAAGTATATTTAGAATATACCCCAACACTGTATAAATAAGGCACAAATAAAATATTTTCGTATGTTCATCCTAAGATTTTAGCTACTAGAACAAGTGGCAATGAAACGACATTTCTTCTATAATATATTTGGAAATAAATTAAGCAAAAGCTAATAAAAAGTCCCCAAAGAGTTGATATCAAAATGAATAAAAATATAAACTGGAGATTAAATTCACCACAAAGAATATCAAATCTTGTTAATTTCAATAACCAATTTAAAAAAGATTCTAAAGTAATATTTTTGGAATTTTCAAAGGTTAAAAGAATAATCGATAAAAGTTGAATTTTTCTGATGAAAAGCACAATGCAATTTATAATAAGAAATTCTTTAGAAGCTTTTGTCTTAAAATCACTATTTCCTAGCCTCAAAAGAGTTTCGAATAAAGCAGTTTTATAGTGGCTGGCCCTGTCTACTTCTAGTCTTTTATACAAATCACTGCGTTTACAAATAATTGTCCCAAATTTATATGAGGAAGCTGCTCTGCTTTTCACTGACTCTTCATACATTTTAAATAGATTATAGGCACATTATAAGTTTAGAAATAAGAAGCAAATATGTGTTTTTTATGAATGAATATTGCTCATAACAATAGAAATTTTATCAAAATTATTAAAATATATATTAAATGCTATTAGTTATTAAATTTTGAAACAATTTTTTGCATAAAATTTTTGAACAATTTCATCTGTTTTTTTTTTGATAATGTTTTTAATGCAATTATAGCCCATGGCCTGCTTTGGATCTCAGTAGGCTAAACATTGTCGGCTCAGCCTGTGGGGTTGGCAAGTGTCACAATCTCTTTCACTTGTCAACCCCACAGGCTGAGGCAGCAGCATGTTATCCAGGCAGATCCAAAGGAGTTCCTGGGCTATATTCTAAGTCAATTTTTGAGAGAAAAATATAATTTATTTTAAAGTATATAAGTTTATGATTATCTCGGGGCTTATAAATATTCTATGCTGCTATGTGATACTTAAACAGGCTAATTGAAATTGATGCATTTAAACTGTATGCACCTAAAAGTTAAATTAAGGGGCATCATTCAATTTCTCAATAGAATAACTATAATAAAATTGTAAATTTAGTTATAATAGGATATGAAATTTTAATATGCATGACTCTAATTCGCTATTTAAAGCACAGGCTTTTTTAAGTTTATTTATTAAATGCCTTCATATAGTTGGAAATTTATTATTAAAATTTTCTTGAAATTATTTTATTTCAATATTTAACTGAAATTGCAATGTCTAAATTTCAGCTCCTAAAAGATAGTTAAATAGATTTTTTTCTTATAATCTAAAAGTAGAAAGTTAAAAGTAAAAATTTTAAAATAAATCAATTATAAACATTTAATAACTAAAGTAAAGGCATTTGCTAGTAATTGGGATAAAAAGGAAGAAGAATGCATGCAGATAAATTATATATTTTAAACTATTTATAAAGTTCAAATTAGTCAAAATTAATGATGATTCTCCTATAAGGTTATTTTACTCAAAATACTTTAGAATTTCAATTTTGTCAATCAAGTCATTTTTCATTCTATTTACAGCTGTAAAAACTATAAGAGCTGCAATAATTAACATAAGTAAAAAATAAAATAAAGTTGTAATAATCAGATTGTTCAAATTATCATCGATGTGGCTATCTGTTGTATTCATAAAAATATTTACCATTGAGCCTACCGAACTACATATCAATTTTGAATACTGCTCTAATTTGATAATTTCTTTTCAGTCATTTCTATTGTAGCTTTGTACTCTTTTTATCTCGTTTATATAAAGTTTTATAGATGGAACTATTCCCATGCTTATATAACTGGTTTTACATTTTGATATTGTATTATTTAATTGAGTGCAAGGATTTCCAACCATATGCATTAAAAGGAGAATCAACCCACCCTCTTAACACCTTAGCTGAGTGAGACCTAGGGACCTTGTGGAAGGGAGGTTGGCGTTCGGGAATAAATATATATCCAGTCAGGCTTTACTTGGTTAGTTGGACCGCATGCTCAGATCCAGGTCAAGTTATTCCTAGAAGTAAGGTGGAGTTCTGAGTTGGAAAGAGCTGTCCCAGCAGCACTAGTGAATTTCCTCCTTGTCAATCGGGAACGTTCCAAACGCGATACAAGCCCTTGAGCCCTGGACTATGAATATCCATCTTGAAACACAGGCGACCAGAAAAGTTGTTTTCGAATTTTCTGGAAATCAGTTCCTGTTGATGTACGGCACGGTGGCCCAGCACCTCTAATTCACGGATAGCAGATGCAACCCCTCGTCCGTGAGGAGCAATACAGTGAAAGACCTGCATTCGGATTGGCAAGCAATCGGTGGAGCATTACAGAAGTGAATGTGGATTAACCTTGAGCTTACCGGGAAATTTTCGATAATCTTAATTAAAATTAGCATTAGCAAGGATTTCCAACCATGAGGCTTACCATTTCATCATTATAATACTTCTTCAAGGACCCGTAATTTATGAGTTCTTGGCAATAATCATAATCATCAATTAAATTTTGCAACTTGTGTGGAATTGAGGGAAAGAAGCTGCCGTCATGCAAGATATTTGTAATAAAAGAAGCATTATTTTTATCCAAAAATTGTTCTCTCGCCCAAAAATAAGTAGTTTTAGTAAGAGATCTTCGCAATCCTGAGTGAAATCTATAGTCTGTTTGAGAAATCAATGCATCACTAATCTGACTTTGCAACACATAAATAGAAATAAAATAATATAGAATGCTTGCGAGTTCCAATAGGAGGATTTTAAAGATAAATGATTTTCAAATAAATGAATAAAATTTTTTTGAAGTGTATTTTGGCTCAATTTCTTCTACTATTATTCCATGAAATTCGCACAGTCTCTCAATAAGCTTATCTCTCAAAGCTATTTGTCTTTCTATATTCAATGATGAAAGCCTACTTCAATTTTTTTTGTTGTATTTTTCAAGATTAGCTATATCGGGAATAGAAAGGGCAATTATCAGTAAAGCTGGAATAAAAACAAGCAATTTGAAATTCTTTAAAAAATCTAATACTGATAATGTATTGCCTTGCATTTCGTTTATAGTTGAATATAGACTTTCATTCAGACATCTAAATGTTTCCGCGGGAAAATTTCAGTATATATAATAAAAACTATCATAAACGTCAGAAAATTTTGATAGCTCGGTATTATAAATTTTAGAACCTTCTTGCACTATTTTTTGCAAAGCTTGAAATAAATTTACTTTATTTACACGAAATATGCCATTGCTAATTTGCTCACTTCTCCCCTCCGTAAGCGAATTTAATAGAAAAATTTAAAGGATAAAAATTGATATATAAGTAATAATTATTATAATGAAATATCAAGCAAATTCTTATTAATTTTAAACAGCTTGCATTTTAAAACATAAATTTTACCAATTAAATTATTATTTGCTTTCGATTTTAAACAAATTAGAATTTTTTTAGATTTTGAAAAAAAAATTAGCCTCCCTCCCGAGCGAACAAGATTTTTTTGTTCGCTCATCGAGGAGAGGGAGTCAGTAACAACTATTTCATTTTCTATAAAAACATTAGTCAAATATGAATAAGAAGATATATCTGAACTAACTGAGTTTAAAGCATTTTCTAAGTTTATTATATTTGACTGCAATGAATTTCGATAGGCTGTTTCTGTGTACGATAAGTTGTAGTCCTTACTCAACAAATCAAGTGACCTTGAGTCAAATAAAATGCCAACCCCCAAAAATCTCATTGTCGCAAAATTATTGATAAAAATCGATAAGCTTAGCTCTTTAATTAAATATTTTTCAGCAAGTAAAGTAGAAATAATAATCCCGAGTAAAAATATTATGGAAACCCTAATTTTCATGCTCATAGATTTACAAAATTTTATAATTTTCTTGCTGTCACTTTCAACCTCTTCGATTTTTTTATTTTTGTGCATTTTTGAAAACATTGTTGACGTATATGAGCTCACTACCCCGCTTTTTAAATTTAACTCAACTGGAACTGCTGTGATTTCTGTTTTATCAATATCTTTGCTGAATAGTTCGTCGTTTTCTTTTGCTGGCGAAGATTCATGTGCATTAATGCTAGTAAAATAATCAGCATCATTTGCAAGATATAATGCTTCTAATGGTGAGCCATCAATTTCAAGCTTAGTTCTTACTTCCCCCTCTGTAAGCGGACAAACCACTGAAAAAATCCTTATTTTTTGGTTACCAAGAGTAAGTGAAAGAAAAAAAAAAAATTGATATAATTAATAATTATTTTAATGAAATCTCTAGGTTTCATTTTAAAACATAAACTTCGCAAATTAAATTAATTTTTACTTCTCGATTCTTTGTGAATTCTCTGAGAGTAAACAACATTTTTTTGTTCGCTCACGGAAGGAGGAGTTAGCATAAAGCAGCTAAAATCTTCATGATACTCAAAAGAGGTCCCTGGCTCATATTTTTCAAAATAATAAGCAATATTATTAAGAACCTCAAATATAGTACCTTTTCTATCTCCTATTAACTGATTGATATTCTGTGATGCAGCATATATATAACCTTCTGGAGAATGCAGAATTAAATTACTGTTATGCCCTTTTTCATTGAAATCTGCTATAAAATAAGGGACTTGCTTAAAAAAAGAAAGACGAAAATGCATTGTAACTTCTACACAATGTCCTCTAGTAGTGATTAAAAACAGATTAGGTCGATGCACCTCCACTCTTTCGCCAAAAATTAGACCTCTCCTTAAAATATCATTATGCATTACATCAAAAGGGGCAGGAATAAACTGTGTGAAGCTTGTGCCAAGGTATTCATCAATACTATCAATACTTAGCAGTCTTAAAATCTCATCATTTAAATATAAAATATCACCAATAGATCCAAACATTCCACTTACAACCATAACAGCATTTCCTTGATGCTTTAAACCAGGACTTCTATCGACTCCTGTATTTTTTGTGCTCTTTAAACTTCTGCTTCTCTGCAAAAGCATTTTTCCATGAATATTTTCTAAAAAATCTGCCTTATAAGATCCATATATTTCAAGAACTATTGGATCTGAGTGATGCCTTCTCATCATTTTTTCTGCCTTTTCTTCATATTTCCTTTTAGTTTCGGCAAGTATTGAGCAAGATTTGCTAATAGAACTTGGAGAATAGTCAGAAACGTTAGATAATTTTGTATACAGCTCTCAAAGATCACATGCGACTTCTAGATCTTTTGCATTAAGCTGATTAATATCCCGAATATATCTTATCAGTATCAAATCTTCTTCATATTCTTCATTAATCAGCTTATTGTAATAATAGTAATATAAATATTCAGCTTCTATATTAGGGTAGCTATAAAATTTTGTTATATTTCTATGAATTTTATGCCATAGCCTTACTCTCCCCCTTTAAATAGAACAAAAAATTATGTTCCCATCTAGTGGGCTGTTTTTTTAAAAAAATTTATATTTTAATTTTTTCTCTGTAAAAAATTTTTATAATCTAAAAAAATAAATTTGAGCACAATACTTTGGATTTTTAATTTATTTTTATGAACAAATAATTAAATTATTAATCAATTCCACGTAAAAAACTGTTTAAATAGATTACTTGCATTTGTCTATTAAATTAGGTAAAATCTAATTTAATAAAAATTAGTGTTTTCGTCTTCAATTTTGTTTAAAAAAAATTTAAAAAAATATAAATTGAGCATAATACTTTGGATTTTAATTTATTTTTATGCAAAATTAATCGATTCAGTGTGAATACTGTTTAAATGGCATTCTGCTATTAAATTAGGCAAAACTAATTTTATAAAAATAAATATTTTCATTATAAAAAATTTCCAATTAAAGGCAGTTAAAGTACCCAAAAAATGAAAATTTTATCCAATGATTTGTTCCATTTAAAGAATGGCGGTGTTAAGTGTTTTTGACAAGAAAAATTGATTTTTGATAGTTTTAGTAAACCTAATGATTTATTCCTCTCATATCTTAAATAAAACAAACCTTCCCAAACAAAAAGCATTTTAAAGGATAAAAACTTTTTTGTTGCTTCTTTAAATATGGCCTTTATTTGAATATCTGAATTGCCATAAAACTTGAAATCTGATTTAAAGAGAATGTTTCTTATTTTTAGCTCTATACCATAAGGATCTTTGTTTGACGCATTTATTGCATGATCAAAGCATCAGCTCATAAAATAATATATAATAATCCATGAGCATGGATAGATAAAAATCATTATTAACGCTCGAACTGATTTAGCACTAGTATGAATTGAAAGTTGATGTGAAATTACTCCAAAAAGAATCATAGTCCAGGTGCTTATATCAAATACATTATCAAATATAGCTACAAATGGCATATATATAAAATACTGAAAAATCATGAAAAGTGAAATCATGACACATAAAATATTGAAAAATAAATCTGTATCATAAAATGACAAAAAAACCAGGATTACTTGAAAATAAATATCTTTTAATGCTACTGATGAATGCATCCTATTTCTTTTAATCTTTACTGTGTAGAAAGGATTGCAATAATAAATCGTCCTAAAAAAACTTGCTAGAAGTATAATTGGTATTCCCAAAATTAAGGGGATTGCCCAATATGTGCTATAGCTAGATGAACTTGTGTTATCATACTCTTTTACTTCCATAGATTTACTAAAAAAAGTATATTTTGTATAAATTCCCACACTATATAAATAAGGAATAAAAAATATATTGTCAATTGCCCATCCTAATAATTTAGCAACAAAAATGAAAGGTTTTAGCATAATGCTCTTTTTATTATAAATTTGGAAGTAAATCAAGGAAAAGCTAATAAATAATCCTCATATACTGGCTAATAAGATAAATAGAAATTCAGACTCGGCATTAAAGTCAATACAAAGAATATCAATTCGCACCAATTTTAATAGTCCATTCAAAGAAGATTCTAAAGTAATATTTGCTGAAGTTTCAAAACTCATGAGAACGATGGATAATAGCTGAAATTTTCGAATAAAAAGTGCAGTATAATTAAGAATCAGATATTCCTTTGAAGCTTTGGTCTTATTATCACTATTTTCAAGCTTTATAAAAGTCTCAAATAAAACAGTTTTATAATGACTTTCCCTTTCAGCTTCCAGTCGTTTATACAAGTCATTACGCTGGCATATGACAGTATCTAATTTAGATGAACTGCTCTCTTTATTCTTTACTGACTCTTCATCCATGTTGAAGGTTTTATAGACAATATTTAAGATTACTAAAGAACAGTATATCGAATGCTTTTGAATTAATGGATTTTCTTAACACCAACCTCAATTTGATTGAAATTTGTTTGTGATTATTTTACTTACTCCTCCCCCTCTGTGAGCGGACAAAAAAAATTTGCTCACTCACGGAGGGGTTAATTTTTTTTTTAAAAAAATTTATATAAATTTTGTTTCTTTAAAAAAAATCCAATTTGTAAAAATTGAGTAGCAAAAATTAATTTAATTTACGAATTTATATTTTAAAACGCAAGCTGTTTAAGATTCATCAGAATTAGCTAAAGATTTCGTTATAATAATTATCATTTATATATCAAAATTTTTTTTTCATAAAACATTTTTATTTTAAATAAATTTTTGTTCGCTCACGGAAGGGTGAGTTATTATTTTTTAAGGCGAGTTATTTAATATACAAGATTTTTGGAGAAGAAAATCCTGTAATTTCATGCTTTATTTCGACGTAATATTTGCTAAAATAATAAAAATAGTTTCTTTGAAACATCGCAATATTTATTTTAAATTTGATTTAATTAAATTTTAATTGAAGAATATAATAAATGTTTCTAACCTTATAAATAAATATTAAAATCTTTAATTTTACAAGAATTATTTAATTATTGCAGCATGCCATGATAATATATAAATTATTTGTAAATATTTTTATTAATATATATTTTAATTTATACTTATCATCTAGTAAAATTGAGGTTATTTATTGCAATAAGTTGATTTGAAAAATGTATTAATTATAATATTTCTCTAATTGGAAAATTAAAATTTTAGTTTTAGTAATCCAATAAAATTATGTTGCCTACTTGCATTCAATAAAATGAAATATTTAAAATTATTTTTCAAATAATTCTAAAAGGCTAAAAAATTATTAAATCATTAGTTTAGTTTCTGCTAATTTATGATAAAATAAAAACAAGATAATTTACTAGATTTAATCAATCTAACCGATGTCTAAAAATATTTTAAAATATCTATTTTTCCAATCAATTCATTTTTGATTTTATTTACTGCATGGAATACAAGTATAATTGACACAATAATCAGAGAAAAAAAATAAAGAAGTGTTGCGACCATTAATCCGGTGATTTTTTCATCAATTTTATCATCAGTTGAATTAAGATAATTATAGGTCATAAAAACAGTAGATCTTGCTAATACATCAGAATATTTTTCTAATCTAACAATATCTTCTCAGCTTGAATGGCTTGATACAGAGTAATCTTTTAGCTCATTAACATAGCTTTTCATTGCTGGATTAATCCCTACACCAACATAGCTACTTTCACAGCTTGCTAAATTTTCTTCAATTGCGTCACATGGATTTCCCACCTCTAAATTAACCATATTGCTGCTATAAAATTCAGAATAATCTTTGTCGCTTAAGAGTTTTTCAAGATATTCAAGCTCATTTATTACAAAATCAAGTTTCACTGAAAAAGATGGAAATGGCGATTTGTCTATTCAATTCATAAAAGAATTATTAAATTCGCCTACGAATTTTTCTCTAGCCCAAAAATAAGAATTCTCTGATAGCATTCTTCTGACTCCCCCCCCTTTAAATTGAAACAAAATATAGGTAAAATTCCTACTTTTTTGGGAAATTACCCCCCCTTTAAATTGAAACAAAATTTTATTATAATAGAAAATTTTATAGGTAAAAATCATTATTTTATATGTAAATACGTTAATACCCTATTTAATATGCTTCAAACATATAAGATTTAGAAATTAAACTCTATTTTGTCCAATTGTTATGGGGAGAGTTAGAAGAATATACCATTTCAGCAAGTTTACACTTTGAGATTGAGAAATTTATGAATTAATTTTTCATGAAATTAAAATTAAATATATAAATTTTTTTATAAAAAAATTTTCTTAACCCCCCTTTAAATTGAAACAAAATTTTTTTGTTTCAATTTAAAGGGCGGGGGGAGTGAGGCCATGATTAAAAATGAATTTCGATTGATAAATTAATATTTCGTTCAGCTCAATTTGAAAACCATATAAAGCAGCAATATAGTACGCAATACTTAAGATCTGCAATAGCAATATTTTTATAATCAGGATCTTTCAAATAGAAGAGTAATTTTCATTTGTGCTTGCTTTCGGTTCTATAAAATCAACACTTATTCCATGCAGATCGCGAAGTCTATCTATAAGTTTGTCTCTTAAATATGTCTGCCGATCCATGTCTAGATGTGATAAGTTATGTCAGTTTTCTTTATTTATTTTTTCTAGTATAATGAGGGTTGGAATAGATAAAATTATCATTATTATAGGGGGAACAAAAAATGCAGCTTTGAAGAATTTTAAAAATAAAAAAGTGCTATCAACATGGTCCTCAAAATCCTTTGAAATTGTGTAAACGCTTTCATTTAGCATTCTTATCATTTCTGTAGGAAGGTTATAATAAATAAAATAGAAGTCATTATAAATAGTTTTAAAATCGCTAATATCAGTATTTATAATTGCTTTCGCATGTGTAACATAAGCTTGTGCACAATGGAATAAATTTTCATAAGTAACTCTAACAGAATTCCCTTCAATTAATTCTGATATTGATGCTTTGTTATCCGAAAAAATATTGTGCAAAAAGCCATAAGAATGTATTTTATCGTTGTTAAGTATTATACGATCTTCTAAACTTTCAGAGGTTTTTTGAAGCAAATCTCTATAGTAAGATTCAGTAAAGGCAGTTTTATACCCTTGGCTTATTAAATCAAGCGACCTTATATTTAAGAGTATAGAGTTTTCCAAATATCTCATATAATCCAAATCATTAAGAATATCTGACATTTTGAGATTATTAACCAAAACCGTCTCTAAAATTATTGAAATAAATGTCACTACAAATAAAACTCCTATAGCAATCCTGATATTCATATTTAAAGCTCTGCATAGCGTAAATATTTTTAAATTAGCGACTTCTGTTTTTCTCTTTATGCTGATTTTAGATAAAATTGAAGATGCATAGGTGTGGTTGCTTGCGACATCAGTGGTTTTTTTCCACGCTTCGTCAGGCTCCATGGAAATATCAGTCCTATATGCAAATTCATTAAAAGATCCTGCCCTCTTTTTAATGAATAATGGTGGAGTATCTGATGTAGGGCTTATGGCTTCAAGCGAATCAGCCATATATAAAACTTCTAATACAAACCCATCAATTGCTAATTTAAACCTCATCATTTTACAGTAAAAATCTTCATTATATTCAAAACATTGTCCAGTATCATATTGTTCATAATAATAAGCTAAATTTAAAATCACTTCAAAAACTGTGCCTTCTCTACTCCCAATAAAATTCTTGATATCTTTTGATACAGCATAAATAAGTCCATCAGGAGAATGCAAAATTAAATTTTTTCGATGGCCTCTTGAATTGAAATCTGCTATGAAATAAGGAATTTGCTTATAGAATACAAGTCTAAAATGCATAGAAACTTCAACACAATGGTTTTCAGCTGTAATTAAAAACATGTGAGGACGATATAAATCAACTTTGTCACCAAAAATTAAGTATCTTCTTAAAATATCAAATTGCCGTTAGGCAATGTGGCGACACGTTGCTGTACTGCGACAAGAAAAAAAAGAATCCAGAATTTGGGGTCACAAATTAAAAAAAGTGGCCCCGAAGGGCCACGGGGTCGCTGACGGTGATTGTCCGGGGTGGGTGTTGGCTTGGGGGCTGACTGGGCCTCTCCTCGGCCCACAGGCGAGAAGACCGACGGCGCAGTACCAATCGGATACTTCTGGAGGAGCAATATGATGCCTGCAAATGGCAAGGGTAGTTCCAGAAGAAGGTACGGGACGGTCCCTCATACCCTGAGCATTACCAGGGGTTAAGAGAGTCCTTTGCTGCAATTTTTTGGTCCAGCAGGTTTCGGGTGAGTCTCCCCGAAAGATGGCGACGTCATTAAAAATGGTGACGTCGACAAAAAAGGCGCGTTAGGTGGCTTTAGTGACTAGCGCCACATGAAGCGCGAAGCTGAAGCTCGACTGGCTAGGGGCTGAAATAAACCCCAGTTAACCTCTCTAATCTAAATCTCTCTCTCTTTTAAAATATCGTAATGCATCACATCAAATGGAGCTGGCATAAATTGGCAGAAGCTTGTTCCTATTACATTATCAATGCATTCTATTTTAAGTAAGTCAAGTATATCATTATTCAGATACAAAATATCTCCAATTGATCCAAACATCCCACTAACAACCATAATAGAAGTCCCTTTTTGATATTTAAACCCAGTCAGCTTTTCTATTCCTCCATCATTTGATTCTTTTAGCACTCTACTTCTTGCTAAAAACAAATTCCCTTCACTTTGTTCTAAAAAATCAGTCATATATGACCCATAAATAGACAGGAGCTCTGAGTCCGCTTGATATTTTTTTATCATTCTTTCCGCAAAAATTTCAAAACTATGCTTTACCTCTATTAGTTTTGTGCAAGCCCTATTAATAGCCCGAGCAGGGTGCCTAGAAATGTTTGAAATTTTTCGGTAAACGTTTCAGAGTTCTGAAGAAACTTCTAAATCTTTATTTTTAAATTCATTCATATCTTTTAGATATCGAAGCAGGATAAGATCTTCAGACCTTTCTTCATTGACAAGCTTTTTGTATAAAAAGTAAAATAAAAATTCAGCTTCTAAATCAGGAAAAGAATAAAAACTGGACACTTGCTTATCCGACTGATACCAAATCTTTAAATGCTCAGTGCAAGAAAAGTTTATTTTTGATAGCTTGAGCAATGCAAGTGATTTATTATTCCTATAATTTAAAGTAAAAATACTTTCCCAAATAAACATAAGTTTAAATGATAAAAATTTTTTAGTGGCTTCTGTATACGTTTTTTTGATGATTTCAAGGAGTTCGTCTGTAAAATCTTGCAGCTTTATCCCAAGCAGAATCTTTCGAATTTTAAGCTCAACTGTAAAAGGATCATCTTTTGACCAATTCTTAATCCTGTCAAAGCGCCACCTCATAAGGGAATAAAACAAAACCATTGCGGCAGGAAACACAAAAACCATTAAAAGTACCTTTGCATGCAATGCTCCTACATGATAAGCAATAATATGAGAAATTTCCCCGAAAATGAGCATAATTCATGTGCTAGCTTCAAAACCGTTATCAAAAAGAGTCACAAAAGGCAGATATGCAATATATTGCCAAGCCATATATAAAGATGAGATTATGCAGGTTGCCTCAAAATAATACACGGAATTCGTAAAAGCACAAAATGTAACGACTTCTTGTAGGAAAAAATCTTTCAAAGATATCAAAGAATACATTCTATGTCGCTTGTTCTTCAAAGAATAGGCAGGATTACAGTTATAGATCGTTCGGAAGTACAAAATAAACTGAAGAATTATAGCACCAAATATCAGGATCAAAGCTGTAAGAGGGCTGAGGTTATCCGAAACTTTGCTGCCATACTCTTCTACTTTATGATTTTGATCTCAGGAATATTTAATATAAATTAATGCCGTATATATATAAGGTATAAAAATAATGTATTCACATAGCCATCCCAAGATTTGTGCACTCAAAATTATTGGTTTAAGGAAGATTCTTTTTTTAAAATAAATCTGTATGTATAATAGCACAAAGCATACTCCTCATATATAAACACTAGCGATTAGGGCCATAAGATACTCAATTTCAAAATCTATGCTCAATTATGGTGAAATATAACTTAACTATCAAAGGAAATTCCTATAAATTAGAAGAATTATAGCAAAATAATTTTTTAATATAGATTTAATGGAGCAAAACTATATCTAATATATAATTAATGATTACAATAATAAATTTTAAGCATAATATATTAATTTTATTTACATATTTGGATATTTTAAGAAGAAAAAAAATAAACCTTTTTTTTATGCTTGCTAGCCAGGGGAGTAAAATTTGTGTAACTAATAACATTAAATTAATATAATTTAATTGATAAAACGTCGAGTCTGGTTCCAACCATCAGTGTGTTAAATAAAGACATTAAAGTAAACGATACTTCTAAATTATAATCCAAAAGAACTAATGATAGAAGCTGAAGTTTCCTTATAATCAAAGCCAAGTAATTAATAAGAATTTGAAATTTATTCCTTTTCCTTTTTCCATCAACAGACTCTAGTCTTACAAAAACATCGAAAAGAGTTGTCTGTCAACGGTGAACTCTATCATTAGCAAGGCTGTGGTAAAGTCGTTCTCTACGGGTTATTGTGGTGAGGTTTTCTAAGTCTTTTCTTTCTGAGCTTTTTTCAAAAGTATTTTCCATAATTTCTTTACTCCCCCCCCCCCGTGAGCGAACAAAAAAATTTTGTTCGCTCACGGAGGGGGGTTAATTTTTTTTTTTTAAAAAAAATTTATATATAAATTTTATAAAAAATATTTTTTTCGAAATTTAAAAAAATCCTAATTTGCAAAAATTGGGAAGCAAATATTAATTTAATTTGCAAAATTTATGTTTTAAAACGCAATTTGTTTAAAATTAAACAGAATTAGCTCTAGATTTCATTATACTAATTATCACTTATATATCAAAATTTTTTTCCATTAAAATTTTTTCTATTAAAAAAATTTTTGTTCACTCACGGAGGGTGGGTTTTTGGTCAAAAAATGGCGATTTTTCTAATGGTTTTGTTCGCTCACGGAGGGGGGGGGGAGTTAGGGTTTATTTTTGTGGGTTTCGAGTATTACAAAGATTTGTTTGAGAAAGATGAATAAAAATAATTTTTTGATGAAAGCTGATTATGGAGAGCTGAGAAGAGTTTATTGAAGATCTGATATAAAGTAATTATGAATAGAGAGCATTATGATAGATTTTTATTATTGGAAATAGTAAAATTTTAGATGCTATTCCTTAAAAATATGGTTTTATAAATCTTTTACTGATGCTAAGGTAAATGGAGAAGATAAATTATCCCTTAAAAGCGACTTTTTGAGCTTTTAATATGATAACAATCTTATGCTAGTTTTATAATAAATAAGAATTTTTGATTGAATCTGATTTTAGAATTGTCCATTATTATTTTTTATAAGAAATTAAGTAATTTGTTTATTGAGTAAATTAGACATTTTGACAGTAAATAGTTATAAAATATATCAGAAAGTCTTATTCGATAATTAAATTATATAGTTGAGCACCCATTTGACCTCAGCGGTATATACTGCTCTGATAATATAGAAGCTGTTTTGAAATTTTTTAACAACGAGCCAATTGGCCCATGGCTATCATACAAAGCAGGAACCAGATTAATGCTCGAAATATATATAGATCACTCTGCATAGGCAGCAGAGCGTCGGAGCAGCCAGAGTGGTAACCAATGAACTTAGGCTGACGAGTCGACTCTAAAAATGAAAAATGTGCATTATCTGTTTGTTGATTTGAGAATTGGCTCATCAATCTGAGCACATAAGCTAATTCTCACACTCTGCATTCTATGAAGAGCTATAGCAGGGAGCGGGCTATATAATTATTATTTTTTGGCGATATTAAAAGTTTTGCATTATAACTCTTCTATGCTAGTATAAGCCACTTCTATTTTGAATGAAGTATAGATTCCTTCTAGCATTAAATATTAGAACTTAATTTAGTTCACGTAAAACTACTAATGATAGCAGCTTGCATTATCTAAATTATATACTAAATCTATATAGCTCTTTACAGAAAACATAACTATAGATTTATTATAATTTATTATTGTTTTAAACCAGATTCAAAGAATATTTGTATTTTTAAAAATTTTGATTCAAATTTTTGACAGCAACCTTATTTAGTGTAGATAGAAATTAAATTCAGCCAAAATAAGACAAATATCATGCATAAAAAATCCTAAAACTTTTTTTTTAACTTTTACTATTATAAAAAAGCTTATAAAATTCACAAAATTATGGAATAATAATAATTAAATTCGGAGCACCGCACAGCACACATGGAAAGCAACAATAAAGATAATAGCCATCAATCCTTGCTTAGTCCCTACAAAATTGATGATGAAATCTGAATGGTTCCTTGCAAGCTTGATGGCCTGAAGCATAAATATTCACCTCTCATTTACCCAAGGGTGTTATCTGGCAATCTAAAGCATCCATGGACCAAAAAAGAGGATGATATTGTCATCAGCCTACTTAATACGCAGTCTTACAAAAAGTGGACTATTATCGCGAAGGCAATCAACAAGCAGATTCATAACGAAGTCCCTGTACGTAATGGCAAACAATGCCGTGAAAGATGGCATAACCATTTGAATCCTAAACTAAAGAAAGGAGACTGAACCTATGAAGAAGACCAAATCATTATCGAAAAACAGCAAGAAATTGGCAATAAATGGAGCATTATTGCAAATTTTTTGCCTGGAAGAACTGAAAATAATGTTAAAAATAGATGGAAAAGCATCCTCAGGAGATCAAAGCGTGAAAGCTTAAAACCATTGATTTCTGCCACGGGCGCAAGCAATGTGTTTTCGAGCAAATTTTCACAAAGAGAAATTGGGAAATGTCAAGAAGCTTTTATTGGAGAATCAGAAGAGCTACAAGCCAGCTTTTATGGCTTAGATGAACTTGATCCAATTGATGATGTTGCTTTGACTTATTTAGAGTAAATTATAGATAATAAATCAGTTTAAAATTCATTAGTTTTCAAGCACATCAGATCACTTTAAGTGGTTTGATGCATAGTGAATTCTGATTTCCCATATCAATATGTTTTAATAATTTATAATTACCATTAATTATCAATAACGTTTGACGTCCGCTATGGGGTCACCTTGTCCAAGGCTTCCACCATATTTATCCACGTGTCGCACCCATAGACTTCTGGATCGATCCACTTTGTTTCACCAGGGCTATAATTTATAATCAAATACCATATAAATATATAATCACTGAAAATTATATAATTAATAATATTTCTCTTCTTCTGAATCAATAATTTCTCATTAAAATAATCGCTTATTAAATTTAACGAATATTGAAGAAAATTCCATATGAAAATTCAACTAATTTATTTACACCTAAATGTCAGATACCCATCGTTCTCAAGTATTAAGTTTTAGAAGAAAAGAAAAGCTCAAGAAAATTTTGCTTTCAGAATTCGGCGTAAAAGTAAGATAAAATCAGAAATTAGAATACATTGATCAAGAATTGAAAAATGTTGATGACCTATTTGATGAAGGGTTAGATTTTGCAGGAGTTTTAGAAGAAATAAGAAGAAGGATTGAGAGAAATTGCACACCGATGTTTAAGCAGTTTCCGGTGAGACCTAAAGAAGGAGAAGATGAATGGGCCGGGATCATTAAACATCAAGCTGATGTACAAGAAATGGCAGAAATCCAAGCACAGCTTGAAGAAGCTGAAAAAAAGAAAAAATACAAAGAAGAGCTTGACAATTATTTAAAATCCCAGCAGCAATTTAAATCGCAACAAGAATTAAGAGAAAGAAATGAAGAAAAACAATTAAAAGATTTTAGTGATGAGCTAAGCAGCAATATCAGCTCAAGAGACCAATTTTTATCAAGAAACCGCTTCCAAGTCCAAAAGCAGCTACAAGACGAAAGCTTAAACGAGTATTATAAAACTTTAGAAGAAAAACACGTACAAAGGGCAAAAGATAGAGAAGAATTTTTAAATGGAATCAAAACTGAAGAAGAAAAAGCCAGAAGAAGAGCTGAAATTGAGAAGAGGGAAGCTTTTTATAAGCAGCAAGAAATCAACCTTTATAATGCATACTTACTGAAGCTGAAAGAAATGGAAAAAGAAAAAGAAAAAATCGTGGACAAACAGTATATAAATAATGCGTTTTCTCATTGAGATGATTATGAAGAGAGGAGGCAAAGGTTTCTTTCTGAATATGATGAATTTTCTCACAAGTTTTATGAAATGCAGAGAAAAATGCAGCCAGTTTCTCCTATGGAAATTAAATCAAAAGAAGACGAAATTAGAGCTTTGGAGTTCCAAAAAGCTCAAGCAGACTATCAAAGGAGAAAAGAGTATGAAGAAAAAATAAATCAAATGAACAGCTACAAAGAAAACCAAGAAGCAATTAAAAGACAAATCAAAGAAAAGCAAGAAATTAATAAAAAGATAATAAATGAGGACCAAAACTACGCATTTTCTCTAGCAGAAAGGCAGCGCAGATTAGATTTATTTGTAAATCAAGAAAAACAAAGAAACCGGCTTAAACAGCAGCAGTACTCTGAGCTAATTTCTTACCAAATACAAGAAAAACAGTCAGATAAAAAACGACTCCACAAGATGAACGAAGATGAACGGAAAATAAACAGAAGAGACTTAGAAGCCTACCAATTAGGCTCTCATCAAATCTACGCGAAAGTCCCAGGATACAGCTTAACACCTACCAATATAAGCCAATCCCATACACCAGTAAGAAGAAAAAGCGATTTATCTAGTAAACTTTATAACCCCAACATGAACAACTCGTTTTCTTCTGGACGAAGCACACCTAATAGGTCAGGATATTTAGCATATTATGGAAATAATATACTGCAAAACCACCAATAATGTAAATTTATAGTAATTAATATTATTTTACATATGATAAGGCTTGAAGCAGCTTTTCCCGCTCAAATTTGAAGCCTTCAAGAAGCCGCTTTATAAGTCTTTGAAGCATTTTTACCACCTTGTCAACCATTTCTCGCTGTAAAACTTCACTGTCTATATTTGATAATGTGCTGAGAATTTCATCACCTGTATTAGAAATTTGGTTGGTATTTTTTTCTGTTTCTTCTATATGAGAAATGGTGTCACAGATGATTTCTTTGCATGAACCTCTAGCATCTTTGATATGTTTTGCATTGGATTTTAGAGTGTCTACAAGTAACCTTATAAGGATTTCTATTCCCTCCTCTCTTCTAAGAGCAGAATTAACAGATTCCCAAGAAATTGCAGGGTGAAGCTCTTTAAGAACATCAACCAATTCACTATATCCTTTTTCGACGTTATAAAAATTTCCTAGATTTCTTATTTCTTCCAAGTGATGAAACAATGGAGTTATTCATTTTTTTACATTTGGATTTAAAGACTCAATTCTTGGCAATTGGATTCTCTTGCCTAGCATGTCTAGCATTTTTTTGGAAAGAAGCTCAATGATATAGAATTTTCCATAGATGGCGCTGTTTGCCCTTGATTTGCCCACTAGGAAAATTTTTGGTTTGACCAAACCATATGGTACTGGTCGAACCAAAAAAAATTTCCTCATGGGCAAATCAAGGGCAAACAGCGCCATCTATGGAAAAATTCTATAGTTTCAAGGTCTAATACTTGGGATTTTAAATTATTTTGGCTTTCTGATCTTCTAAGCTCTCTTTCAAGATCCAAAATTTGATCATTTTTTTCTTTTATCGATCTTAATAAACCATTTATAAAACTGTTTTCGTCTCTTGTATTTTCTTCAAATTTTATAGTTTTTGAGACATTATTGTGAGGGGAAAGGATTTTTTGGTCGATTTGCTGTTGAGTTTTTTGCAATAATTCAATATATTTTTCTCTTTCTTTGATTTTTAGCTTTAGTTCTTCTATTTGAGACTTTAAATCATCTATTTCTGATTTATCATTAAGCGTCTTGGTCTGAGCAATTTTAGCTTCTTCAAGTTCTTTTCATAGTTTTTTTATTTCTGCTTCCTTTTTCATTGTTATCTCTTCCATTTCTTTACTATGTATTTCACTGTATATTTCCAGTTCTTTTTTTATTCTTTGATTTTCCTCTTTCAAATCCTTTTCTATTTCTTCTTTTCTGTTTATCAAGGCTTCGATTTCATTAAATCTGCACAAAAAATCATTTTCTGCATTTTTTGAAGCTATTTTGATTTCCAAAATACTTTTTTCTTTATTTCTTACCAATTCATTTAAATTTTCTATTTCTGATTGAAGTTTTGAAACTCTTCCTATAAATTCTTTCTTTTCAGCCTCATTATGTGCCAACTGATTTAATGCATCTTTGCAGTTTTCTTGAATATTCATAAAAATCTCAATAGCTTTTTCAACTGAATCGGCACCAAAGCTGCTTATTAATTTAGCTTCTTGTTTATTAAACTTCTCTAACTCTTCTTCTAGCTGCTTATTATATTTTTGTAAATTTGCTATTTCATTATTTGTGGTATCCAGCTCTTCTTCTAGCTTTTTGCTGATTTTTTGAAAGCTTTCCAATTCATCATTAATGCTGACTCCCCCCCCTCCGTGAGTGAACAAAACCATTAGAAAAATCGCTATTTTTTGCCCAAAAAACCCTCCGTGAGTGAACAAAAATTTTTTTAATAGAAAAAAATTTTTATGGAAAAAAATTTTGATATATAAATGCTAATTAGTATAATGAAATCTAGAGCTAATTCTCTGTTTAATTTTAAACAAATTGCTTTTTAAAACATAAATTTTATAAATTAAATTTATATTTCTTTCCAATTTTTTCGAATTAGGATTTTTTTGAATTTCGAAAAAAAAAATATTTTTTAGAAAATTTATATATAAATTTTTTTAAAAAAAAAAAATTAACCCCCCCTCCGTGAACAAAATTTTTTTGTGTTCACTCACGGAGGGGGGGGGAGTGAGCAATTCTTGGTTTTTCTTGACAACGACCTTGTTTCATGCAGAATTGTCATTAAATAATTTTTCATTTTGAACCATAGCGTCCTCTATTTTTGTTTTAAACATATCTATTTGAGACTTTCAATCAGCTATTGCACTAATTAAGATTTATAAATTTAACGTCCTTTACGGGATTGCCCAAACCCAGAGCTTCCCGCTGCTGTTTCGTCATACCCGGCCCACAGACCGCTGGACCGATCTGCTTTGTTGTACCAGGGTGTGCCTCCGCGTAATGTTGCCGACTAAGACGGCTCAATCATCTATTGCACTTTCAAGGTTTTCACTTGTTTGTGATAAATTATTTGATTCAATTTTAGTATTTAGCCTGAGAGCTTCGAAATTTTCTATCGTCATATGCAAAATCCCTAATAAGTCTGCGAAAGATTGCTCAATTTGTCCCAAATGCTGGTTTTTAACAATGATAGTTTTTTTGAGTTTAGAAATGATATCAAATAATTTCACTTCGGTTTCTAAGTGTGAGTTGAGGATTATTTCTAATTCTTCGTTCCTCATAATTCACTTTTCAGTTTCTGCTCTGCTTAATGATAGCTTTTTTTCTAAATTTTCAAATTCATTGGCAAAATGTTTCCCTTCAGATTTAACTAGTTTTGAAAGAAATTTTAATAGCTTCATTTCTCGTTCCAATGAACGCCCATTCATTTCTTCTGAATTCATCTTGTAGATATCAGTATGAGCCTGACTATTTTGATTCTGAACTTGTGGGTCTTTTTTGCCTGAATTTTTAGAAAAAACGATTTTTTGATTGATTTTTTCACCAAGTTCAGGAATTTTTACATCAGCTCCAACCATGCTTCTTAACTGCCGAATCATGTTTTCAGCAGCCCTTCTCATATGATTAACTTCTATTTCTGTTTGTTCTTTTTGTGTTTTCCAGTCTTCTGCTTGCTGCTTGATTTCAAAATTTTTTCTTTCAATCTCTTCTTCCAGCTCTTTTATCCTATTTTGAGTATCTTGATACAAATTTTCCCTTTGGCCGTTAGCCTTATCAATTTCTCCTAATTTTATTTCAAGTTCCCCTATAAGCTCTTCTAATGTTCCTTTTTCAGTAATTAAATGCTTTATCATATTTTCCAAATCCGCGATGTCTTTTGCACTTTCTTCTTTCATCACATCAATCTGCTCTTTTAATTTGAAATTTTCTGCTTTGATTCTCTGCTCAGTTTTCTTTAAAACTTCAATTTCTTGGAATCCTTTAACATTTTCCAAATAAAGTGCTTCAAATTGTTTGGACTTTGTTTTTGCTTCAGCTACCTGAGAGTTTAGTTCACTAATAGTTCTTGCATATTCTTCGGATTCATGATTGAGTTTTTTGATTATTTGTTTAGCAGTGCTTAAAGTGTTGTCTCTCTCTATTAGATCAGCTATAAGGTTATCTACTTTGGTTTGAAGAAGAATTGTTTGTTCTTCATCATGGGTTTCTAGAGAAGCTTTGGATAAAGAAAGCTTATTTTCTAATGACACTTTTTCACTTATGAGCTTTGCAATGGTAGACTGGGCTTTTTGAAGGTCGTATGACTGCGTGCTGAGTTTATCATGGAAATCGTCAAGACTGCTTTGTAGCTCCATACATGATGGGCATGTTTGTCGAAAAGACATATCAGAGGAATAGTCCATGTTATTATTTAAAAGTTTCAACGTACATTTTTATTTTAATACCGCTAAAATAAATTTTAATTAATTTAGACATATATTGAAAATATTATTTGGATATAAGGAGATTGGAGTTATTTAATCTAATATAAACTCTTCCACAGCTGTCGGCCTTGTTTCAGATCTCACCAGTGTCATATTATCAGTTATCCTCCTATGATAAAATTCAGTATCCCTATCCATGTGAATTGTCTGTCCGCTGGGATCATTCACTTGTTCAAGTTTTTTAGCATTTTTTCCAGTCGTTTTTTGTATCCCATCTTTGATGATTTCATAGCAAGTTTGCCCAAATATCACAAGACTTCCACACATCTGAACAGCCATAATCGCAATAGCCACCACTACCATTGTCAGCTCGAATTTCGCTTGAACACTGCTTGCTAGTCCAAAAATATTCCCTGCCATTATTGTCACAAATAGGAAAATTCCAATTTCAGTCGCTAAATTTGTAGCCTGCTGTACTTTTTCTAAGTATGGTCTATATTTGATCAAATAAAATACAGTTGTAAATGACAGAACGCTATTTATAGTAACTTGAGTAGCTGAATAATCAATTAAAAGGGTAAGATTGAGTATATAAATGAGTCTTCTTACAAAGAAAATTGAATAGTATTGGGTACTCATAAGTCCTTGGTCATTCTTAAACTCATAGAAAAACGAGCTCCAAAGTCTTTCAAACCCTCTTTCTTTATGTTGAATTTTGTTTAAATTCTTATATGAAAACATGAAGAATAAAATAGGGGTTAAGATTTCAAAAGTAAATAATCCAATGCAGAGAGCAATATTGGTATACTGGCTAGGGTTGTTCATTGAAAACTACATAAAAATTACGTTTATCAAGCCTAAAACTGTAGCTGCACAGAAGTCTAAGTACGCTTGAATCCAAAACCTTACAAATAACGAATATTTGTAGTTCTTTAATACCATTGCGAGTTTTTTAGCCACAAATGGATGTGAGCATGAGGATAAAAGATAAACAGCAGGCAAAAGTATGAAAAATAGACTAACAGTGCATATAGGGCTTCCTACATTGAACAGAACTAAATCAGTGTCATATCCATACCTCACAGCTTGGCATACTCCATAAGCTAGATGGGTTTGGGTTTATAAAGGATAATGCTAAAGCTACTCCAGTTATAGACTGGACTACAGCAGTGGTTTGGCTTGCAATAGCGTGAATTGTAGGATCTTCTGAGTAAGTTAAAGTTAAGTCAAAAAATTTATAAGGCAAAAAGCGATAGACCCCTAGCCTGCCTATCTGGTGTAAACCCACCTAACCTAGGGAGCTCACTAGGATAGAGCTGTCTCTTGCGGATACCACTTTAGTCCGATAAGAAAAGACTAAGTGGGGGGCAAAAGATGTGCAGGATAGGGAAAAACTTGGGGGTGTAAAAAAGCTTACCTGTTCTGCAGGCATCCCCATACCCGAAGGCATTCTTCAAAAGATGACAGAGGCAATATTTTCAGCTTCATCGGGGCAGGTCTTACATTCTCCTTAGGCAGTGTGCCTCGGAGTCCATTTCCATCGACGTCACAATTTTATTTCTCCTTCCGAGTAAGGATTATAATAATACAAATAACTAATTAAGGTGTGGTTTTTTAGCAGCTCATTTGACACAGAAACAACTAAGTTTTTATTCAAAAATTTTAACGTCACCTGAGTGCCTGTGGAAACTTTGGTTAAGATATCGAGAGAAATTAAATAAAACGAGCTATTTCTTTCTTCCATTGTCCATGTCAAATTAGTATCAGATACGTTTGCTATTGATATAAGTACGTCCATCGAATCAAGTGATACAGCTAAATCATTAGAAAATGTGAGATTTAAAGAATTGTCTTCGTTTACTGTTAAATTCGCATAAAACCAAATTTCAGTGCAGTTTGTGGTTCCATTGAAACCTACATTGCATTTGCAAAGGCCGCTGCTTAAATAAGAGTTTTCTATGCAGGTAAGGCAGTTAGTGCTATTTGTGCAAGTTTCACAGAGGTTTGGGCAGGTTTTGCAGTATCCGTCTTCAGTATATGCATTTGTATTGCAAGGAGCGCAGTAAGTTAAGTTTTTACTAATACCATATGAATTCTCACATGTACAATTTGCGATGTTTTCTGCATTTGAAACACAGCTAGTGCAAGAATAGCTATCATAATCAGTGCAATTACTGCAAAGTGTGCTGTAGCACAGGTTGCAGACTATAGAGGAATCTTTGCAGCCATATTTACAGTTGCTTTTGCAATCGGAGCAGACATTGTATGCAGGTCCAAACCAATATTTATCAATACTGCAGTTCGGGATGCATTTTTTTGATGGAAGACAAGAAGGACAAGGTTCAGTGCAATACGATTTAGCCAAAGCTAAATTTTCTATTGTTTTAATAGTGTGGTATATAACGATTTTATATATAAAGCCTTTATAATAATGAACATAATTTGTCCCTTGAATTTCTCCACCAATAGTCCCACTTGGATTCGTTTTCGAAGTCAAATAATAGGAAAGACCAAGATCTACAGAAGAGTCGTTAGGAATAGTATTGACAGTGCATTGAATATAAGAATGACCTAAAGCATCTATATTCAATGTAAATACAACATGGTTTCATTCAGGCTGCGTAATTGGGGTTTTGCACTGATGTGCTATAAAGCCAGCAATTTTAAGGCTTAGTTCTATTGAGGGATAACCTGCATTTAACTTAATAGCGAATTCTTCAGAATTCGAAGAATCTTGGGTGTACATTACAGTAGATGTGTCTGACCAAGGATTAATTCATATTGAGTACGTAAACACAGGCCCAATAATCAATAAAGGAGATGAGTAATTAGAATATTTACTCCGCCTAGAAAAATCTATTATTTTTAGGTTTTGCCCTTCTTCAATAAGCGAGCAAGCAATTTTAATAAAATTATTTTTAAATATAATGACTATTATTATAAAAAGCATATACTTATAATATAGATTATACTTATAATATAGATTATATTTAGAAATTGATATTTTTTTTATTCTTGAAAGAAAAAACTCCACAAATGGCGACCAAAAAAATTTTCCCCAATTGCAGAGAGGAGTTAGGCATATGAAGAATTGAGGAGTCTCCGTTAAACCACATTCCTCGTAGAGGAGCTGGAATTGGGTCATCACTATCATAGTTCATATAGAAATTCGAAGTAGACCCAGTCAATATTGGCACTTGGCTTGCTTTATCATAAATCACTCCATTAAGCGTTTCCAGTTCCAAGTCAAACATCATTGCATTCGTTTCAGCACATACATTTGTCGATGCTTTATAGCCGCTTGGGCAATATGACAAGCATAATCCATTTACCAAATAATTCCCAGAAATGCATGTTGTGCATTCATAAAAATTAACCCCTGTGCATGACTTGCATGAGCTATAGCAAAGTATGCAAGACTCAGTAACAGTATCCCAAGAATACCCAGTGTCACAGACACATTTTCCAGAGTCTAAATGAGCATGAGGTCTGCATGACACACAGTTTCCTGTATAATCGTGGCATTCATAGCAGATTACGTCATCACATAAGTTACAGTTTATGTCAACTCTTACGCAGCCAGTAGATGTGCATCCTGTGCTGCAATCTGCACAGGCTGCCCCATCCCAATATTTCGAGATTGGACAGTTAGCTAAGCATGATCCAGAGTTGTCAGTAGGACATTGAGAACAGCCAGAGCAAGAAGTCAAATATAGAGCAGATGGCGCTTTTACTAGGTTATAAACTTTTAAGTCCCATAAAAAGCCTGTAAAATAATTCCCAAAAGTAGAAGCCGCAGTGTAATGAGCTCCTATTAGAGTTGTAGACGAAGCTTGTAGGTCTTCAAACCAAGATGAAGCTAGGTCTATTGAAGTATCAGTTACTGAGTTCACATTGAAGCTTATGATCTGCGCAGGTGTAGACGAAATGTCTGAGGAGACTATTATAAGATTTCATTGAGAAGCTACAATTGCAGAAGAGCTTTTATAAGAGACCACACTTCCGTCAAGCAGCTTTAAGGTAAGAATTGGCTTATTGTCACTAAATATTCCAAGCTCTAAATAAATCACCACAGACGAGTCTTGCTTCGACAAAATTATACTGGTTCCTAAAATTGGGTTGATTCATGTTGAAATCGTAAATTTCGGTGCAAAAAGCAATGAACTAGAGACAAATTTCATATAAGAAGTTCCTAAAAAGTAATATCCTCTATATTCTGCTGCATATGGGTCTGTCGTATCATAATTTGGATAAAAGTTTGAGCTTTGGCCTGTTTGGATTGATAAGCTTGATTGGAGATCCGTTACTGTGTCCATTATCTGATGCGGCATCAAGTTAAATACAAAACCATTCAATGATGAGCTCAAGTTGCATTGGCCTGAAGATGAAGTATAGCCAATTGGACAGTATTGAATACACATATTTTCATACAAATAATGAGAAGAAATGCAAGATGTGCAGCCAGAAAATGTATAAGCTGAGCAGGATCCACACAAATTATAGCATAAATCACAGGTTTCTGTAACGCTATTTCATAAAGCATTGGTATTACATTGACAATTCGTACCAACAAAACCAGCATTTGTGATACAATCGATACAGGCTCCGGTAAAGGTATCACAATGGTTGCATTCTTTATTTTTGCAAAGACTGCAGGCTAAATTGCTGACGCACCCTTTATTGCATGATGTTTTGCAGCCTGTGCAAGCTGTAGGATAGGTGGAGAAAAGGCAATCGCTTAAACAATTTTTGTCAGATGGGCAGATAGTACAACCAGATGAGCATCCTGAGGTTGAATAATCGTCTCCTTGATTGGAGCTTGTAATAAAAATTTTTAAGTTCCATATATAGCCTGTAAAACCTAGCGTATAATCCTCTTTGGTCCCAATAATAAGATTTCCTAGTGCATTATCTCTAACTCCCTTTAATTGGAACCAATATCTGTTATTTAAGGGTTAATTTTTTTTTTTTAAATTATTATAATTTTATAATATAAAAATATTTTTATTTTTATAAAGAGTTAATTTAAAATATTAACCGATTAAGCGTTCCAATTTTTTAAATAGGAATCTAATTTGACTCCATCCATTATATTAAGTCAAAACTATTTATATGAAAATTAGTGTTTTTACCTATAAATTTTTCTTATAGAATAAAAATTTTTGTTGTAACTAAGAGGGGTTAATTTATTCAAAAAATGAAATTTGCTCATTTTAAAGGGGAGTAAGATAACTTGAAGTGGCTGATAAAGAGCTAAGGATAAAGGAATTTCCTAAGTAGCACTGAACTTTGCTTTGCCCGCTATTTAAAAGCTCCCCAGTAAATGATATAGAGGTTTCCTCTATATAGCGCTGAAAGCGCAGACATTTTCCCAGGAGCTTTCCAAGTTCGTCGGACCGAATCGCTTTTTGGTCCGACCAAGGCATTGATTTGGTGCAACCAACCGATAAATTCCGATCAGAATTTATCGGCCTTACAGCGCCAAACATAGGAAACTTCTATAAGAAGCTTCATGAATTAAAGATACTAGTTGTTCCACATGTGACTGATAGACTATTATAATCAAAATATGGCATTTGTCGAAACTAATTTGCTCCGCTTATTGTTTCTTATTCAGCAATATTTTGATTATGAGGCTCAGTTTTCACAGGAATCCTATCCCGTCTATACCACGATGAATAGACTTCTGTCCTAGGGAACTGGAAAGCATAGTGCTTTTTCTCAACCAACCCAAGGACGGTTAACCTTTAGCTGGAATACATTTTTTTGCCATCATGGCAGACACCAGCAAGCTACAGGAAAAGCACAATGCACTGGTGAATTTCGGCTTTAACGAAGAAGGAGCAAGAAGAGCACTGAGATTGTGTGG